>CM042162.1:68190608-68213108 GCA_023376005.1 Doryteuthis pealeii | reverse complement strand
ATAATGAAGATTTGATTTATATTCGTGAGGATAATTTGAAAAATATAATCTAAATGATAACAGCATGGATTTTTTTTTGCATTTAGTATTCTAAATAGGAGACATTAATTTTTCTTTTCAGAGTGTCTGGATCAATGCAAATTCTTTTATACATAGGATTTTAATGGGGCGTCCGTGAGGATCCAACTCACAATTCAACAATAATGGATCTGCGAAACTAATTTACCCCTCCACCCAAGCGACGCTAGGTAGTCGCTTCTAAGTCTTATATAATAGAGATTGTCTGTTTATCTGTCTGTAACAAAACTATATCACTACTTATCACACAATTCCTTTAGTTATTTGTTTTGTTTTTTAAGTCGGTGTTAACTAAGTTGTTATACTTAAAAAATAGACCATTAGTGATAGATGAGATTTAAAAACATGTTTTATTGTCAGTCCAACTATCATATTATAATAGATTTGTGTGTTTTTCCTGTCTGTAACCGAAACTATATCACTACTCAAGTCACAATTCCCCTTTAGTTATTTACGTCACATTCTCATGATTTATTTTTTTATTTAACTCAATTACTAATAGAATAGTCCTTTTATACTGTTGACTTATTTTTGCATATCAATAACCTGCATTTTGCATATTGATATTAAAAATTTGATTTTAATAAATATATGCTTAGTATTATTGATTTCTAACTGTTTGGTTTTATCGAAGTACAGTTGTTATATTGTATATTAAACTTGAGACCATGCATTACTTAAATTGATTTCAGGCATTAAAATAACCCCAGAAATGGTTGACAGCCTGAAAACCAACGAACGCAACCTAATCAACTTAAAAATTATAGATTTGAGAAAATGGATATACTCTATCTTAATTATAATGGAGATTTGCTTATTTGTCTGTTTGTAACCGAAACTATATCACTACTCAAGTCACAATTCCCTTAGTTATTTACTTACATTCTCCATGATTTTATTTTTATTAAATCTTAATTGTAATAAAATTATGTTTTACCATTTTATATTGCTGGCCGTATCTCTACAGGTATTGCCTCATACCCCACTTGTATGGGCTGGGTACAAGGCCCTCATTTTAACGTGGGCCCACCCACAAGCCGAAGCCATGGTGTGGGAAAGAACAAAAATTGCGTCGCACTCCTTCGGCAATTCCCTCAAGAGGGGCGCCTCAGGCGCTGGGCAATATAACCCAGCCCTGCCCCCTTTAAGACAAGGGGACAGGTATTGCCTGGGGATAGCCCCGCCTGGATCGACGCTATTAACATTGTAAAGATCCGGGCCGAAGCCACTGGACCCCCACACCGTTGGTGTGTCCTCTACATACTAATAACATGCAATTGTATTTATATATAAACAAAATAGAGTTTACAGTGTGACGGAAGGCTAATTTGTATATGATTAAAAATTTGATTTTAATAATATGTGCTTAGTATTATTGATTTCTAATTGTTGGTTTTATCTTAATGAATACGAGCAAAAATCGCCGGGAAATAATTCTTAAAAGAAATCATTAACAAGAGGAAATAATGTAATTTATTCTTTATTTCTATTTTAACTAAACACTAGCTCAAATAAAAAATCACCCTCCGGGCGATGTTAAAAATAGATTTTTGAAACATATTGCCTGACGGGTGGGAGTAAAAAAATCAATGTCAGCGAGTTTGTACCTAAGTAAGTAAAATCATCAAATTCATTAAAGGATTAAAAAATAAATAAACATTTGAAAATGTAAACTTTAAAATATGTATTAAAAATAAAACAAACTATTATATAGATATATAATACCAGTCATGTATTTATTAAAACTTGTTTTAAAAACCAATGAGGACTGTCTAATGTTGCATGTCAAATTTTGGTGTATTATTCTATATTATGACGATTTTAGTATGTGACGTAAGCAGTGACGTAGTTTTTGTTACAGACAAAACCGGAAGCAAATCTCCATTATTAAGAGATACTGAAAAGCGTAATATCGTCTGCTTAACTGTGATGATATGTTGGATAAGACAACCTGTTTATATTCGCCAACCACTGTACATAGAGGCCAGATGTGAACAGGTCAATTTTTTTAAACATGTTTTGAATTCAGGTTTCCTTCTCCCTAGACCGGTTAACCATGTTCAAGGTTAAAGAGTCACAGGTCTTTCCCTGTTATTTTACTAATAACTAGAGGGAGAAGTAGTTAGATTGCTACCTTGTCTCAAGATATCAGTGCTTATGGGAAATGGAGAAGGCTCGTTCAGAGTCCCTTGTGCTACGCGTACGCTGAAGTTGGCGAGGCGCCGGTATCGAACTAGGAAGTTTAGATTCACGGAGCTCGCAATCACGTCGCGTATCGAGATTCATCGAAAAGTCTTTCCACTCTTAACACGCAGCCTGAGTGGAGCTAAGCCATGGTCCGATATTCACTTCTTTGCCTCTCGCCGAGCGTACCATAAAATCTTTCCCCTGGAGAATTCTTGAGGTCTGCAAACAGTACCTGTAGTCGCTGGGAAGCCATATCTGGAGAACTAGGGTGGGCGCGGATGTAAGTTTTTATGGCCTTTCAGCAAACGAGCGCTTTCGCCAGCAGAAATCCTTTGGGTAATCCTCTACGAGGTGTAAAGAATCCTAAGTTTTCCTTCGTCAATGGTCGTAAAGTACACTGTGAAGAATCCAGTGCTTCAAAGTAGTGTGTCAGACTCGCAGTATGGTCAGTGAATTGCTAAGGACTGTTTAGACACATGACCTTGCGATAGTCTAATAAATACACGTGGAGAATTAGAGCACACTCTATATACAGAGATAAATGGAGGGCGTGGTCTATATGGTTTAGAGNTCTATCTTATTTATTGTCTGTCTCTCTCTCCTTCCCTCTCTCTCTCTTCTATATATATATCAGTTAAGTTCTATTTATCTATCTATTTATCTATCTATCTATCTATATCAGCCAGTTTGTATTTTACATGACCTACACATTTGAAACTGTAGACAATGAAAAAAAGTATTTCTTTCTGATCTCACTGATAAGATAAAGCTAAAATTATTCCAAGCTGTGGCTGTGTCAGTACTACTTCATGGCTGCACCACTTGGACTCTAATGAAGTGCTTAGAGAAGAAGATAGACAATCAAGAGTAAAAAGGGAAATTTTTAAGATACAAGCTCTACTTTAAATGTATAGAATATGTAGTAGAGTCAGCTTTTGAATAACTGTTATTATTATCTACAACTTGTTGTGAAGTATATTAAAGACCAGACCTGACTAAACACAATGAATTGTATTTTTGAATTCAGCATAAAATGGCGATTAAATATCACTAGATAAACCTTTGACCTTTGGAAAATATTTTTTAACGCAGGCAAGTGTTTAATTTTAAGTTTTTAAACAGTGTTTCTTTTTCTTTTTTTCTTTCTTTCTTTTACTTTTAAATTCTGAAAAGCAAAAACAATTTTGCATTTTTGAAGATACCGTTATTTGATAAAAACAAACCCTGACTTACTTTTTCAAGATGAAAGCTCCAAAAATTGCTCCTGCGACCAGAAGGATAGAAACGATACAAATTGCAGCCACAGTACCAGACGAGGACATGGAACCTACAAATACAAAATAATCCACATATAAATATATATGTATATTTGTATATATATTAATCATCATCATTATCATCACCATCATCATCATCAAGCATTTCGGCCTAACATAGACAAGGATGAGATCAAGAACGAAATTCATTTTGGCCTGTGAAATTGGTCTGGGATTATATATATATATATATATATATATATATATATATATATATATATATATATGTGTGTGTGTGTGTGTGTGTGTGTGTGTGTGTGTGTAATATAATGAAAAAATTTAAATACACAAGTTAAATGAATGTTTATTTCGCCTCCACTGCAGTGTTTCGATCTGTTTTAACAGATCTTCATCAGGGCTTTCGTTAGTTTGAGGGAAAAAATAAAAGTATCACAGAAAATAAGAAATCTTTGAGACCTTTTGTTTTATGATCAATTTGAAATTGTTGATGAAAACGCGAGCGTTCTTAGATTTTTAAATGTATATAGAAAAGCCGAAACGGAACGCGTGTTGTAAATTTCAAAAATGTCAACAGACGTTTATTGAACTTGTGTTTTTCAATTTTCTCATATTACATACTGTCGGATTAACCCCCACTTTTTCTTCGCTCATATATATATATATATATATATATATATATATGCATATACAAATATATGTAAGGGACGGGTAAGTTTTTTTACTTAATTGTAAATTACGACTCATTAGAATAAAATAAAATAAAAATTTTTTCAAACATAATTTAATCCTAAATCAAAGAAATATTTTAGATATGTTTTGTGTCATTAAACTAAATAAAAAAAGGAGAAATTATTCGCTTAGTATGATAAACACGTGTCTATAGTTTACCATATATATATATATATATATATATATATATATATATGTGTGTGTGTGTGTGTGTGTGTGTGTGTGTGTGTGGTGAACTCTCCTATCGCGAATGATAGATGAGGTTTAGCAGCGAGTCTGTTTCTTCCCATGTTGTACATGCTATCATGAATACATTTTGTGTTTCTTCGCGTGTGATAGCAGCCCATCTTTGCTGCGAGCTATGAAGCCACACTGACAGATGAATTTTTTAAGCGGGAGTTAGGTGTTTTTGATGAAAGTTAGACGGAGCTGATCTCGATGTTTCAGTCTATTTTCTTCAAACCTCTTTAATCTAGCGAATCATATCCTACGCCATTCTTTCCGATTCGATGCTAGATTTTTCTCAAGCACTCAGGTTAATATTGGACGTTTTAAATTTCCTTCAATTTGTCTTCATAGCGTTGGTAATTGTCCGTATAAAATCTTCTTTGGAAGCCTGTTCTCATTTATTCTGGCAACGTGACTAGCCCACCTAAGCTGAATCTTTGATAGTTAGGTTTCAATACCAGCAATGTTACATTTTTTAAATATTGTGCTATTTTTCACTCTATCGTCCGATTTTATACCGCAAATGGCACGAAGACAGCGCATGTGAAAGGTGTCAAGTTGGTTTATGTGCTTGCTGTAAAGTTTCCAAGTTTCAGCACCATATAATAGAGTTGAAAGCACAACTGATCTGTTAATATCAATTTTTATTTAAAGAGATACGTCTTTATAATCCATAATCGGTGTTTCAAGTTGCCGAATGCAGGCTTGCTTTAACTATTCTGGAATGGATTTCTTTGTCCATTTATATATATGGTTATTTCCTATAAGTCTAACATGATCAAAGGGGAACCACTCTTGACCGATGTTTTTCTTTATTGATCTACGAGAAAAAAAGAAGACGGGCTTGGGTTTAGGGTTAGTTTAATGGGAAAATAAATAAATAATTTATCAGTCAAGAGTGGTTCCCTTTTGATCATGTTAGACTTATAGGAAATAACCATATATATATATATATATATATATATATATATATAATGCCCACATCTGAAGATATATATATATCTTGAAGATCCTTCTCAATGAGATCACAATGAAACTGGGATTAATGTCAATAAATGGTATAGTCCAGATCTCTAGAACCGGAGCCTCACTATCAGATGAAGTTTAGTGTCATACCCAAAAACACCCTTTTCGGGGGGCGGTCTTACCCTTATACATATATATATTTACCAACCCCTCCACACAAGCATGATGTGACACAAGGTCAATTTCTTAAGCGGAGCTTACCAGGTTTGAATTCAGAGTTTTCCTTCTTCTAGACCGGTTGCCTAACCAAGGTTAAAGAGTCCAGTCTGCCCTACTATTTATCCATTGCTGGAGGGAGAGTAGGATTCATACATTTCCCAAGGGTATTAGCGCTAAGTGAAATGTAATTACCACGTCCAGGATTTGAACTCGGGACGACGAGTCCATTTCCCATGATTTTAACCATTACACCATGCGATGCATATATGGGTATATAGTCAGTCCATTTTGAGCCTCAGCGACAGGGTGGTTTTTGTTACTGAATAATGATGGTATGAAATTTTATAAATGAAAACAAAAAAGTTAAAAAGCTGTATTACCTTCACTTAAATTTTGGGATCGTCCTTTGACGGGTAATTTGTCATTAAACAAAGTGTAATTTTCTGAAATGAACAAAAAAATTAGAAAACATTTAAACATTGAGCTCTCTTAAAGGATTTATAAAAATCCTTGTATGAATATATGTTTGCACCTACAGGAGCTTAGAGTATGGTTATACAGTGAGATTTTGAGGATCCCAGGTGGAATCATCCCTTACCATAACCCTGAGAAGCCAAAACTTGAGATGTATCTCTTTTTTTCTCATTCGACTTCCTGTCACCATGGTGACAATCTTACATTGTTAAAAAAAATTTTTTTTTTTGTTTTTGTTTGAATTTAATTTTTTAAATTCTACTTTTTGTTTTTTGACAAATGCAATTCATTAGTAAATTGATCCCCATCTGATGAGACTGAATTTTGGGGAGCTATATTAAATTAACTTAGATTTATATAGGCCCCAATTTTGGTCGAAATAAATTTATTATGGAATTACGGTGTTGAGTTCTTCCTTCCTTTCTATGATAAATATTGCTCTGTATATAATCTAAAAACTTTATTATACATTGAGCTCTTTTTAGTGATTTAAAGATTCACTGTATTTATACATACTGGATCATACAATAATAATACAGTGTATCTTAGAAATCACATATAGAATCATCCCTTACTACCAAGTTTTGGATAAATCTCTTATATATATATATATATATATATATATATATATATATATATATATATATATATGGTAATGATAATATTATTAGAGGAAAATTTAAGGGTCTACTATGGTTTCAATCAAATGAAATGATTTCATCAGGACCCTACTCCACGTTTAACTAAGTTGATGTAATTCCTTAGTTAGTTCCGATATTTTTCGGATAATAATATGATGAAATCATTTCAATTTGATTGAAACCATAGTAGACCCTTAAATTTTCCTCTAATAATATTATTATTACCATATATATATATATATATATATATATATATATAATATATATATAATGGTAGATCATTAGTTTTTCGTCAATATCATTATTACTATTATTGCTCTATGTTTTTAATATATTGAGCACTTTTGGATTATTTACTGATGCCACTTTTTGAGAGGGTATTACGTTTTAAAGAATTAACTATATACAAAGATAAATATAATTATTATAGGTATATTATATTATTTAAAATTGTTACCATAAAAGTGTCCACCTTGGACTTATTTATTTTGGAAACAAAGTAAAAATATGAACATAGTTAACTAGTGAAGGGTTTGTTTGTGATATCTTAAATTCAAAACAGATATTATGTAATAAAATAAAATTATTTAAAATTATAGAAGCTAATAAGTTATTTTCCTTTGTCAATAATATTAAATTAACCGTAATTTTTTGAGCGCATGAAATTTTAAGAATCAATTGTATATACTAATAGATATTTGTCATTGATGTATTACCATTACGATTTAAATCATATATATATATATATATATATATATATATATATATATATATAATATATATGGTGAAATTGTTCACCTGAAGATCGTAAGAACGTGAAAAGTTGTGAGAGAAATTTTTTTGATTAATTGATTGATTGTTTGGATTTAAAGAATGTCAACTCTTTTGGGTTATTTAATGCGGAAACCCCAGCTGTGGGTTAAATAGTATTCCCACTACTGTTCTTCAACAAGGATGGCTTTGGCATTAAATAACCCATGAAGTTTAATATGCCATTAAAACAAAGAAACCAAACCAAACATAATGCCCAATTCAATTTTATTTATAAGAAACTAGCAGAACTACCCGGTGTTGCCCAGGGTTTTAAAAAGCTGAAAATACATCTCTTATCTATATTTATATATAGATTAATAAAAATTATATGTTTTTTTTTAATCTTTTATTCTTTATGTATTTTTGATTTCAAGTTGTTTATTTTTTATTCTTCTTATTCGTATTTTTCTTTTATTTGTCTTTTATTTGTAGTATCATAAGTAAAGTCATCGGGGCGGCCTAAAGTCGGTATCAGCCTGTCAGCGAGGGAGCCTATCCCCTTTTCAATAGAGCTAGACCAAGGAGATTGTTTTAGCATCTGAGGTGGAGCGCCACACCTACCATCAGCTCCTTACTTTACCGCACATATCCCTGTGCCACTCATACGCTGAGTTGGCGAGGACCGGTATCGAACTAGGAACCTTGTGGTTTCTAGCCGAACGCTCTACCGACTGAGCTAACCCGGCGCCCGTAGTATCATAGTATCAATAAAATATTCTTAATATAAATAGTTTGCACACAGTTATAATATTTCAAGTATTTCTATCTTATACAAATAATTTGTACACTGTTATATTGTTTCAAGTATTCCTATCTAATACAAATAATTTGCACACAATTATATGGTTTCAAGTATTCTTATCTTATACAAATAATTTGCACACAGTTATATAGTTTCAAGTATTCTTATCTAATACAAATAATTTGTACACTGTTATATAGTTTCAAGTATTCTTATCTAATACAAATAATTTGCACAGTTATATAGTTTCAAGTATTCTTATCTAATACAAATAATTTGCACACAATTATATGGTTTCAAGTATTCCTATTTATTATACAAAATGTTCAAAAGGTTTCGGGTATTTCCGTGAAACTTAATGAAATTCAATGTTTTTTTATACATAATATAATGATATTATCTATTGCGAGCTATTGTGCATTTGTACCGTCTTCTTAGCTTGTTTCTCTGGCGAAATTTTCTCTGAAGCGAAAAAAATTTTTTTCAGAAGATGATTCTGCTTTTAAATACCAATTTAAAATTTTGTACACACAATACATTATTAGTTATTTTTTATTATACCTGATGGAAAAATTCCAGTTGTGGAGATGGTGAAACTTTTGACAACAGGAGACTCAGATGCACTTTTGTTATCTGAAAGAAAAATAAGGAATATAAACTCAATCAACCTTTATGCTTACAAGGCGTTGATATAATACGTTATATAACATGATAGAATTCATTGAATAAACTCCTCAAAACTTATATTTCTTTCTAAGGATTTCGTATATAACAGCAAGGATTTATTTTTTTAAATATAACAAAGATTTCATTCCCTGTAATGATTACAAATATAATGGTAAGGGTTTATTAAACAAATACATCCAAATTTTCATTCACTGTAATGATTACATATATATCGGTAAGGATTTACTAAATGAATAATCGAATAAATAATAATAATAATCTTATTATAATGGAGATTGTGAGTTTGTCTGTCTGTAACCGAAACTATATTACTATACAAGTCACAATTCCCTTTGTTATTTACATCACATTCTCCATGATTTTATTTTTATTCAAACCTCAATTATTAATAAAATTGTTTTACATTATTAATACTGTTAACCATAATTACATATTAATAACATGCAATTGTATTTATATATAGAACAAAATAGCGGATTACAGTGTGAATGGGAAGGCTAATTTGCATATTGATCTTTAAAATTTGATTTTAATAAATATATGCTTAGTATTATTGATTTCTAATTGTTTGGTTTTATCTTATTGAATATGAGCAAAAATCTCGGGGATAAATCTTAAAAGAAATCCATTAACAAGAAGAAATAACTGTAATATTATTCTTTAATTCCTATTTTAACTAAATAGTTAAATTAGGAAAATTTACCAATGAAAGACGGGAGTAAAGGAAAATGATGGAAGAGTTAATTTCAAAGTTGTTCTATTTTTCAATCATACCCCCTCTGTTCAAAATCTTTTTATTTGCATTCTTATTCAGTTTCATTAGCCTTTCTAATTTAATATGATATTTTATTATATTAAAACTTAAATACTTGCACCCGGAGGGTGCATATATTTGCTAATAATAATAATAATAATAATAATAATAATAATAATAATAAATTGTGCATTTGTGTATTAATTTTTTGTCTGTAACACACAAAGGAGTTTTACTTTGGCTAAATAAAACGCCGTGTGTGTTGTATATTTTCCGGCTTTAGCATAGTAAGGGAGATAACTCTGCTTTAATTCAAACGCCTCCAGTATTTGTACATTTGTGTGTGTGTGTGTGTGTGTGTGTGTGTGTGTGTGTGTGTGTGTGTGTGTGTGTGTGTGTGTGTGTGTGTTTCACACTAAGGGAGGTTACGACGTGCTAATTATAGAGTAACCTCCCTTGGTTGGCTCTCGGAATATTTAATAAATTCAAGTAAAATTTCCGTTTACTCACTAATCTCAGAATAATGCCCGGTTGTCTTTATGCTATTTGCAAGGGTTGCTGGGTATACAGGAACTGAAAAGGAAATAATATTATCTTGTGTGCGTGTAAGCGTGTGTCGTAGATAGATAGATAGATAGATAGATAGATCGGCAAGTTTATATAGAATTTGAATTTAACGCTAAAAGCGATTTTAATCAGTAAATTATTTACAGCGCTTTATACACACAAAATTCAGAGAAATATCACAAAATATTCAACGATAAGATAGAATAAAAAAACAGGATTAAAGAATCACGACTCTGGGTTTCACGTAGCCGTTCCCCAGGTGAGCCCATATTGACTTAAAAATTGACAACGTGAAACTCAGATTTGTGCGATTTTATCTTGTTTTATTTATAGAGGAAAATATTGTGGTATATATATATATATATATATATATATATATATATATATATATATATATATATATATAATAGTAATGATATATTAATATAATATCTTATTTGATTGTAAATCTGCTCTGCTATTTAAGTATTGAGCACCTTTATATGCTAATATTTTTCTCATAAAAAAAAAATGGACTCTCCCATCGATTTTCGACGCATGAGGGTTCACACACACAATGAACATCCACACAGGGATTTGTTTATAGTGGTGAAGGCTTGTGTTGGACCATCCACACTTTTTGGCACAGTCGACAGGAAAGATTGGTGCATTAAGGGTTGCCAAAAACCCAATCAACGACCGACCTCAGGAATTTTGAATTCAGAGTTATCCCTCTCCTAGACTGGTTGCCTACCCAAGGCTGAAGAGCCCAGTCTGCCCTACTATTTAATCCATAGCTGGAGGGAGAATATATGGATTCATACCTTTCCCAAGGGTATTAGCGCTATGTGAAATGCCAACAGCTTCGTCTCGGAATTGAACTCGAATCGACGTGTCCATTTTCCACGACTCTAACCACGCGCCTCCATAAAAATTTCTCATATATATATATATATATATATATATATATATATATATATATATATATATATATATATATATATATATATATATATATATATATATATATATATATAATGGAAAAGGTAGGTGACTTATCGGTGAATATGGTCACGATGGTTAGATGGTGCAGAATTCAGGGAGGTAAGTCAGCGATCTAACAAATACAAAGTGCTCAATACGTTAGTAGAGCAAATTTATTACAATGTAGGTACAAGTGATAACCTACTCGGGTTTCACCATAAGGATCTTCAGGGTTAAATCCACCGAATTAATCGAGATACCGATTAATTGCAGTCGATTACACGTGTGTGTTCATTGCGTTAAACGGTTCGTTATGAAGAACGCTAGTTTCATATTCAAATGTTCTCACAGCGGAAGTTGAATTTTCGTAAGGTTCAAAATGTAAACAATGGAGGTGAATCGTGTTGTGTTAATGTTTTTTACTGGATTACAACTGTATGAGTCATAATGCTTAAATGTGGTTTCATTAAAAAATATGTTCAAATCTATTTGTTTTGTTTTATTTTAATTGGAGTTATTATGAAGTGAGTGTGGTTATACGCATTGGGGTGTATTATAATATCGGTAATTTGTTTTTGTTTTTTTGTTTTTTTGTTTTTTTTTTTGTTTTGTTTTGTTTTACGACATATCAACCTCAGTGTGTCATTTAATGCCGATAAAGTTTTGAAATAAATCAATTCTTAATGGATAATACAATTTTTTTATAAATACATTTTTCTATTTAACCCATAGATGGGATCCTAACAGGTACTACCACTCCGGGTCAGAGTGGAGCAGGGAGCAATGGTGATCAAGGGGTGCTCCACATTCCCCAAACCTCCAAAACTGGAACCTCACCATCAGATAGAGTTTAACGTCATTCCCAGGACATGTAGACCCGCAGCCACTGCCTTCTAGCACCCATATGATAAAAAGGGGTTGGTGCTTGCCATAAGGGCAACAGGGTTGGGAAAATCACATAGGTGCTAGGGCTTGACGTGACCAACCGATTGATCGGAGGGGGGGCCCTCTCCGACCGCCCGTCTAGCTCAAGATAGGACCAAAGTGGAGTATTGCATGTCATGAACTGCTCATGCACCTGGGCTCTATCCTTAAGCATCACGGGTCGCCACCCACCGCAAACAGGTGGCCCCATTGGGGGAGTCTTACCCCTCTGCAGAGGTGCAGTCGGTGCATTCTAACGCCCCAGCCGACAGGGCGGAATTTGTTTTTTGCTTGAATTTCTATTGTTCAGTGTTGCCAAGTATATATTTACCCAACCCCTCCTCCACAGACAGGATATGGTACAAGGTCATTTTTGATGGGACTATAGAGGATGGTCGTGTTAGGGGTAACTAATTTATAGTGGTTAGGGTTTTCAAAACCTTGTAGGTTATTTAGTCAAAGTACACATCACACTATAAGAATATATTTATATAAGCACATGGCATAAAAGACAAGAACTCGCAATTAAAACAAACAACATTGTATTAACACGAAGTTTACAAAAGGTAATACAGAATACTTGGCAAAGTTCTGTAAAAAGGTGCTTTTTGAAAAGTTCAATGTAAAATATAAGCAGAGATGTTATAAATCTCTAAGTGAGAAAGAAAAGGTGGAAGTTTAAAGTTAACACAACAGCAGTCAGGCATAAGTTGAATGAATCTAATATTTATCTCCGAAAGCGTAGGTTATTTAGAGATAGAGATAGTTCATACCTTCAGCGTGTATGCGAAATGTTCTTAAAAAGGGTAACGTGAATTCCCTTAGGCAAGTTAGATCTTTCTGGTTGGAATATGAAAAAGTTGGCTTTTTTATAGTCCAAGGGTAGGCTCCAAAAAGGGGTCTATTTGATAGATTTCCTTTTAGGCGCGAACGACTCTTATTGGTTGAAATTGTACAATTTTTATTATAATTTTCTTTTTACTAAGGTGCGCAATCACATGCGCAAACTATTTATTTTTGTCATTTGATTTTTGTTTGTTGAAGTGAGAACTTCCGGTCTGCCACAGGACTATTTGTGTTTCACTTCACGTTAATACCCCTGGGGAAAAGCATGAATCCAGGTTTCCCTCTCCCCAGCTATAGGTAAATAGTAGGGCAGACTGGGTTCTTTTAGTTTAAGAGAAAACTCTAAATCAAAAACAACTGAACTTTGTTTAAAAATTGATCTTGTGTATACATACATACATACATACATACAATGTATCATACCACTGCCACAAACAGGGTGTGACACAAGGTCAATTTTTAAGCGATTTTTTCTCTTTTTTTTTCTTCAAGAATTTGTTATATATAAGTTAGGGTAGCGTGAACATAAAATCAATGATGGTTGGTTGCTGATAGTTTCTCACATATTTTTTTTTTTTTTTAGTTTGAGAATCGCATAGTTGAAAAACTGTCAGTAACCAAGCGCCACGCTATCCTCATTTTGATATATATGCTCTATCCACGATATTTAGCACTATTTATTTATTTATATAGCACTCTATAATATCAATACTATATATATATATATATATATATATATATATATTGTTGGCAACCTTCCGTCTATTTTAGACGATGGCGTAGTTTTTTTGTTTATTGTTTATTTCTGTTTATTTCTGGGTTTTTTTGTCTTTTGTTGTCTTTTTGTTTTGTTTTGTTTTGTTGTTTTTTGTTTTGTTTTTTCACCCACTTACAGCCACGTGAGTGGCTGAACAGACCAATCCTCGAATGGCAGTCTCTGGTGCAATGGGTGCAAACAAAAGGTGATGCTTCCTGTAGGTGTTGGGGGTGCTGCTCTTTCTCCTTTCTTTTAGCTCTTTTTTCTGTGGCAGCTCTCTTCCACTCTACTTCACTTCTTTTTGTTCCCTGCCTGACGAGGAGGCGCCAGGTTGCACGGTCTTCTGCACAAGCCTCCCACGTGTCTATGTCGATGCAGCATGTCTTCAGATCTCTCTTGCAGACATCTTTGAAGCGTAGGCGTGGTCTCCCTGCCGGCCGGGTGCCCTCCACTAGTTCACTGTACAGTTGCTCTTTTGGGATGCGGCCTTTGTTCATCCTCCTGACATGGCCAAACCAGCGCACACACACACATATATATATATATATATATATATATATATATGTGTGTGTGTGTGTGTGTGTGTGTATGTGTGTGTGTGTGTGTGAGTGAGAGAGAGAATGGGAAATGAATCCGAAAATATGAGGAAAAAATGAGTAAAGAAAAGAAATGTAGATGGATAAAAATGAATTTCATCGATATCACTTTTAATCGATATCACTTACACATGTGTTTCGGTCTGTTTATCAAAATGTATACGGATTTACGTTATTATTATTATTAAAATAATCAGATGGAGTTGAAATGATGATGATAATAATAATAGGAAAAATGTATAAAATGTTCCGTACACAGAGAGATTTTGCCGACCTTCATCAGAGTGGTATTTTTATTTTTTGAGTTGGAGACAAGAATAGAATTTCAAATATTCGAAAAATAATATTTTTTTAAATGTTATGAACGCAGAGGCCGTTAGGGACAGTTAAAAATTTTGAAAGTTCTGGTGGAGGGGTATAATTTGTATTGCAAAGATTGAAATGTTATTAGTAATCATAAAACTTGTTGATGTTTGAATGAAATGTGTTTTCATGTTATTGTTTGGGGTAAGAAAAAAGAAGAAAAGATGAAAGAAATCGGTGAAAACCGAAAAGAGTTAACCCCTCAAAATGAGCGAATGGGTCAAGTAAGGAAATATATATATATATATATATATATATATATATATATATATATATAAAATTTAAGTTTTCGCGTATGCTTCCAAATTATTTAGTTAACAGATATTACAAAGGTAAGAGACGGATTTTATTTAAGCAAATTAATAATAATAATTTAAGGACAATGCATTGTGAGTAAATGTGGTTTTATTAAAATATGTTTAAATTTATTTATTCAAATTTATTATTTTATTTATTTTAATTGAAGCTAATATGGAGTGAATACGCGTGGGGGAACATTATAATCTTGGTGGTTTTGTTATTATTATTAAAAGGCCTAAAATAAATTAAGTTAAGAATAAAAATAAAAAAATAAAAAATAATGTATATATATATATATATATATACATGTCACCACGGAAAAATCCGAACATTTTCAAATATCCGGCGTTCCTTCAACTTAATAAACAACAGACGATTACACCAGCGTCGTGGGATAAGTACTAAAAAACACAAGTACTTCTAAAACCTCCGATGATGGGATTTATCCCGAAAATATTTAGGATATAAAAAAAGGTAAATAAACATAATTTTCAACACCTATTCCATTGCATTGTCTATTGCCTTCAAATTTCTATTCTACACATACGTACAATGCTTCAAACAAACTATTAAAAAAAAAAATTATATATATATATATATATATAATATATATATATATATATATATATATGAGTATGAAAAGGTGGAATGAAAACATCACACAATGCTGTTAAAGAAGAAAACAATTTATAATATAATCATAGCTGATACTGATCAATATTTCGATTTTACAAAAATCATCATCAGAGCTCATTCACTCCGTAGTTTTTTGAGAGGAATGTCAAATCAGTTTACAAACACAAAACCTTAATACTGAAAAATATATATATATATATATATATATATATATATATATATATATATATATATATATATATATATATATATAAGTTAAAAGAAAGGAAATGAATCCGACAATATGAGTATGAAAAGGTGGAATGAAAACATGACACTATGCTGTTAAAGAGAAAACAATTTATAATATAATCATAGCTGATACTGATCAACATTTCGATTTTACAAAAATCATCATCAGAGCTCATTCAATTTGACATTTTTCTCTGACCCAAAAACCTACGGAGTGAATGAGCTCTGATGATGATTTTTGTAAAATCGAAATATTGATCAGTATCAGCTATGATTATATTATAAATTGTTTTCTCTTTAACAGCATTGTGTGATGTTTTCATTCCACCTTTTCATACTCAAATATATATATATATATTTATGTGTATATAAAATATTACTTATAGATGGAAACGAAGTTTTGTTAATGTGTGGTTGAAATGTATTTATTTTATATTTTATATTTTTTTACTTTTACTTTAAGTCTGCGAGCCTCTGCTTTTGGTGTATGGCTGATTTTGTTGATCCTCAAATGTGAGGGGAAAAGACTTAAAAACGCTCACTATATATATATATATATATATATATATATATATATATATATATATATTATATATATGCTATAGTGTGAGATGGTCACTGTTTCAGCTTTTGCTGGAATGGCGTACCAAAGGCAGTATTAATTGGTAGAGTGCTCAATATAAAATAGAGCTGTTATATAATATGATAAGATAAATATATAAAGGTTTTACATATCTATTTATTAGGTGACAGAGGAACATTCACGACCATATTGGTTTCATGCGAGGCAATCATCAAGTGAAACATTTTCACCTGATGATTGCATCGCATGAAACCAATATGGTTGTGAATGTTCCTTTGTCACCTAATAAATAGATATGTAAAACCTTTATATATTTATCTTATATATATATATATATATATATATATATATATATATATATATATTATGTTTGGCATGTCGAGCACCTTTTTCCCTATCGCTTGGGCAACCACTTATGTTGCCTCTTAGAGACAAGAAAAAAATCGGTAAAACTTGCAAATCATACTAAAAATCCCATGACCCAGAAAAAACAGAACCCTCAAATTCTGTAATTAAACTGTTCATTTTACTATAAGGGGTTAGGGTTAGGGCTAGGGATTAGGGTTAGTATTAGGGTTGGGGTTGGGGTTTAGGGTTAGTTTAATGGGAAAATAAATAAATAATTTGGGTTCTGTTTTTCTGGATCACCCTGTAATAACATGGGATTTTTGAGTACGATTTTCAAGTTTTACCAAAAAATCCTTCTTGTAGGCAATGGCAGGTAATCAAGCACTGCTGTCAAAACATAAAGTGATATATTATAATATATTAATGATTTGAAGGAAATTACAAAGCATATAAAAATAAAAACAAAAAGATTTTATTTTTGTCTTATCGATTTCAAAGTATAGAACTTTATCTTCAGAGATTAATAAAAATAACATCTTTTTGTTTTTATTTTTTATACGCATTGTAATTGCCTTCAAATTATTAATATATTATAACATACTTAACAATGCTTCAAGCAAATTACCAATTACTTTTATAAAGTGATATATTTTTTAATTTGTTGTAACTACTATGTGTGTGTTAAATGGCCGCTCCTACTTATAGACTAGCCCAGAATTATGTGATCTATCTCTTGGCCAATCACTGGCAGTACTCTGAGGTTGATACAATACTTAAACCAACCCTACTGGTCATAATTACGTCAACACTCTTTGACGACGGACATAGGATTAAATCACTGGACCTTTACCAATACGCAGGATAGGACTTATACGCTTACCAAAGGATTCCATAACATAGGACTTTCTTTAAGCCCTTTTCAACTGGTCAAGGATGGCATTTAAAAATTTTACAGTTTTGGGAGGGGGTTGGGGGTGACGAGGGATGATGCTGTTTTGTCTTTTTTGATTTTTAATTTTTTTGTTTTGTTTTTTTTTAGTTTTTTTTGTTTGTTTGTTTGTTTTTTGTTGTTTTTTTTCCGGAGGTTACTCAATATTCTTTTGTTACGTAGCGCCTTCTTTACCGGCACTAAATATCTATATGTTATATACTGTCTTCAAATTCACGGCCCTACTTCGTGTATCTTCATACGTAGTGGGTATCGTCACTAACCCTAGACGATATATGTAGTAGTCGCTTAATGAAATCTACAATACATGGGTATAGTAGGAGTTGACTTTATTTCTCTCCCTCGGCTGGTGGGTGGCGAGTGTGACAATAGGAATCTGCCCAAGGGTTGACGATGACTACTACTGCTGTTGGAATGGCTAGCGTTGGTGACGTGAAAGGGGTGGACGAACCTCACTGCCCGCTGGCAGCGATGGACCGTGTCGACGGTCACTCCTTGTGCTCTGTTCGCCGTCCCCTGTCTGACTCTCTGACTCTGGGATCCCTGACTTCCTTTTATATATATCAAACGCCTACACGTTTTCTTTTGTTATCTTTATCAGCGGACAAATCTATTTCCCAACTTATTGTTACCCATCCTTCTTTGTTCGCTTTACCCGGAAAAAGTCCTTTGTTACTTTTTTCGTCTTCTCCCTGCCTCGATCCAACCGGAAGACCCTATTTCCGTTTTCACCTTCTGTTAAATATCTTCAATATACAACACTTTATTCCGTCAACAATGATAAACACACTCACAAGTCTGTTAATTTACTGATGGTGAAAAAAGTGCACAATTCAGAGTTTTAGGTGACTTTTGAGGCCTGATAATTCCCCCTGAGAGTAGGCAAAAATGGACAATTTCGTTTACTAATAAAGTGCCAAACTAATATGATTTTCTGATAGAGTTCGATGAGGAGTATCACATAGTAAAATATGGTTGAGTTCGCTTGAGAATTGGGGGAGATATGGGGCTTCAAAGGTGCCCCCAAAATGCCATTTTTCAATCATTATAAGTCTACGTATTTTGATGAATATGTACGTTATCAATTTTATTATTTTTTCTCATGGATTCTAATGCCTTGAATTTACAGATGGTGAAAAAAGTGCACAATTCGGAGTTTTAGGTGACTTTTGAGGCCTGATAATCCCCCTGAGAGTGAGTAAAAATAGCCAATTTTGTTTACAAATAAAGTGCCAAACTAATATGATTTTCTGATAGAGTTCGATGAGGAGTATCACATAAACTTACCTGTTCTGGTGATACAGTTCTTTAGATCATCCGAAAGAGCCAAATGGTCAGGACAAGCACAGATTCTATTGTAGACCGGGCTGGGTAGACAGAAATGACTGCAGGATACACTTGAGCATGCACTGATGTCTGCAAATGATTGAAGAAAAAAAATAGAATCAGGATTAAGATTACAGATATGTAAGTTTATAAGTTGCTAGGATTAAGATTATAGCCCTTAAGTATATAACTAGTTAGAGTTTAGATTATAGCTATGTTAGGATATAAGGACCATATGACCTTTAGGCACCCCTTTTGCAATCTCGATTCATAAGGACATTTTTTCATTTACACCGTCAAAATCCGGTTGTTTGTTAACAGACGATCTTTAGAGTTTTTTTTAATTATAAAACTAACCCCTAACCCTAATCCCTAACCCTAACCCCTAAGAAACAACAGGATTTTGACGGTGTACATGAAAAAATGAATCGAGATCGCAAAAGGGGTGCCTAAAGGTCATATGGTCCGGATATAATTAGTAAGGGTTAGTATTAGAGATATGTAAGTATTTAACTAGTTAGGGTTAAGTTGATAGCCATATAATTATATAACGTGTTAGGATTTAGATTATAGATAAGTAAGTATATAAGTTAAGTATACTAGTTAAGATTGATATTATAATCATATGAGAACTACAACTAGTGAGGGGGAATGAAAGAGTTGACTCTGCAGCTAAATCGGCTCTAGATTTGATCATCTGACTCTGCAGCTAAATCGGCTCTAGATTTGATCCCCGACAAGTTCAAGATATCATATACTGACTTGAAACCTAAAATTAATTGATTCCTTCATACAAAATGGCAACAACACTGGAATAACAACATCCACAATAAACTCTTCCTAATCAAACCTAGTTTGGGAGGCTGGAGACCAACTTTAAGTCTATAAAGGAACAAGTCATTGTGTCCCGATTACGCATTGGTCATACAAGACTAACGCATTCCTATATACTCAAACAAGAACAACAATCACAATGTGGAACATGTCAAACACCTAATGTCAAACACCTAAAAATGTCCTAATGAATCGAGATCGCAATAGGGGTGCCTAAAGGTCATATGGTCCGGATATAATTAGTAAGGGTTAGTATTAGAGATATGTAAGTATTTAACTAGTTAGGGTTAAGTTGATAGCCATATGATTATATAACTTGTTAGGATTTAGATTATAGATAAGTAAGTATATAAACTAGTTAAGATTAATATTATAATCACTAGCAAATATATGCACCCTCCGGGAGCAGGTATTCAAGTTTTAATGTAATAAAATATTATGTTAACATAGAAAGGCTAATGAAACTAAATAAGATGCCGATAAAAAGACTTGAAACAGAAGTGGAACAACTAAAACTTGCTTTTTCTTCACTCCCGTCTTTCATTGGTAAATTTTCATAATTTAACTATTTAGTTAAATTAGGAAGTAAAGAATAGAATTACTGTTAATATTGTTAATGGATTTCTTTTAAGATTTATTGGTGAAATTTTTGCTCATATTCATTAAGATAAAACCAAACAATTAGAAATCAATTATACTGAGCATATATTTATTAAAATCAAATTTTTAATATCAATATGCAAATTAGCCTTTCCATTCATACTGTAAACCGCTATTTTTTGTATATATAAATACAATTGCATGTTATTAGTATGTCGATATGGTCAACAGTATAATAATGTAAAAAAAAATTATTAATATTTGAGGTTTTAATATAAATAAAATCATGGAGAATATGATGTAAATAACTATGTGAATTGTGATTCGATTAGTAATATAGTTTCGGTTACAGACAGAAAAACACACAATCTCCATTATAATAAGATATGAGAACTACAACTAAAGAGTGGTTCCCCTTTGATCATGTTAAACTTATAGGAAATAACCAACAAGTCTTAGGTGGAACATTTTTTTTAAAATCATTTTAAAAGGCACTATTTTAATCAAGTTATCTCCCTTTAACTTTCTGTGTTTTGAATTTTCGAGGTTAACATTAGGTGCAAGGGCTTCTGTTTTATCCATTTTGTCGCACAACTCTCACTTTTGTATGGGCCTCACCTGCACAGAAATTAAGACCGTAAGTTATTCCCCCTTTTTTCAAAACATCGGAATTTTTAGTCTGGGTTTGAACCAACTGTTCAGTGCGCGTATCCTTGTTGTATTGTAATTTTTCTTACGTCTTTTGCTAAATTGTAAATTGAAAAATAAAATAATTTTGAAAGAAGGGAGGTAACTTGACCTCGAGTTTACTCCCTTGTAGCGCCTAAGAAAAAACTCTAAACTTGCTTCATTACAATAATTTATTTCAACCGTATTAATACGGCATCTTCAGGTAATCACAAGAACATGACTCTTACTGAGAATTTCCCAAAGTAACATCGCTTTTAAATCTGTCAATTTGGCGAGGGGAGGGTTGGTGTCTTAATTTGAAATGGGCAGGATTAGTTTCTTTGAATGAGGTCTATGCTTTGGATGACGTGTGGTTTAGATTGGGGGACCGATTCCTTGGGGAAATAGTTGTAAAAGTGTACACACAAAAAATTGAGCAGAATTAAAAGACTAGAAATAAGGAGAAACACAATAAAAGAAAAAGAGAAATAAAAAAATTTAAAAATTAAAAATAATAAAATAATAAAAAAATAAGAAACTAAAAAGCGAATAAGAGGTGGGAGGTAGATTGTAAAAGTTATGAATTAGAGAATAAAATAAAAAAACGAAAAATAAAAAATAAAAAATAAAAATAAGAATGTAAGTTCATAAAAATTTTGAATGATATAAATCAAATAGAATAAAATTGAATACAGTAAGAAATAGTGGTATAATAATTAATAAATAATATAAAAGGTAAAAGTATAAGATAATAAAGTAACGTTAAAGATTAAAAATCAAAATTTAAAAAATGAAACTTAAAGGTAAAATACTGTTACTGCGTATACAATATATATATATATATATATATATATATATATATATATATATATATATATAAACCATTGGTAAAACGGACTCTTAAATGTATTGTAAACTAGAATTATATATATATATATTGGGGGGAGATTATGTGCTTAATTAAAGTCGTACCTAATTTGTTAATTAATTATAATTAATTGAATTAGGCGTGCATATCGGTTTAAATGTAAAGCGTAAACAAATAGAGAAAAGTCGATCTCTGTATGTAGGGTTCGAATCACGCACAAAGCACTGTCCTGTCTATAGCTAGGCTGAAATATACATACAGAGATCAACTTTTCTCGATTTGTTTACGAAATTAGGTACGACTTTAATTAAGCACATAATCTCCAAAAATTGGTCGCTATCGCCA
>CM042162.1:68178591-68188591 GCA_023376005.1 Doryteuthis pealeii | reverse complement strand
AGAAGAAGAAGCAAGAAGAAGAAGAAGAAGAATTGCAAGAAGAAGAAGAAGAAGAAAAGAAGAATTGCAAGAAGAATAAGAAGAAGAAGAAGAAGAAGAAGAAGAAGAAGAAGAAGAAGAAGAAGAAGAAGAATTGCAAGAAGAAGAATTACAAGAAGAAGAAGAAGAAGAAGAAGAAAATGCATAAAGATGAACAACCAACGAAATAGAAAGAAACTAGACATCACACGATATGTATATCAGTATATCTGTCTATCTGTCTATAAGGAAGCACGTGGTGTAATGGTTAAAGTCATGGGAAATGGACTCGTCACTCCGAGTTCAAATCCTGGACGTGGTAATTGCATTTCACTTAGCGCTAATACCCTTGGGAAAGGTATGAATCCTACTCTCCCTCCAGCTGTGGGCAAATAGTAGGGCGGACTGGGCTCTTTAACCTTGGTTAGGCAACCGGTCTAGGAGAAGGAAAACTCTGAATTCAAACCTGCTAAACTCCGCTTCAGAAATTGACCTTGTGTCGCATCCTGCTCGTGCGGAGGGATTGGTATATATATATATATATATATATATATATAAGATAAATCTAATGAGTCAGACGAACCTACTATTAGTTTCGCTTAATGCTCTTCAGGGCTAAGAGCATTAAGCGAAACTAATAGTAGGTTCGTCTGACTCATTAGATTTATCTTTATTATTGGCTCTACTTAGGTATTGAGCACTTTTTACTTATTACCTTATTCTCCTAGCGGTTATATATATATATATATATATATATATATATATCTTATATACATATATATACATATAAATTGTTTTTTCTTTTGGCCAAATACTGTACCAATAGATTACTTTTTGTTGGTACGATTATCTTGGTCTTTTCTTTTTTCAAAAGTTTTTTTTTCTCCCCAGTTGATGTTTGGTAGTATATTTTTACAATCAAACTATTTGCTGGGTTTTTTTTATCACCGCGAGGATTTACCAACACGCTTGGTATATTAAATTATATATATATATATCTTATTATAATGGAGATTGTGGGTTTGTATGTCTGTAACCGAAACTATATTACTATTCAAGTCACAATTCCCTTTGTTATTTACATCACATTCTCCATGATTTTATTTTTATTTAAACCTCAATTATTACAAAAATTGTTTTACATCATTAAGACTGTTGACCATATATACGTTGTAATAACATGCAATTGTATTTATATATACAAGAAAATAGCGGTTTACAGTGTGAATTGGAAAGCTAATTTGCATATTGATCTTTAAAATTTTATTTTAATAAATATATGCTTAGTATTATTGATTTCTAATTGTTTGGTTTTATCTTATTGAATATGAGCAAAGATCTCGGGGATAAATCTTAAAAGAATTCCATTAACATGAAGAAATAACTGTAATATTATTCTTTACTTCCTATTTAACTAAATAGTTAAATTAGGAAAATTTACCAATGAAAGACGGGAGTAAGGGAAAATGATGGAAGAGTTAGTTTCAAAGTTGTTCTATTTTTCAATCATACCCCCTCTGTTCCAAATATTTTTATCTGAATTCTTATTCAGTTTCCTGAGTCTTTCTGATTTAATATGATATTTTATTATATTAAAACTTAAATGTTTGCACCCGGAGGGTGCATATATGTGCTAGTATATGTAAGAGAACATTGTGTATATGCCCGCAACATGACCATGTGGGTATGTAACAATAAGAGAATTGGATATCGCCTTACCTTCTGTCAGTTTCTTGACCAGCGTCTCGTGCTTTCCGTCAATCCGTGCCTTCTTGATGGACTTGTGGGCCACGTCTGTCCAGTAGATCATCTCCCGGCGCGGGTCGTAATCGACGGCAAACGGCCGGAAGTGGTTCTCGACGTCCAACGCCTGGACCTTCCGCGTCGCAATGCTTATTTGAAAGATCTGCTTCCTGTAACCGTCCGTGACGAGTAGGAAATTGTCCAACGACAGGTCCGTGACGCAGGTGCGTCCGTCCTCGCCCAGGTGGTAGCCGAGGCCGCACTTGCACCAGAATGAACGGTCCTCTCCGGGTAGACATAGATGTTGGCAAGTTTCGGAAAGACAAGGTGCTAAAAAAAGAAAATTCAAAACAGAACGTTAATTAGAATAACTAGCAAAACAAAAACACCCTCCGGGCGGTGTAAAATTTAAAATTTTAAAAGCGACCCCCCCCCAAAAAAAATACATTTATTTGTCGAAAATATCTATCTATCTCCATTTGTTCATATCTATCTATATTATTTTGTTTGTTTATCTATCTATCTATCTATCTATCTATCTATCTCAGTCTATTCCAAACTATATATCCATCTTCCTATCTAAACAAGAATTACGACAAATTACGATAAATAAACAAGAATTACGACGAGCTGGGGTTGTTATTTTGATAGTCACCAGGTAGCAATTTTTGAGGCAGGAGACCGGACGCACTTCCTCATAAATTACCAAAAAATTCATCACGATTTTATCGACGTCCAAAAGTATATAAAGGAATTCTTGCTACGCCCTTTCGTCAAAAAATGTAAATAGACCTTTTAAATCAATAGATGTTGGCAAGTTTCGGAAAGACAAAGTGATAAAAAAAAATTCAAAACAGAACGTTAATTAGAATAACTAGCAAAACAAAAACACCCTCCGGGCGGTGTAAAATTTGATTTTTTTTAAGATATTACCTAAGGGGGTGGGAGTTTTACGACAGACGACAATGCTTTAAACAAAATACACTCAATTTTACAGAATTCTAGAAAGTCTTATTAAAATTGAACGAATGTTTAAATTCTAGAGCAAAAAAAATTGGTAATTATGAGGAAGTGCGTCCCGGTCTCCTGCCTCAAAAATTGCTATCCGGTGACTATTAAAATAACGACCCAGCTCAGTCTATTCAAAACTATCCATCTTCATATCTATCTATCTCAATTTGTTCATAATTATCTATATTACTTTAAATACTAAGATTTTTTTTTATTCATGTTTGTTTAATGTCTTGTTTTTAGTTTAAACAAACAAGAATTACGACAAAAAATGAAGCGACCCCCCCCAAATACATTTACTTGTCGAAAATATCTATCTATCTTCATTTGTTCATATCCATCTATATTATTTTGTTTGTTTATCTATCTATCTCAGTCTATTTCAAACTATATATCCATCTTCATATCTAAACAAGAATTACGACAAATTACGATAAATAAACAAGAATTACGACGAGCTGGGGTTGTTATTTTGATAGTCACCGGGCAGCAATTTTTGAGGCAGGAGACCGGGACGCACTTCCTCATAAATTACCAAAAAAGTATATTAAAAAATTAATCACGATTTTATCGACGTCCAAAAGTATATAAAGGGATTCTTGCTACGCTCTTTCGTAAAAAATGTAAACAGACCTTTGAAATCTTATAGTTGTCAAAATTCAAATAAATATGTTTTCTTTCTAATAAAATCAAGTTTATCACAGTTAAATTAAAATTAATTCAAACAAGGTTGTTCTTTATTCTATATTCGACGATTTTTTGGGTAATGTGACGTAAGCTGTGACGTAGTTTCGGTTACAGACAAATTGAGACCAAATCTCTAATATTAATAGATTATTAACTGAACCTTTTTATGTATATTATACATTGGATCTTGGAAGAAAATGGATTGTCGGTGGTCAGTGAAGAATAATTAAAGTTCCAATTACCGTCGAACTGGGAAGACAAGGCAACAAACGGTTGTAACTTAAATACAAACCCGAATGTCACAAAGTCTACTGCAGAATGACAGGATATATATAGGACTCCACAATGTTATTCAAATCAAGCAGCCAATCAGAACTCAAGGAATGGAATGACCCAAATCACCCAAATTCATGAATGGGTCATTCTTGATTTCTATATATACCAACTGTCTTGGACACTGCTTAAGTTGTACTTAGTTAACTGCTGTTATTCAAACCAACAGTAGACTTACTAACTTCAATAGTCAGGAATTTAAGTGTTAATCACAGGATAAGACGAACAAGACATGCTGGACATGACTGGAAAAGCAAAGACAAGCACGTAAGTGACGTTAACCTGTGGGCAACCTAAACAGTGTCACACCAGTGGGAGTCGGCCAGGAAAAAAGTACATCAATCAGTTCTGCGTGGATTCTGGATGCTGCACAGAGCTATGACCGGCTGATAGTGACGAGTGGTGAGGAAAAGTCATGGAGATCCGTACTGGCGACACAACTGGATGAGGAGTTTTTCTGTTAGAATTTCTAAGAGTTGGAATTATCATTATTATACTGTTGATTAATGTTTAAACTTGCTAAGACAATGAAGCATAGAATTTGAAGTTAAATCGAACTTAACGGACCTAAATTCCACCATTGTATGTCACTCCGCCGAAAGATAAAAGATACCAAAAATCAGGGAATTAACCGAATTTAATGAAATTTTCAGTGTTGATATATTAATGAATAAAATATACAATGCACCAGTTATTTTATTTAAAAACTTTCATAATTTTTCAGGTCAGTTAACTTTGAACCACGTATCTTTGAGGCGTAACACAGATTCTCAAAGATACGTGGTTCAAAGTTAACTGACCTGAAAAAATGTAAAATGTAAAAGTTTTTTGAATAAAATAACGAGGGCATTATATATTTTATTCACTAATATATCAACACTGAAAATTTCATTAAATTCGGTTAATTCCCTGATTTGGGGGGGGGGTGTCTTTCAGCGGGTGACATACGATGGTGGAATTTAGGTCCGTTAAGTTCGATTTAACCGAATTTGAAATATGTATTTAGGTTGTTTCCTATAACCCTAACATGATCAAAGGGGAACCACTCTTGCCTGATAACTTATTTATTTTCCCGTTAAACTAACCTTAAACCCTAACCCTAACCCCGTCTTTTTTTTTCCTAGTAGATCAATAAATGAATAAATAATTTATCAGTCAAGAGTGGTTCCCCTTTGTTTATGTTAGACTTATAGGAAATAACCAGTATTTATTTGAGATACTTACTTTCAAAGTCGGGTTGATTTTGTGAATCAAACGTTAGAAGGTCATACGCCATACCAATATCCGGATGTAGAATATCTCTCACTGTATTCATTGTATCTAAGCGAGCAACATGGATTCCATTTCTTTTTGTGCTAAAATCCGTCCATAAAAGATAATCCTGAAAAACAAAAAAATACATCTTTAGTAGGTATACCCAAAATTCGGAAGCGCGTGGTGCGATGGTTAAAGTCATGGGAAATGGACTCGTCGCCCCGAGTTCAAATCCTAGATGTGATAATTGCATTTATCTTTGCGCTAATACCCTTGGGAAAAGTATGAATCCTACTCTCCCTCCAGCTATGGGTAAATAGTAGGGCAGACTGGGCTCTTTAACCTTGGTTAGGTAACCAGTCTAGGAGAAGGAAAACTCTGAATTCAAACCTGTTGAACTCCGCTTAAGAAATTGACCTTGTGTCACATCCTGCTCGTGCGGAGGGGTTGGTAGATATATATACCCAAAATTCGTCTGCTACATTTTTTTAAAAAACGAATTAAAATTAATTAAATCTATTATTTAAGGTCAAACTTTTGTCTGAAACGATAAGTAGTAAACATAATGACTATCATTAAAAAAAAGAAAAATATCATTACATATGCAATTTATTTTTAATACATTTAAAACGATTTTTTGGTCAATTTCGATCGCATTCTTTTTTTACATTTTATTTTCCGATTTTCGGTACTTATTTTCTCATAGAATATTCCCCTTAATTTTTTTTTCTATTCACAACTTCGGTCATTTATCTTTTTATTTCTATTGTAATTAGTATCAAACGTTAACCAACTCGCCGAGATTTTACACCCCCAAAATAGGGGGGGGGGGCAAAATTAAGTGACCTGGAAAAAATCTGAAAGTTTTGAAATAAAATAAATAATGCATTATAGATAATTCATTGATAAATCAACCCTGAAAATTTCATTAAAATCCGATCATTCCCTGATTTTTGGTAAATTATTTTCTGTAGGCGGGGCTAAATTCATTTCGTCAAAAACGCATTTTAGGTCAATTTTGGGTATACCTAAAATTTAGTGTATACTTTGTAACTATTTCCTCGGCAGGTAATACAACGGAGTGGGGGCGTATCCTTAGTAACAAGGAAGTAAAAGATAAATCACTCCCAAATCAAACAATGGCAACTGACGGTGTCGGAAAGAAAACAATAAAAACCCTGCCTCGGAACCAATTGATTAATTTTCAAAACTTATTTTTTAACCTTTTGATCACATCCAATCCCAGCCAAGCTCCCAAACTGACGTAGGGGTCATCGCCTGTCACTCAAACCCATTTGTCCTAACGTCTCTGAGTTTCTGTTCCCCTTTTCAAATTCATATTCTGAAGTAGGCTAGAATTAGTCTTGTAACAGTTTGCCAGTGTTACGACCTTGGTTCGGAATTCGGTATCATGGTCAAATAGTCTAGGATGGTAATAAAACCAGAGTGATCTCTGCGTCAAAATATGTCCTTTATATCATAGGGCAAGAAGTGACATGGGACATATGCGGCCGACACGTGACCTCTAATATAAATAAACATATAATAGATATGACCAAACACAAGGCAGGCGCTTCTCAATCGTCACTCATCCTGCCCGAAGCCGCTGGAGGGTTAGTATTCATACTTTTTCTGACGATATAACTCATATATATGAAACACACGAAAAAATCATATCAAAATTATTGAGTATATATTATATTGTAACATTATTAAATACATCAAGAATTCGTATTATTTGCGTTATTCGGACTATTGTCCCCATCTTCATTGTTATTTGTACAACGTTTCGGCTTATATGTCCTCCGGCCTTCTTCAGGTTGTTCTTGTCGGACTCGGGAACCTTCTCGGACTCGGGAACCTTCTCGAACTCGGGAACCTTTTGTCGTAATCGGGAGCCATCATGGAACTTTGAACCTAATCTTTTATTTAGTCCACGGGATTATCCTGTTCTCATTCCGCTAACCATAGCTGGGGTAGGAGTTGTGTTAATTATTTTTCTAACTGCCTCTACTCAGGATTGAACTCGGGATCCAGAGATAACTGTCACTTAGAACTGTCTTAACCTAACTACCTTTTCCACTAGGCCATGTGTCCAAATGACATCAAGAATTCTACTTTAATGTGTTTTCTTCGTCCATTTTCTTTGTCATTCATTCGCCTAATTCCTTAGACTTATTTCTGATAATACAACTCCCTCCCCCCCAAAAAAAAAATTAGTTGTCTAATGTAATAATTTATTTCAACTGCAACAAGCTTAGCTCGTAACAGCATCTTCTGACATAGAACAAAAACATGGTTATTACTGGGGTTTTTTTTCTGTAACGTTTTAGCATGTATAGCTGTTTCTAGGATCTTTTTACGTTTTTGCTCGTATTTGGGGTATTTGGAGTAAGTGAATCCAGAACTTATACTAGTTAAACCAATAATTCAAATAATCCAATGTTCTAGTTTGTTTTTTTGTTTTTTTGTTTCTGTCAACCACGAAGACTGAAAGTGTTCTCATATTATTATTGTCTAAGGGTGTTTGAGAATCTGTGTTACGCCTCAAAGATATGTGGTTCAAACGTAATTTCTACCATGCACATGTGTTGTGATTTCTTAAGTCCGACTACTACATATTTTGGGTACTGTGACAATACCCGCTACGTTACATACACGATTTAGGCCGTGAAAAAGGCACAACGTAATATTTGTGCTACATCCTGATCGTGCGGAGAGGTTTGATAAATAAATATATAGGTATGATCACGGGTTTAGTATTTGATCTAATACTAAGAAAGAGGTGTGAGTACTGGGGGATATGGTTTCGGAGTTAACTTTGAACCACATATCTTTGAGAATCTGTGTTACGCCTCAAAGATACGTGGTCCAAAGTTAACTGACCTGAAGTTTCTTTTAAATAAAATAACTGGTACATTATATCTTTTATTCATTAATATATCAACATTGAAAATTTCATTAAAATCGATTAATTCCCTGATTTTTGGTATTTTTTTTTCTTTCGGCAGGGTGACATACGATGGTGGTGTATGAATTCAAAGTTAATATATGAACACACTACTCCGACACGTTTGTTGGACAAAACATTTTATATTGTAAACAGCACAGAAATAAGACAAGATACAAAAACAATAAAATACATGTACATAAACATACAAGAGTAGAGATAAACGGACTGGAGAGTCCGTTACATACAAAATCACTTACTAGTGATGGGGGCCGAAGACCCCAGGAGAGTTACATAGCGTTGGGGCAGAAGCCCCCACCGAGAAGGGTGTGACAATGGTCTAACCCATGTGTTCGTTCCAAAGATGTAGCTAAAAGAGGAAGAAGCGTTTGAACCAGGCGCTTAAATACAATAGCCCCTGGTGAGAACAAGCTACAACCCAGTGGGAAGATAACTCTTCCAGGCCAATGGGAAGATAATCCCAACGGTGGAATTTAGGTCCGTTAAGTTCGATTTACCCGTATATCTTTATATGGTATTTGTATTTTTGGTACTTACTTGAAATATGCTGATGCCAAATATGGATTCTTTTGCTTCGGCCGGTTTGGGAAAAACTACGTTGATAGTTTTTAGATTGAAATCGTAGGAAGATACCGTTCCTAATGAAGTATCTGCCCAATACAATCTGGAAAAAAATTAGAATAAAATGGATTAAAAAAAGAAAAACAAAATCTTGGTATGATGTAATGGTTTGCAAGCTAGCCTTAAAGATTATTTATAACAGAGCAGTGAATATGATTCTCACTAGGTGCTTCTGTACTTTGGGCTTAGTTCCAAATCTATACTAAAAAAAATGGCGTCTCTCAATTTCTTTCAGCACGTTAGAATTTTGGGTCTTGGCAAATAAAAGACGTCAAGTTTTAAATAAATCTATGTGCTCATTAATAAGTACAAGAAGTTGACCCCCAAGCCAATCCCATGTCTGCCCAGAAGACAAGAGGACTCAGCCGAGCTAGAAGACTTTGAAGAAATAACAGAGTCTATGCGACATTTGCTGACCATTGTTAGTGAGTTCGCTTCTCACTGAGTTTGCTTTACATTTGGTCTTGTTCTACAACTAAATAAATAAATAGATTAGATTAAATTGTATCTTCACGCGGAAGTGAATAGAGTTATTTGGTAAAAATATTTTTGAGGATTGACTTAACTTACAGCTGTAACAAATTGACCTTCCAGACAAACATAACAAACATCCTACGAAAAGTCGGGTGGAGACGTTCAAACTGAAGATAACATATGGTTCTCTCATTTCTATCATACATACACACACACACACACACACACATATATATATATATATATATATATATATATATATATATATATGAGATAAAAATGTAAGGAATGAAAGAACAAAAAATATATGAGGTAAAATATAAAGAATGAAAACTCAGATAAAAATGTGTAGTATATTTCGCTGGAGTTTGGAACTCGGCTTCTTCAGCTTTGTCTTTGTTGTTTTTTTCATTCCTTATATTTTACCTCATTCTGTCGGGTTAATTCCAACCCCATTTTCCTCATATATATATATATATATATATTATATATATATATATATATATATATATATAGGAAAAGGGGGTTGGAATTAATCCGACAGAATGAGGTAAAATATAAGAAATCTTCCTTACGACACAACGCAAAAACAATCTCCTTGGTCTAGTGATTGTGAAAAGGGGATAGACCCCCTCGCTATCTAGCTGATACAGATAATAGGCCACTTCGACGACTTTACTTTTAATATATATATATATATATATATATATATATATATATATATATATATATATATATATAATGGATAAATGAAGGGAAAACATTTTAATTTTCTTTATATGTAATAATTTATTTCAACTGCAACAACCTTAGCTCCCAAGAGAAAAAACATGGTTATTACTTATTTTACTGGTTATTATTTGGGTTTTTTTAACGATTTTTGTTGTT
>CM042162.1:68171091-68173591 GCA_023376005.1 Doryteuthis pealeii | reverse complement strand
ATATATATATATATATATATATATATATATAGTGTGTGTGTGTGTGTGTGTGATATTGTAAAAATTGGAAAAAAAAAAAAACAAGTTAAAAATATAATGGGGAGATCTGAAAACTTTTGGAATACTGTTTGGTATAATCTTTTCCCTTAGGCAGTTGGTTAGAAAAATCCTTCTATTTTTTATGGATTTTGCAGAGATGAGTAGGTTCTTATATTTCCAAATCAATGCGAGATTATCCATATTTGTTTATGAATTAAACATTTTTAGAAAAAACAAACAAATGATGTTATAGTTCGCTGACAGAAATCTGTTTCGACCTTTTATTGAAGCGATCATCATCAAGAGCGAAATATTTGTGATAGAAAGACGGAATAAGTAAACCGTTACAAACAGGAGGGGTACAAACGAACGTTCAAAAAACTCCGGCTCCGAACATGAACGTTCGTTTGTACCCCTCCTGTTTGTAACGGTTTACTTATTCCGTCTCTCCTAGTCTGACACCTAGGCTTCAATTTGCTTGCAGTACCTACTGTTACTAAATGGTCACCCATCAAATTTCTGAACAGACTCATCATTGCTTAACTTCAGTGATAGTACATATTGTTATTTACTAACCTTTGATTATTCGGCCTCATTGGTTACTTACAGTACCTGTCGTTAAAAAGTGGTCACCCATCTAAGTAGTAAGCAAAGCCATTGCTGCTTAACCTCTCATTATTATCTTATTATTTATTTAACTTTGACTCACAAGCCTCGGGCTACTTGCATTACCTGCACTTACTAAGTGGTCACTCATCTAAGTACTGAACAGGGTCATCGCTGCTTAACCTTTCACCATTATATTTTTTTATTATTCACTAAGCTTTGTCTAGTCTGATTAACAGGCCTCAGTTTGCTGGGTGACCAGTTACTAGTTACAGGCCTCAGTTACTTAATGGGTGACCATTTTGTAACTGCAGGTACTGCAGTTACAAAATGGTCACCCATCTAAGTAGTGAGCAAGGTCATCGTTGCTTAACCTGTCATCATTATCTATTTTTATTATTCACTAAGCTGTGTCTTATCTGATTCACTGCCTCAATTTGCTTGCAGTTACAAAATGGTCACCCATCTAAGTAGTGAGCAAAGTCATCGTTGCTTAACCTGTCATCATTGTCTATTTTTATTATTCACTAAGCTGTGTCTTATCTGATTCACTGGCCTCAATTTGCTTGCAGTTACAAAATGGTCACCCATCTAAATAGTGAGCAAGGTCATCGTTGCTTAACCTGTCATCATTATCTATTTTTATTATTCACTAAGCTGTGTCTTATCTGATTCACTGGCCTCAATTTGCTTGCAGTTACAAAATGGTCACCCATCTAAGTAGTGAGCAAGGTCATCGTTGCTTAACCTGTCATCATTATCTTTTTTTTTTATTATTCACTAAGCTGTGTCTTATCTGATTCACTGGCCTCAATTTGCTTGCAGTTACAAAATGGTCACCCATCTAAGTAGTGAGCAAGGTCATCGTTGCTTAACCTGTCATCATTATCTATTTTTATTATTCACCAAGCTGTGTCTTATCTGATTCACTGGCCTCAATTTGCTTGCAGTTACAAAATGGTCACCCATCTAAGTAGTGAGCAAGGTCATCATTGCTTAACCTGTCATCATTTTTTTTTTATTCACTAAGCTTGTCTAGTCTGATTCACTGGCCTCAATTTGCTTGCAGTTACAAAATGGTCACCATCTAAGTAGTGAGCAAGGTCATCATTGCTTAACCTGTCATCATTGTCTATTTTTATTATTCACTAAGCTGTGTCTAGTCTGATTCCCATACCCTGGGCTGCTTGCATTACCTGCTCTTAAGTGGTCACTCATCTAAGTACTGGACAAGGTCATCGCTGCTTAACCTCTCATTATCATCTTTTTATTATTCACTAAGTTCTGTCTAGTCTGACTCACAGGCCTCAAGTTGTTTGCAGTACCTGTTATTACTTAAGTGGTCACCCATCCAAGTACTAAACATGCTCATCATTGCTTAAGTATTAAATGGTGTCATCGCTACTTAACGAATCGCTATTGTTTAATTTGACACAGGGCAGTTGTGTGACTCTGTAAAATAAAACAATTGACGACAAAGTAAATATATTATCTGCGTTATTCGGACTATTGTCCTCATCTTCATCGTTATTTGTACAACGTTTCGGCCGATATACCATCCGGCCTTCTTCAGACACAAGGCCAGAAGTATGGGGCACCCAGTGAGAATCGAACTCACTAACAATGGTCTGCAAATCTAGCATGCTAACCATTACACCACGTGAGGTGCCCTAGAAATTGTTGTTATAAGGTGTGTGCTAGATGCCCGCTCCTATTTATAGACTCGGCAATAACCATATGATCATACTCTTGGCCAATCTCTGGCAGTACTCTGCTGCTGATACAATACTTATACCGGAACTACTGGCGATACCTACTCATAACTACTGCGGCTTTCGTGGACGACGGACATAGG
>CM042162.1:68068591-68166091 GCA_023376005.1 Doryteuthis pealeii | reverse complement strand
GTTATCGGGAACCGAGAAGAAAGTTTCCGAGTCCGAGAAGGTTCCCGAGTCCGACAAGAAATACCTGAATAAGGCCGGGGGGCATATCGGCCGAAACGTTGTACAGATGACAATGAAGATGAGGACAATAGTCCGAATAACGCAGATAATACTAATCTCAAACATTCAGAGAAATAATCAACAATGCTGTTGTCTGGGTTGTCTCGATTCTTCCTCCAATTTACAATTGCTTTAATGTTTTCTTTTTCCAAACGCACCAACGTCTGGTAATCTGTAAATACATTTCAATATATTCTTGGAAACGAATTACACTGTATGGGGTACAAGGTAGAGGTTAGACGTCTTTAGACGGTAGGATTTGGAGGCACGTTGACAAGACCCGCTATACAACGTATATCGCTTTTGGTACTGTGACCATATCGCCACGCTACAGTTGGGTTAGCATTCTATCTGTTCTTCAAGATGTCTGGAACCACTAGGGATCTTCTTGGGGTCCTTTCTGTCCTTGTGTCCATTGTTAGTTTATAATTAACGAACACAAGACTCGCTATACTTGAGACAACAAAGAAACACATTTTACGGCCAATTAAACTCTCTTCGACTTACCTTGGACAATGCCGACTCCCCCGACGATGTTCTCCAGGGGGGCATCATATTCCATTCTCACTCGGTTGATCCATTTGTCTGTGTTGTTTGTAGAGAAGTACAAAGTATCTGATTTTGCGTGCATACCAAGTGCTAAATAACCTTTACTGTCAAACAAAAAACACTGGTTGTTTAATGTGATGTTTTGCGTGTTCATGTCGGCTATGTTGGCGGGAAAATGACAAATGCCTTCGTGAATTGAATAGACGTGATAGGGTTGCCGGAATTGTGAGTATTCTGCGAATGAAGAAACAAATTATAACACATTTAATAAATTTATATGCATAGATATTAATTCAATTAATTTTCAAGTTTTTCATATCTATCTATTTATCTATCTATCTCATGTTGTTCTTACCATTCAATAAATGTATCTATTTATCTATCAGTCTTTTAGTATGTATATATCTATCTATATATCTATCTCAGCCTGTTCATTATACACACACACACACACACACACACATTGGCAAACGAAAGTTCATTCGGGTCTCAAACCCGACCAGGGGTAGTTGTTAATGTATAACCACACTGATGAGAGGTGATACCTCGAAACACGTGTATGTGGATTACTTATTTATTATATATATACTCCCACTTTGGTCGAGTACTTTAAATAGGGATTTAATCGCAAATTCACCGTTCTGGCGTGTAGCTAAACCTCGCTTTGTTTACACATGTTTGAGGCCGCTAGTGAATTGATTTCCGCTTGGAAATGTAGCATTTAAATATTCTCCTATATTTGACAGCTGCCTCTGGCCGCACGGCTAAGAGGATTGGCGAACGAAAGTTCATTCAGGTTTCAAACCCGGCCAGGGGTAGTTGTTAACGTAAAACCACACTGATGAGAGGTGATACCTCGAAACACGTGTCTGTGGATAATTTATTAGGCTGATGGAAAAGTTTCCATCCTTTAAAAACAAAAAATTGGCCCATCTGAACTAGATTGATCCAGTCGAAAAAAAAGGAGATAAACATTATTTTTTACGACATATATCAGAATTATCAGAGTTATAGGAAATAACCCATCTTGGGATATAACAACACTCAAGCTAATAAATTGATGAAAATAAAGAAAGAAAAGTTTGATTTCATTACCTGAACATGTTTTGTGGTCATCATCCAGCTTATATCCTTCGCTGCAGTGACAGGCCGGTCCCAAGATTGGATCATGAATACAAAAATGGTCACATCCCACAGCTTCGCATCTGTCTAAATATATATATATATTTATTTAATTTTTATTTCTAAATGAAAAAAAAACATAATAGAATAGAGGGGGTCTAATCAAAGAATGGAACAGCTTAGGCGATAGCTCTTCCATTAATCCCGGCTTTAATTGCTAAATTTTCCTAATTTAACTATTTAACTAAATTAAACAGTAAATAATAAAGTTACTGTTATTTCTTTTTGTAAATATCCTTTTAAGATTTATTGACTGGATTTTGCTTATATCCATTAAAACTAAACAATAAGAAACCAATAATAGCAAGTAAACATATATATATATATATATATATATATATATATATATATATATATGTGTGTGTGTGTGCGTGTGTGTGTGTGTGTGTGTAAACTTTGTTCTTGTGAACGTTGTTTTTTTTTTTTGTTTTTTTTTTGTCTTTTGAAGTATTGGAAAAAAGAACAAAACAGAAAACAGAACAAAAATCAGAATTTTAATATTCAATTGTTGATCTGTTCTTGGTTTGATCAATTCCGATATTATGGGTGAACATTCACCCTTTTTTAAGGTATATAATATGAGACGGTCTGGAGAGAAAAAATGTAATGCTGTATATGAGAACAAAATAAATAAATAAAATAATATATATATATATAATTAAAAATCTAGAAGTCACACGCACAGTACTGTGATACAGACACGCGCCCACACCCACACAGTATATGTAAACACACACATACATATACATGTATACACATACAGTCATATACATGTATACACATACAGTCATACACACAACGCCCATGAACCCCTCCCTCACACATATAAGAGCATCCAAAAAAACAAACTACCTCATAGAGGTTCTTCACAGAACGAATGAACATGCTACTATCAAACACACTCGCCTACCCGGATTTTAACAGCATGTTAAACCCACTATAACACTTGAACATTTATAACTCTTCTATAATGCTCCCTTTCTAATAATGTATCAACAATTTCTTCAAATAATAATTTTTCTCCTGAAGATGACCGAAGGTCGAAACTAGTTGAGATTAAACAATATACAAGAAATATTCCTGATTGTCTTAATAATAATTTTTGTTCACACTATATATATATATTATATATATATATATATATATATATATATATATATATATAATGAATAAGATATAATGAAAAAACAAACGATGTTTACAACTGAAATAGGCTCATCAGAAGAGAAAGTGTGCAAACCGTTTCGGGGCCAATTCTCTTGACGGTTTAAAAAAGCAACAGTCGGCCCATCCTCAACTAATATGAGGACCCTATTGCATTATAATGTATCAACCGCACGTGGGTCGGTCATCAACAAAAACAAGACGGGAAAAAGACCGTTAGTAAAAACAGAACGCTGCTAGTCAAACGTTGGAATTAATCAAAAAAAAAAATTGTGCTGTCATTATAATGCAATAGGGTCCTCATATTAGTTGAGGATGGGCCGACTGTTGCTTTTTTAAACCGTCAAGAGAATTGGCCCCGAAACGGTTTGCACACTTTCTCTTCTGATGAGCCTATTTCAGTTGTAAACATCGTTTGTTTTTTCATTATATCTTATTCATACTGTCGGATTAATTTCCATTTTATTTTCACATATATATATATATATAAGATCAATATTTAAATTAGCCCTCCTGTCCATACAGTAAACTGTTATCTAATTGTAGATATAAATACATTTGCGTGTTACTAGTATATCAATAAGACCAACCGTATTTATAATATTTTTAGAGGATATTTTGACTACCTATTTTTGATATATGAATTAAAATGTAAAAATGTCGTTTAAAAGTGTAATAAGCTAAAGAGTTACATAAAGGAGAGGTGTAGTAATAAGGGAACATACACGGTCGGATTTGAGTAAGCTTTATTCTACTTAGAGTATTTATTATTGTATTTACCGCGTACCCCACTTGTACGGGTCAGGCACAAAGTCCCTATTAACGTGGGACCACCCACAAGCCGAAGCTCATGGAATGGCAGGTGCAAAAATTGCGTCGATCCCGTCGGCATTCCCCCTCAAGGGGGGCGCCTCAGGCACTGGGCAATAAACCCAGCCCTGCCCCTTTAAATTAAGGGGGCAGGTGTTGCCTGGGGGGATGGCCCCCTGGGATCGACGCTATTATTATAACCAAACCGGTCCAGCGGCCGAAGCTCGCCGGACCCCCAGTCGAAACCGGGTGGGTTTATTATGCTTAAACGCATAAATGCGGCACAAGGCCTAAAGGGCGGAGTGGGGTAAGAGGCTGGTCATCACTATCCTATCTTTTTAACTTAACTATTTTCATTCCTGACCCAATTCGTTCTACAATTTTCCTTTCACCATAAAACTGATTCGCGCAACAGTCAACAAAACTTCTAATTCACCCAATGAAAATCCTACACCTAACCCATATTTACATATTCATGAGGGAGGGGGGAATACATTTGCAGTTCTCTGGGAGTTTATATAATTTTACAAATCTAAAGAGTTACATAAAGGGGAGGTAACTCAATTGCTTATTACAAAAGTTTCTTTGTTTTTTTATTGCTTTTTTTTTAAATTTTAATTTGATGTTTATTTTATTTTATTTTTTCGTTTTGTTTGATTGTCTTTGTTGGGTTTTTTTTTGGGGGGGGGTGTTTCTTTATTTAAAAAAAAAGAGTCCTAAATTCCAATCTGATTTCCATTTTTCATTTACTTTTATCAACAGGGTCATTGCTTAAATATAGGGACTCTTCTAACTAGTTGTATTGTGTCACTGAAACCTAATTGTTAATTAGTCAATTTATGTGTGTTGTTTACATTACCTCGGCAATTCATTAGCCGACCCACCCTGTCTCCTGGGGCTGTAGAATACGCCGAATGCACCCCCTGCAGAGGGGTGTGATGGTTTCGGTAGTTGAATGCTATCCGAACCATTAAGAGTTACTGCCCTAGAACTGGGCAGAGATATTGACAGAATAAAAGATGGCTTCATCAGCACTCTATTTTACTGCACATATATGAAAAAAAAAAAAAAAATCTATGTGATCACAACTGAACAATTCATATTTTTGATTTATTATGTTATATGCAAATAAAATAAAAATAGAAAATTGTAAGGGGAAATAAATATTTTTGTAAAACAGGGGATGTGATGGTTTCGGTAGTTGAATACTATCCGAACCATTAAGAGTTACTGCCCTTGAACTGGGCAGAGAGATATACAGAATAAAAGATGGCTTCTTAACCCTATACACGTCGTTCTCGTGTTCCTCATTGTAATTCAGATAACTTATCAAGGGATAAGACCCTACTCCCTCAAAGGTGCTACCTGTTGACCGTAGGTAGCGATGCCTAAGAACGTAATCCTGGTAGCAGTCTATGACATGAAACACTGCACTTTGGTCCTTACTTGAGCTAGACGGGTGATCGAAGCGACCCCCTTCGACCAATCGGCTGGTCACGTCAAGCCCTAACACCTATATGATTGTCCCAACCATATTGCTCTTATCCAAACCCAAACCTTTTTTCATATGTGTGCTAAAAAGTAGTGGCTGAGGATCTCAGCCAGAGAGCAAGGGAGTCTATCACCTTTTCACTAGCGCTGGACCAGGGAGATATACCTACCATCAGCTCTCTACTTAACCGCACAGATCTGAGCTGTGCTATTCATGCGCTGAGTAGGTTAGGGCCGGTATCAAACACGGAAACTTGTGGTTCCTAGGCGGATTGACTTTTTGGAAAAGAAAGATTATTTTTTTGCGTCTGAGGTGGAGTGTCACACCTATCATCAGCACTCTATTTTACTGCACAGATCCAACCTGTGTTACACGTGCGCGGAGCTGGCGAGGACCGGTTTCGAACCGGGAACCTTGTGGTTTTTAGTCTGATGCTCTACCAACTGACTTTTTAGAAAAGAAAAATTATTTTTTTTGCGTCTGAGGTGGAGTGTCACACCAATCATCAGCTCTCTATTTTACTGCACAGATCCAAGCTGTGTTACACATGCGCGGAGCTGGCGAGAGCCGGTTTCGAACCGGGAACCTTGTGGTTTTTAGTCTGATGCTCTACCGACTGACTTTTTAGAAAAGAAAAATTATTTTTTTGCGTTGAGGTGGAGTGTCACACCTATCATCAACTCTCTATTTTACTGCACAGATCCAACCTGTGTTACACGTGTGCGGAGCTGGCGAGGACCGGTTTCGAACCGGGAACCTTGTGGTTTTTAGTCTGATGCTCTACCGACTGACTTTTTAGAAAAGAAAAATTATTTTTTTTTGCGTTTGAGGTGGAGTGTCACACCTATCATCAACTCTCTATTTTACTGCACAGATCCAACCTGTGTTACACGTGTGCGGAGCTGGCGAGGACCGGTTTCGAACCGGGAACCTTGTGGTTTTTAGTCTGATGCTCTACCGACTGACTTTTTAGAAAAGAAAAATTATTTTTTTTGCGTCTGAGGTGGAGTGTCACATCTATCATCAGCATGCAGATTACTGCACAGCCCCAAGCTGTGTTACACATGCGCGGAGCTGGCGAGGGCCGGTTTCGAACCCGGAACCTTGTGGATTTTAGTCTTATGCTCAACCGATTGACTTTTAAGACATTTTGGAATCTGAGGTGGAATGCCACACCTATCATTAGCACTCTATTTTACTGCACAGATCCAAGCTGTGTTACACGTGTGCGGAGCTGGCGAGGACCGGTTTCGAACCGGGAACCTTGTGGTTTTTAGTCTGATGCTCTACCGACTGACATTTTAGACATTTTGGAATCTGAGGTGGAATGCCACACCTATCATTAGCACTCTATTTTACTGCACAGATCCAAGCTGTGTTACACATGCGCGGAGCTGGCGAGGACCGGTTTCGAACCGGGAACCTTGTGGTTTTTAGTCTGATGCTCTACCGACTGACATTTTAGACATTTTGGCATCTGAGGTGGAATGCCACACCTACCATTAGCGGATGTTCTATCGACTGATCTAAAATTAACAATTTAATAAAAGGAGATTTATTTACCCGAATTTCCAGGTTGTGCAGATTCGTCAAACATGATGATCCCGTAGGGCATGTTACCCAATTTGTAATTCACCAAAATCTGACCTTTGACCTTGTTGTAAATTTTCAGTTGACCTTCACTCTGCTCCGTCACAAACAAATAATTCTGAAAATAGAGTATTTATAATAACTAGCAAATATATGCACCCTCCGTAGGGTGCAAGTATTTAAGTTTTAATGTAATAAAATATTGTATTAAATTAGAAAGGCTAATGAAACTAAATAAGAATACAGATAAAAAGATTTGAAACAGAGGGGGGTATAATAAAAGATTTGAAACAGAGGGAGTATAATAAAAAAATAGAACAACTGAAACTTACTCTTCCATCACTCTCGTCTTTCATTGTTATTTTTTTCTAATTTAAGTATTTAGTTATAAGAGGAAGTAAAGAATAAAATGACAGTTATTTTATCTTGTTAATGGATTTCATTTGAGATTCATTGGAGAGATTTTTGCTTATATTCATTAAAATAAAATCAAACAGTTAGAAATCAATAATACTAAGCACATATTTAATAAAATCCATTTTTAATATCAATATGCAAATTAGCCTTCCCGTTCTCACTGCAAACAGGTATTTTTTGTATATATAAATACAATAGCATGTTATTAGTATGTAGATATGGTCAACACTAATAAAAAGGTGAAGCAATTTTATTAATAATTGAGGTTTAAATTAAATATAAATAAAATCATGAAGAATGTGATGAAAATAATTGTTAATTGTGACTCGATTAGTAATATAGTTTCGGTTACAGACAGAAAAACACAATCTCCATTATAATAAGATGTTGATAAAAAGGGAGAGAAAAGTGAGAGAGAGAGGAGAGAGAGAGAGAAAAAACAAACAAACAAACAACAAACAAAGCGACTTTGATTTCCAAGGAGCATACTAGTTTTGGATAAGAGTGTAGCTATTGTCTGCCCCTGTTGGAATGGACTTGTATCGAAAAGGGTTATCTTCCCTTGCCGCCAGGGTTTCGCCAGTAGGTGACACTACTAGCTGGGTATTTAAACAGCAGCCCGGGAATCTCTGTTCTCTTTATCCTGGTCTAGCATCCACAAAAGATGCACTAGACGCGTAGTGTCTCTTTCCATTAAGTGGGGTCTTTGCCCCCCAACTATAAGTAAGTGACTCATATTCTTTATGAACACTTTTGTACTTCCAAAGGACTTTAGTACTATCTGTTTGTATAATGTCATGTATGTCACTGTTCTATGTGCTCAGTGTTGAGAAATTGTTGTTATAAGGTGTGTGCTAGATGCCCGCTCCTATTTATAGACTCGGCGATAATCATGTGGTCATACTCTTGGCCAATCGCTGGCAGTACTCTGCTGCTGATACAATACTTATACCGGAAGTACTGGCGATACCTACTCATAACTACTGCGGCTTTCGTAGATACACCAGATAATTGTGGCGAGAGAAATCACGCACGTGGTAGCTCAAAGCGTGCACGAATATGTCTGGTGTGCAGAATGAGATCAGGGGAGAGTATAGCGGGAGATTAGGGAGATTGAACTCACATCCTCCTGATCGTGAGTCAGATTACCTCCTTGACACGCATGTAAATTACTATGCTACGCGATTGACCCGGATGTGGGATTTTAGTATGATTATTTAAGGCCAGCCTTAACACACTGGGTGAGTAGCGTTCTAGTCTTGCTGACGAAGGCACTGACGTACGACAAAAAACAAGAGGTGAGTGAGCTTTAGCGAAGGACTGCTAGAAAATATTGTTTCAGGTGGGAAGTACTTGGCCAGGAGAAGCTGGAAGAAAGTCTTTTTTTCGGTGGAGAGATTCGAATGTCCAACCCGACGGATTTTCTATTTATTTCTTATACAATATTTAAATTTTTGCATTTTATCTTGGATGATTTGGACGGTCTCATTTTTAACCAGAGGGTGTTGCAAGATGCTACCTGTCGGAAGATTAAGGAACAAGAGTATTAGTATATAGACAGGATTTACATTTTTGCTTTTTATCTTGGATGATTTGGACGGTCACATTTTTAAACAGGGGGTGTTGCAAGACGCTACCTGTCGGAAGATTAAGGAACAAGAGTATTAATATATAGACAGGATTTACATTTTTGCTTTTTATCTTGGATGATTTAGACGGTCACATTTTGACTAGAGGGTGTTGCTAGATGCTACCTGTCGGAAGATTAAGGAACAAGAGTATTAGTATATAGACAGGATTTACATTTTTGCTTTTATCTTGGATGATTTAGACGGTCTCATTTTTAAACAGGGGGTGTTGCAAGATGCTACCTGTCGGAAGATTAAGGAACAAGAGTATTAGTATATAGACAGGATTTACATTTTTGCTTTTTATCTTGGATGATTTGGACGGTCACATTTTTAAACAGGGGGTGTTGCAAGACGCTACCTGTCGGAAGATTAAGGAACAAGAGTATTAATATATAGACAGGATTTACATTTTTGCTTTTTATCTTGGATGATTTAGACGGTCACATTTTTGACTAGAGGGTGTTGCTAGATGCTACCTGTCGGAAGATTAAGGAACAAGAGTATTAGTATATAGACAGGATTTACATTTTTGCTTTTTATCTTGGATGATTTAGACGGTCACATTTTTAACAGGGGGTGTTGCAAGATGCTACCTGTCGGAAGATTAAGGAACAAGAGTATTAATATATAGACAGGATTTACATTTTTGCATTTTATCTTGGATGATTTGGACGGTCTCATTTTTTACCAGAGGGTGTTGCAAGATAATAACGGACGGAAGACTAAGGAACATCAGTATTAATATATAGATTTTTCGTACTTACCTGATACAGAGCTATTCCATAAAAATTGGAAACCTCATCTTGTACGATCACCCTTCTTCCCATTCCATTAAACTGGATGCATTCCACCGTATGTTTTCCATTATCGACCCAATAAATCTTATTGTCTTTGGCATCGACTAGCAGACCTCGAGGTTTCCTCATGTCCTCACTCACCACAATTCGTCTGTTGTTACCGATTAGATCCGAAACTTCGATTTTTGGAATTTCTCCCCAGTCGCTCCAGAACAAGTAACTAAAAAAATTAAATGAAATAAAAACAAATTCATTAAAATAAATGTTAGTGGAACTAGCAAATATATGCACCCTCCGGGTGCAAGTATTTAAGTTTTAATGTAATAAAATATTGTATTAAATTAGAAAGGCTAATGAAACTAAATAAGAATACAGATAAAAAGATTTGAAACAGAGGGAGTATAATAAAAGATTTGAAATAGAGGGAGTATAATAAAAAATGGAACAACTGAAACTTACTCTTCCATCACTCTCGTCTTTCATTGTTATTTTTTCTAATTTAAGTATTTAGTTAAAAGAGGAAGTAAAGAATAAAATGACAGTTATTTTATCTTGTTAATGGATTTCATTTAAGATTCATTGAAGAGATTTTTGCTTATATTCATTAAAATAAAACCAAACAGTTAGAAATCAATAATACTAAGCACATATTTATTAAATTCGATTATTCGAAATTAGCCTTCCTGTTCACACTGTAAACCGCTATTTTTTGTATATATAAATACAATTGCATGTTATTTGTATGTAGATATGGACAACACTAATAAAAAGGTGAAGCAATTTTATTAATATTTGAGGTTTAAATACAAATAAAATCATGGAGAATGTGATGTAAATAACGAAGGGAATTGTGACTTGAGTAGTAATATAGTTTCGGTTACAGACAGAAAAACACACAATCTCCATTATAATAAGATATGAACTGAAGTCCAATATATGTATTAGGTATATACAATTTGTAGAAATTTCAGTGTTTTTACAAAACAACTATAACAACCCGCCCCGCCGATTGAAAAAAAATACCAGAAAATCAGGGAATTATCCGATTTTAATGAAATTTTCAGTGTTGATTTATCAATGAATGAATTTTATAATGAATCAGTTATTTTATTTCAAAACTTTCTGATTTTTTTCAGGTCACTTAACTTTGCCCCCCCCCTCCTTATCGGCGCAAAATATCGGTGGGGTTATATAAATTCAGAACTAATTACAGTATAAATAAAAAGACAAAAGACTGAAGCTGTGACTAGAAGAAAAACATTTTAAGGGTGCTATCCTGGTAGAAAATAAGTACCGAAAATCGGAAAATAAAATGAAAATAAAAACTAAAAAAATAATTTTTGGAGATTTTTATTTACTCTTTTCGATAATTATTTAATTGGCTATTATCTTATAAAAGAAAAAGAATATTCATCGATATTCATTCTGTTTAAATTTTCAATAGAGTTTTCGACAAAAAAAATTATTAGAATTCAATAATAACGTAAAATACTTATTAAATAAATGTTTTTAGAATATAAAAATGTTACATTTTAAACTTAACATCATGCTATTCATATTCTAAATGAATTTTATATTTTAATTTACCATATCAGAAATATCTAATTATATCAGAAGGTTTTGAAATAAAATAACTTATACATTATAAAACTCATTCATTGATAAATCAAGACTGAAAATTTCATTAAAATCAGATAATGAATTGTTGGTAATCAATACCATCAGCACCATCAGCACTATCAGCAACCCACTTTAGATCTAAGCTATGATACTCATGCACTCATTCCTTATAAATAAGATATTCTTTATATATATATATATATATATATATATATATATATATATATATATGGTGGTACAGAATTTTATTAATGCTTTAAAAAGACCTCCTAAAATATTCATTGTATGGAGAAAAAAAAATTATGTTTTTTTGTGGGTTTTTTTTACAAAAGAAGGGGGGGGCAAAGGGAAAATAAAAACGAGTTGCATGCTGACTAGTTTCGATCCTCGCTCAACAGAGCTAAATATCGAGGATAATAGAATAACCGGTAAAAGGGACGAGTAAGAAAATAAAATAGAAGAAAAGAACAATTTCTTTTCTTTACCTTAAAAAGGGGGGGGGAGAGAAGATCTTAAAGATTGATATATTCAAACCAAGTGCGCCCTCTCTTTGTTTACAAAGAGCAGGCTTATTGGTCAGAATATACAATGTTTCCAAAATCTTGAGGTGGTAAAAAGAGTGTGACTTGCTCTCAACTGAGAACCAGTCAACACTGAATGAGTTGGCGCAATTGGGGTTATTTATAAGGTGCTCGCCTAGAGTGGAACCATAAGTATTCCTCAGTGCACACACACACACACACACACATATATATATATATATATATATATATATATATATATATTATATATATATATATATATATATATATATATATATATATATATATATATATATATATATATATATATACATCTCTACTGAGACAATGTCGTCTCCGATGCTGGGTCATGTACGTCGGATGGATGGTGACGAATCCCGAAAGACATCCTCTATGGAGAGTTTTCGTCTGGTAAGAGACAGATTGGTCGCCCCCCAGCTGCGTTTCAAGTATGTCTGCAAGAATGATCTATCAATAAACTGCTTGAAATAATTTTCATTAACTTCATGTGTATCAATAAAATGGTATAAATAATTTCCATTGACTTCATGTGTATCAATATACTGCTAGAAAATATTTTTCATTAACTTCATGTGTATCAATAAACCGGTAGAAATCATTTTCCTTAACTTGACGTGCATCAATAAACTGGTAGAAATAATTTCCATTAACTTGACGTGCATCAATAATCTGGTTGAAATAATTTTCATTAAGTTAGAAACAGGACTATTTGACCTATAGATGGGACCTTAACTGTTACGACCACACCAGGTCAGAGTAAACCTGGGAGTAATGCCAATAAAAGGGTTAATCCACATTTCCTTGAACTCCATAAATTGAACCTCACTACGAGATGCAGTTTAACGTCATATTTAGAATAGAAGATTTGTTGAACAATGTCAATACCAGACTCTTCATTAACTCTACTAGCAAATATATGCACCCTCCGGGTGCAAGTATTTAAGTTTTAATGTAATGAAATATCGTATTAAATTAGAAAGTCTAATAAGAATGCAGATAAAAAGATTTGAAACAGAGTGGGGGTATAATAGAAAAATAGAAATGAAACTTAACTCTTCCATCACTACCGTCTTTCATTGCTGAATTTACTTATTTAACTATTTAGTTAAATTAGGAAATAAAGAATAAATTACACTTATTTTTTCTTGTTAATGGATTTCATTTAAGATTCATTGAAAGATTTTTGCTTATATTCATTAAAATAAAACCAAACAGTTAGAAATCAATAATACTAAGCACATATTTAATAAAATCACATTTTTAATATCAATATGCAAATTAGCCTTCCCATTCACACTGCAAACCGCTATTTTTTGTATATATAAATACAATTGCATGTTATTAGTATGTAGATATGGACAACACTAATAAAAAGGTGAAGCAATTTTATTAATAATTGAGGTTTAAATATAAATAAAATCATGAAGAATGTGATGAAATAACTATGTTAATTGTGACTCGATTAGTAATATAGTTTCGGTTACAGACAGAAAAACACACAATCTCCATTATAATAAGAGATAAGATGTATCAACAAACTAACAGAAACAATTTTCATTAAGTTCATGTGCATCAATAAATTATTAAAAAAATAAAAATAAAAAGTAAAGTCGTCGGGGTAGCCTAAAGTCGGTATCAGCCTATCAGCGGGGGAGTCTATCCCTTTTCACTAGCGCTAGACCAAGGAGATTATATTTGCGTCTGAGTTGGAGCGCCACACCTACCATCAGCTCCTTACTTTACCGCACAGATCCCTGTGCTACTCATACGCTGAGTTGGCGAGGGCCAGTATCGAACCAAGAACCTTGTGATTCCTAGCCGAACACTCTACCGACTGAGCTAAACCGACCATAGTTTGGCTTTACATGGAAGGATCCAGTTACAGGGTCGTGGCAGAGATATAGTTTTTTTTTTTTTTTTTTTTTTTTTTTTGGTAGGTAAACAAAATTTAGAATTTGGCCTTAAGTTATCAAAGACCGCCAAAATGGTTAGCGGCAAATACATTTAAAATTGCCAGTACCTGTTGGTGCAGTAAAGTGGGGAACTGGTGGTGGGTGTGGCGCTCCGCCTCAGACGCTAAAAACAATCTCCGAGGTCTAGCGCTAATGAAAACGGGATAGACACCCTCGCTGTCTGGCTGATACCGTCTTTAGACCTCCTCGACGAGGACATTCAATTTACAGTATAAAAAAGGATCCTATATCAACAATTAATATATTAACACCGGGATCGAACTAGGAACCTTGTGGTTTCTAGCCTAACGCTCTACTGACTGAACTAAACCGACTTTTTTATAAAAAAAAATAACTTGATTTATATCAATAAACTTATAGTTGACTCTCAGCTATCGTCTTCTAACACCTTCAAGATACAAAGCGTTGGGTCTTTGTTTGCCATAAGAGCAATTTGAACAATACGGTTGGGACAACCTTATAGGTGCTAGGGTTTGATATGACCAGACGATTGATCGAATGGAGCCTCGTCAACCACCCATCTAACCTAAGTAAGGACTGAGTATTACATGCCACGGGACCACGTAGTATCCAGGTCATGGACCCCTTAGCCACCATGATCCCGTTTTCAGGCATTACGAATCGCAACCCACGGCCAACAAGTGGTACCACACACACACACACACACAGAGACATATATACATAAATATATATATATATATATATATATATATCTTATTATAATGGAGATTGTGTGTTTTCTGTTTGTAACCGAAACTACATTACTACTTAAGTCATAATTCCCTTAAGTTATTGACATCACATTCTCAATGATTTTATTTTTATTTAAACCTCAATGATTAATAAAATTGTTTACATTATTAATACTGTTGACTATGTCTACATATTACAACATTAATTATATTTATATATACAACAAAATAGCGTTTGCAGTGTAAACGGGAAGGCTAATTTGCATATTGATATTAAAAAATGAATTTAATAAATATGTGCTTAGTATTATTGATTTCTAACTGTTTGGTTTTATTTTAATGAATATAAGCAAAAATCTCTTCAATGAATCTTAAATGAAATCCATTAACAAGATAAAATAACTGTCATTTATTCTTTACTTCCTCTTATAACTAAATACTTAAATTAGAAAAAATAACAATGAAAGACGAGAGTGATGGAAGAGTAAGTTTCAGTTGTTCCATTTTTTATTATACTCCCTCTGTTTCAAATCTTTTAATCTATATTCTTATTTAGTTTTATTAGCCTTTCTAATTTAATATAATATTAATATAATTACATTAATTTAACATTAAACTTGAATACTTGCACCCGGAGGGTGCATATATTTGCTAGTATATATATATCATCCATAATCCGCACAGAGCTGATCAATGTTGGTGTTTGCTGTTTCCTCAGGATAACGTTGTTTATGAGTTCGTCCTTACCTCTCCAGCAGTGTCCAGCATGTCTTGTTCGTCTTACTCAAATGGTTTGTGTGATAGGGGGCAAGTGGCCATACAGCTGCTTTCTTGTGGGTGTTGTTTCCACCATTTGTTTAAGACTGCAAGAAGCATTCTTGTGCAGCTCCCATCAAGTTTATTCTCTAGACGCTTTATTAGAGTCTAAGTGGTGCAGCCGTACAGTAGTACTGACACAACTACGGCTTGAAAAATTTGTTGCTTTAACTTATCAGTGAGATCAGATTTCTATATGATTCAGGATCTGTCTACAGTAGACCATGCCTTCCCTATGCGTATATCAACATCGCTTTCTGTTTGTTTGTTTTGTTTTGTTTTGTTTTACGGCATATCAACCTCGATGGGTCATTTAATGCCGACAAAGTTTTGAAATAAATTCATTCTTAATGCATAATACAATTTTGTTTATAAACTCATGTTTTTCTATTTAAACCATAGATAGGACCCTAACAGGTACTACCACTCCGGGTCAGAGTGAACCATGGAGCAATGGTGATGAAGGAGTGCTCCACATTCCCCAAACCTCCAGAACTGGAGCCTCACCATCAGATAGAGTTTAACGTCATTCCCAGGACATGTAGACCCCCAGTCACCGCCTTCTAGTACCCATATGATAAAAAGGGATTGGGAAAAATCATATAGGTGCTAGGGCTTGACGTGGCCAGCCGATTGATCAGATCGCCCGTCTAGCCCTAAAATCTGGGAATTATCGGATTTTAATGAAATTTTCAGTGTTTATTTAACAATGAATGATCTTTATAATGCATTATTCATTTTATTTCAAAACTTTCTCATTAAGAAATTTCATTAAAATCGGATAATTACCTGATTTTTTTGTAATTTTTTTGCAATCGCGAATGTTATATTAAAATTGTAAACAAGCGCTTAAACCCTTGAAAAAGAGACAGAATGGTGGATCGCATCGAAATTGACCAAAACAAATCCTTTTAAATGTATTAAAAATAAACTGCATATGTAATGATATTTTTCTTTTTTTTAATAATGGTCATTATCTTACTACTTATCGATTTAGACAAAGTTTGACTTAAATAATATATTTAATTATTTTTAATTCGCTTTTAAAACTCGTAGAAGCTGATTTTTTTGCCAGTCCCTAAATTAAATATAATATGAATTTGGGTAAGATTTACCGACAGTACGGGGGTGGGCTGAAAAGTTCATAGGGTGAAAAGTTGATATGATGTCATCATATCTACTGTTGATGACTTTTGGGCCAATGAGATCCAAACATTGCAACACCGATGCAAGAAGTGTGGACTGCAAGGACAGTCATGTTGAAAATAAACCTCATTTTGTCAAATTCCATGGGAGTATCTTGGTCAGACTATGAATTTTTCAGCCGAGTTATGGCTATTATGTGTATAATGTAAGAGCACAACTAAAACGTTACTATGAATAATATTCACTGGTAAAAATGATACTATAAATTGATATGCACTCCTAAAAAAGGGTATTTTAAATAATATTCACTGCTAAAAAGTTAGTATAAGTACATTTGATTTGTTTTACGGTATATCAACCTATGTGGGTCATTTAATGCCGACAAAGTTTTGAAATAAATTCATTCTTAATGGATAATCAAATTTTGTTTATAAATTCATGTTTTTCTATTTAACCTATAAATGGGACCCTAACAGGTACTACCACTCCGGGTCAGAGTGGACCATGGAGTAATGGTGATGAAGGGGTGCTCCACATTCCTCAAACCTCCAGAACTGGAACCTCAGCATCAGATAGAGTTTGATATCATTCCCAGAACATGAGACCCTCAGCCACCGCCTTCTAGCACCCATATGCTAAAAAGGGTTGGGGCTTGCCATAAAGGCAATAGGGTTGGGGCAATCATATAGGTGCTACGGCTTGACGTTACCAGCCGATTGATCGGAGGGGGTCTCTTCGACCGCCCAAAGTGGAGTATTGAAAGTCTTGGACTGCTCAACCACCTGGGTTCTATCCTTAAGCATCACCGGTCGCCACCCATGGCAAACAGGTGGCTACATTGGTGGAGTCTTACCCCGCTGCAGAGTTGCAGTTGGTGCATTCTAGTTGGGCGTTAGTATAAGTAATATGCACTTCTAAAAAAAGTTATTATAAATAATATGCAGCAATAAAAAAATAACTTACTTTAAATAATATGCATTGCTAAAAAAAAGTTATAAATAATATACACTGCTAAAAAAAAAATACTAATAATTATATGCACCACTAAAAATTTATGTGGTAGCATAAATTGGTGACAGACCCTGTAGCGAGAAATCAAAGGAGACAGTGGAAAACTACCAGGACGGTTATATGTCTCTGACCCCTAGAGGCGCGAATCTCGCGCGTCACAGGATTAGTTAGTTTTAGAGATTTTAGTCTCAACCGGACTTTGAAGAGAGCGAACGTGCTTCTCTCTGCTGAGGTTGAACCTCACCCGCGCGGCGAATAAGAATGGGCTAGACTAATAAAATCTTGATCAAGAAAATAAAAGTCTTGTGAGTTAATTAATTGAACGACTAAAAAATTAGCTCTTAGAAAAAGCCCTTAGGTAGAAGACTAGACGACAAGATGAAAAGCAGAAAAGACGAGAAGCAGAAAAGAAAGGAAGCAACAAGTCTCTCTCTCTCTCTCTCTCTCTCTCTCTCTCTCTCTCTCTCTCTCTCTCTCTCTCTATCACCCGAGTTTCCTCTCTCGATTATATACCCGACGATGGGGTATATAACAAAAACAAGTTTGGAGGCGCGTGGTCTAATGGTTAGAGTCGTAGGAAATGGACTTGTCAACCCGAGTTCAATTCCTGGACGAAGCTGTTGGCTTTTCACATGGCGCTAATACCCTTGGGAAAGGTATGAATCCAATTCTCCCTCCAGCTATGGATAAATAGCAGGGCAAACTGGACTCTTTAACCATGGCTAGAACCAGTCTAGAGAAGGAAAACTCTGAATTCAAACCTGTTAAACTCGGCTTAATAAATTGACCTTGTGTCGCATCCTGCTCGTGCGGAAGGGTTGGTAAATATATATAACAAAAACGAGTTACTATAAATAAGATTCACTGATAAAAAGAGTTTCTATAAATAAGATGTATTGCTAAAAAATTACTTAAAATAATATGCACTCTTTAAAAAAAACTTATTATGAATAACATGTGCTGCTAAAAACACTATATGTCAAGAAAAGAAGGAAGGGGGTATTTGCCTCATACCCCACTTGTATGGGCTGGGCACAAGGCCTCGTTTTAACCTGGGCCCACCCACAAGCCGAAGCTCATGGGTGGTAGGCACAAAAAATGCGTCGATCCCGTCGGCATTCCCTCTCAAGTAGGGCGCCTCAGGTGATAGGCAATAAACCCAACCCTGCCTCTTTAAATCAAGGGGGCAGGTATTGCCTGGCGGGGATAGCCCCCTGGGATCGACGCTATTAATTCAAATACACCGATCCAGCGACCGAAGCACACCGGACCCCCGACCCGAAGGACGGGTTGGAGTGGAAAGTAAAGAAGGAGTGGGCTCACGGGATTGAAGATTGTGTAGTTGCAACAATTCAGGGACTTGAAGAATATACAAAAGGAACAAAAGACAACAGCCAGTAACAGCAAAATCAACAGAAATAACTTAAGGGCAAACAGAAAAATAATTGTATATAATAATTGTATAACAATAAAAGGAAAGAAAAAAACAACTATACAGATACTCCAAGCAACAAACTAAGGAAATTACCAATGACTAAGAAGGGTGGACCCTAACAAAGCGTCTTGAGAATAAGCTAGATGGGAGCTGCACAAGAATGCTGCGTGCAGTCTTGAACAAGTCGTGGAAACAGCACCCCACAAGGAAACAGCTGTACGGTCACCTGCCCCCCACCCCCATCTCACAAACTATCCGAGTGAGACGGACAAGGCATGCAGGACACTGCTGGAGAAGCAAGGATGAACTCATAAGCGACGTTCTCCAGTGGAAGCCAACACATGGACATGCAAGTGTGGGGCGCCCAACAAGGACCTATATTGACCAGCTATGCGAAGATGCTGGTTGCTCCGCAGAGGAGCTCCCAGGTGCAATGAATGATAGGGAAGGTTAGCGAGAGATTGTCATGGATATCCGTGCTGCATGCACGACATGATGATGATGATGATGATGATGATGATATTTACTCACTCCCCCGCACGAGCAGGATGTGACACAAAGTCAATTTCTTAAGCGGAGTTTAACAGGTTTGAATTCAGAGTTTTCCTTCTCCTAGACTGGTTACCTAGCCAAGGTTAAAGAGCCCAGTCTGCTCTACTATTTACCCATAGCTGGAAGGAGAATTGGATTCATACCTTTCCCAAGGGTATTAGCGCTATGTGAAATTCAAACAGTGTCGTCCAGGAATTGAACTAGGGTCGACGAGTCCATTTCCATTATTTTTGGGGTATAAGGTATGTTGAGGATCACATGGCATATCAACCTCAGTGGGTCATTTAATCTCCCTCAACACTTAATACCCGTGGCATCAGATTATCAGAACCTACACAGCTCATCTGGGGGAAAAGGAAAATAAACAAATAATAAATAAAAATAAATAAAATAATAAATAAATAGATAGAACTAGATAGAAAAAATAATAAATAAAAATAAATAAAATAATAAATAAATAGATAGAACTCCCACTACCAACTCCTGCTAACACCAACAATTAACCACCCCTCCCCTATTCAGGACCTCCTTATTCACCAGTACGAAAATGTTCACCGTTGAAGCAAGAACTCAATCCAATGTACTGAAGAAGGTCTAACAGACCGAAACGTTATAATCTCGACATAACTACCCACAATAAACATCCATTTTGTATAACATCCCGTGTTTGTCTACCTTTCTCCACAGTTTTAATATAAGTAAATTATATATTGAATTAGAAATACCATTGAAATTAAATAATAAGAAAAAATAGATTATTTATTTTTTACTTCATTCTAATTAATTTAAATATAAAATTATACATAGGATTGCTTTTAATAAGTTTCAGAATAAAACAATAATATTAGAAATCAATAACACCAAGTAGTTATTTATTAAAAACGGTTTTATTCAGACTAGCATGCAAATTATTCACACCATATACTATGTAAACACTTATTTCTTAATAACATAGAACACACATCGTAGGATTTTAAACATAATAACATGTCCAATTGGACACATGGCCTAGTAGATAAGGTAGTTAGGTTAAGACAGTTCTAAGTGACAGTTATCTCTGGATCCCGAGTTCAATCCTGAGTAGAGGCAGTTAGAAAAATAATTAACACAACTCCTACCCCAGCTATGGTTAGCGGAATGAGAACATGATACCCCCGTGGAATAAATAAAGGGTTAGGTTCAAAGTTACGTGACGGCTCCCGATTACGACAAGAAAGTTCCCGAGTTCGAAAAGAAGGTTCCCGAGCTCGAGAAGGTTCCCGAGTCCGAGAAGGTTCCCAAGTCAGACAATAAATACCTGAAGAAGGCTGGAGGGCATATCGGCCGAAACGTTGTACAAATAACAATGAAGGTGGGGACAATAGTCCGAATAACGCAGATAATAATAATAACATGGGTTCTTCGGGGCCTGAGTTTGTTAATGTAAATTAACAGCGTTGATCCCAGGGTAGCTACCCCCCTAGGCAACACCTGCCCCCTAGATTTAAAGGGGCAGGGGCAGCACCTGATGGGGAGTGCTGACGGGATCAACGCATTATTGTGCCTACCACACATGAACTTCGGCTTGTGCGTGGGCTCACATAAAAATGTTCTTGTGCCACGCCCTCACAAGTGGGATGAGAGGCAAATACCATAACATGGGTTCTTCGGGATCTGTGTCTATTAATGAAATTAATGGCGTGATCCCAGGAGGTCATCCCCCCAGGCAACACATGCCCTTTCGATTTAAAGGGTGGGGCTGGGTTTATGCCCAGTGCCTGAGGTATCCACCTTGAGGAGGATTGCCGACGGGATTCACGCATTTTTTGCACCCGCCACCCATGAGCTTCGATTCATGAGTGATCCCACATCAATAGGGCCTTGTGCCTAACCCGTACGTGGTAAATACCAATAACATGGGCCTTTCGGGACCTGTGTCCATTAATGTAAATTAACATCGTTGATCCAGGGGGGGGCTATCCCCCTAGGCAACACCTGCCCCCTTGATTTAAAGGGACAGGGCTAGGTTTATTGCCCAGTGCCTGAGGCTTCCACCCCCTTGCGGGGGAATGCCGACGGGATCAACGCATTTTTGTCTCTACCACCCATGAACTTCGGCTTGTGGGTGGGCTCACATAAAAATGTCCTTGTGTCACGCCAAGAGAAATGAGAGGCAAATACCCTAATATCATGGGCTTTTTAGGTAAATCTATCTTAGCTAGACATTAATAGACACGTTAATAAATAAGATTGTTATTAAAATTGAATAATGATTATTTAATAACGATTGAAAATATAATGTAAATAACTAATGGAATTGTGACATTGGTGGTTACGTACTTTCGGTTTCAGACAGAAAGACACACAATCTCCATTAGAATAAGATAATTGAAATCCTCTTAATAGGCTACAGTCCCAGAGGCGAAACGTGTTTTACTTTTTAAAATGTGTCGGATGTAAAAGATGGTTTGTCAACCTTCCAAACTCTTCTATTTATCGACATATTCTACAAATTGTGAGATTTTTGTGACGGAGAACGAGTATCGTGCTCATTTGGAAAAAGGGCAAGACATTGTCTTGCCTGCTGGAGTCGAACCCGCGCCCTCTGGAATGCAAAAAAAATGCGATTCCGGCGCTGGATGGACGCGAGGTGTAATTCAGGTACCCGAATGTTGGGGTACTGTGTCCATAAATAACAAGTGAGTGAAGCGCTGACGAGAAGCAGTTGGCCGACGCGAGACGGTAGTCAGCGACGAAGCGCTTTGTGAACAACCCAACAAAGAAATTGATTTTAATCCAACAAAGAAACAAAACTAAATGGGAGTTGCGATTTTTCAGCTGCTAAAATACTTTGAGGACGACGGCTTTTCAGCTGCTGGTCGACGACGAAGACTGTGTTGACCAAAAGAAAGTTTGGCCTGCGAGAAAATGGTGGACTCGCTTCTTTTTAGTCCCCCTCCCCCAGCAGGAACTTGTTGACTCAAATATCTATTCCCCCAGCCCTCTATTTTTTCTTTCTATAATTTTGTACTTTTTCGAAGGGAAAAACACTTTTTGTTTATCTTATATAAAAGGATTTTAGTTTCGTCTGCTTGTTTCATAACCGCTGTTCTGATTGGCTGATTATGAAATGGCAAATAAAATCACTAATCTCATTGGCTAATTTTTTATTTCCGAGCAAAGTAGGGTTTTTTTTTTACGTATTTAACTAATTTAAAACTTGATTAATTAATTATGAAACCAAGAAATCTATGTGCGAAAGGCAAGTCTACTCTTTTTGTGATTTTATCTTAATCATTACGCTGTTCTGATTGGCTGATTATGAAATGGCAAATAAAATCACTAATCTCATTGGCTAATTTTTTATTTCCGAGCAAAGTAGGGTTTGTTTTTTTTACATATTTAACTAATTTAAAACTTGATTAATTAATTATGAAACCAAGAAATCTATGTGCGAAAGGCAAGTCTACTCCTATTGTGATTTTATCTTAATCATTACGTAAAAATTATTGAGCCATCTTTTACATCCGACAGAACTGAACCAAAATCGCTTTGGGACTGGATAGGGGAGAGGTGGTTAATTGTTGGTGTTAGCAGGAGTTGGTAGTGGGAGTTCTATCTATTTATTTATTATTTTATTTATTTTTATTTATTATTTTTTTATTTTCATTTTTCCCCAGATCGGCTGTGTAGGTTTTGATAATCTGATGCCACAGGTATTAAGTGTTGACAGAGAGGTGGTAGGTGGGGCATATTAAAACTGAAATACTTGTTCCGGGGGGTGCATATTTTTTTAGTAGTGCAGTGGTTATAGGAACCACTGCACTACTAAAAAAGGCTAGCATATGGAGATCAGAGGAGAGTTACTGTCACTTATCTCCTATCACACAAACCATCCAAATAAGACGAACAAGACACTGCTGGAGAAGTAAGAACGAACTCGTAAGTGGCGTTCTCCCGTGGACACCTTCACATGGACACACCAGAGTGTTTCGACCAGCAAATACTTAGATTGGTCGGCTCTGTTCCGACACTGGATGAACTGAGGTGGATTACCAGGAGCGATGACCGATAGTGACGGATGGTGGAGAGAGAGTTATGGGAACCCGTGCTGTCAGTGCAACATGATGTTGATGATTAGGTACGACCACTACGGAAGAAAGTTGACCTGGAATTAATGGCAAACACTTGTATCGCCATACTCCTTAGATATCTAGAAGAAAAAAACCTCAGGAGAAGACACCGTTACGTCGTGTGTAACGTGTTACATTGCGACATCGTAGAAACGAGTTCAAACTCCAGGCGTGCAAATAAATTCACTTTCGGACATATACCCTTGGAAAAGGCATGGACCCTCTCATCCTTCCAGCTATAGATTAAATAGTACCACTTATATACTTCTACAAGAATGAGTCTCGGCTTGTGGGTGGTGCCCACATAAAACGGCCTTGTGCCATATCGTTTAAAAGTGGGAAACATGTAAATACCACAAGAATGGCTTAGGCTTATTTTACCAGTACCCCACGCGTACCGAGTCAGGCACGAAGGCCCTATTTATGTGGGACCACCCACAAGCCGAGACTCATGGGTGGCGGGTAGAAAAATTGCGTCGATCCCGTCGGCATTCCCCCTCAAGGGGGCGCCTCAGGCGCTGGGCAATAAACCCAGCCCTGTCCCTTTAAGTCAAGGGGGCAGGTATTGCCTGGAGGGATGGCCCTCTGGGATCGACGCTAATAATTTACCATCTCACCGGTCCAGTGGCCGAAGCGCACTGGACCCCCGTCCCGAAAGACGGGTTGTAGGCTTAGGCATTAAATAACCCACGAAGGTTTATATACCATTAAACAAAAAAAAAGCGAAACTGAAGAATCATCATCAAACGCTGCTTAATTTTCATAGCCAGGACACTTTGTTTTTATTCATTTATTTATTTAATATCTATTATGCTAAAAAGACACATTAAGTGTATTACAAGTGTATTATAAGTGGGGCAGAGTGTCTGGTTTACTTGTCACTGTAGGGCCCTAAAACCGCGGATCACGACCCACACGTGGTTCTTAGAAATTTAATGTTGAGCTTCCTTTTTTTATTACAGTAGTCATTTACTAAGCTTAGCTGTGTTTGGTATAAGGCCAGGAGTATGAGGTTCCCAGTGAGGATAAGACTCACTAACAATGGTCCGCAAGGCTAACTCACTATTATACTACACGCCGTGTATCTCTTTTTATATCTTGTCATTTAATAAGCTTATCTGGGTTTGGCATAAGGCCACGAGTATGGGGCACCCGGTGAGAATCGAAGTTATCAATTAATTACTTGTGACCTTGTGTCACATCCTAATCGTGGCGAACGGGTTGGGTAACCTTAAACCCCAACCCCAATCCTAACCCTAACCCTAAATCCCAACCCTAAACCCTAACCCTAAACCTTAAACCCTTGTTGGACTTAAACTTTTTTAAAAATTAAAAGTAAAATTAACTGTTTTATTACAAAATTTGTGGATTCTGTTTTTGTGGGTCACCTTGTAATATTATGTTACTCAACTAGGGGGGGTAGGGTTAGGGTTTAGGGTCAGTTTAATGTGAAAATAAATAATTTAGGTTCTGTTTTTTCTGGGTCAACCTGTTATGTTACTCAACTAGGAAATAACCAAAAATGTTTACACTTTATGGTAAAATGTTGATTAATAGTCAGCGAGTTAGTCTCGCAGATCTATTACTAGTGAATAGCGATCTCGATCCTCGCTAGTTGCTCTATACTTGCGACCTTGGCGAATGGGCTGGGTAAATGACTACATATTTGGTAATGTTTAGGATTCATCAGTATTTGAATCCGAATTAAAAGAGGTATCTGACAAACAGATCCCAAAATATCGGTAGCAGGTTGGTTGGTTGGTTGGTTGGGTTTTACGGCATGTCAATCCATTGGGCCATTTAATGCCGAAGACGTTTTTGTTTTATTCATTCTTGATGGGTACTCAATTTTATCTTAAATTCAATTTTATCTAAAAACACATTTTTTATTCAACCCATTCATGGAACCCTAACAGGTACTGTTGTATATTGAAGATATTCAAAAGAAGGGGAAAACGGAAATAGGATCTTCCGGTTAAATCGAAACAAAGAAAAGACGAAAAAAATAACGAAGGACTTTTTCCGGGTAAAGCGAACAAAGAAGGATGGGTAACAATAAGTTCGGAAATAGATTTCTCCGCTGATAAGTATAATAAAAGAAAACGCGTAGGCGTTTGATATATATAAAAGGAAGTCAGAGATCCCAGGTCAGTCAGACAGCAGATGGCGGACGGAGAACAGTAAGCGACCGTCGCTACGGTCCATTGCAGCCAACGGGCTGTGAGGTTCGTCCACCCCTTTACCTCACCATCGCCAGTCATCCCAATAGTAGTAGTCATTGTTAACCCTCGGGCATTTCCATTGTCAACACTCGCCACCCACCACGCGAGGAAGAGAAATAAAGTCAAAACTCCTACTATACCCATGTGTTGTGGTTTCTTAAGTCCGACTACTAACATACGCGATTTAGCAGCGTGAATTTGAAGCCGCTATATAACAGTACTACCACTCTGGGTCATGGTGGAACTTCACAATTAGATGCAGTTTAATGCCATACCCAGGATAATAAGACTCTCAGCCTCCGCTTTCTTGCACATATATGATAAAAAGGGTTCGTTGGTTGGTTGGTTGGTTGGGTTTTTGCAGCATGTTAACTCATACTGAAGACATCTTTGTTTTATTCATTATGGATCGGTACTCTTTTTTATCTTAAACTCAATTTTATCTAAAAACAAATTTTTCCTATTCAACCCATTGATGGAACCCTAACAGGTACTACCACTCCGGGTCAGAGCGGATGGTGGTAATGATGGGGTACTTCATATTCCCCAGAGCTCCAGAATTGGAACTTCACCATCAGATATAGTTTAACGTTATACCCAAAACATTAAGACCCTCGGCCACTGCCTTCTAGCAAATATATGATAAAAACGTTTGGGGCTTGTCATAGGGGCAATAGGGTTGGGATAGTTGCTAGGACTTGAGTGACCAGCCTATTGATCGGTAGGGAGCCTCTCCAACCGCCCGTCTAGCCTAAGTAAAGGCATAAGTGGAGTGTTGCATGTCATTGACTGCTCAGCCACTAGGATTCCTTCCTTAGGCCTCATGGGTCGCCAACCACGGCTAAACAGGTGGCCCCATTGAAGTAGACGTCTTATCCCTCTGCAGAGGTACAGTCGGTGAATTCTGAAACCCCAGCGGACAGGGCTGAAATATCGGTGGTGTACTGTGATACATTTACTCAAATCAGTGGTTGTTTTGTTTATTTTATTTTATCTTTTTTTTTTCTTTTTCAGTTGCTGCACATATTGACTGCGAACCCGGTTAAATCGAACTTAACGGACCTAAATTTCACCATCGTATGTCATCCCGCCGAAAGTTTAAAAATACCAAAAATCAGGGAATTAACCGAATTTAATGAAATTTTCAGTGTTGATAAATTAATGAATAAAAGATATAATGCACCAGTTATTTTATTTAAAAAAAACTTCTTCATTTTTTCATAACAATACAGACTTTATTGCCTAAGCACGTGGAACGTGGCATACACGATTGTCGCTCCTTCATACGCAACCATCTACATGGACAAATTTGAAAGCACACACATCTACACGAAAATTAAAAATGACTGCCTTTTTTACGCAAGGTATATTGATGCTATATTCATACTAAAACTCTTTTCAATACATTTCTATACTAAAACCCTTTCCAATGCATTTCTATACTAAAACTCTTTTCAATGCATTTCTATACTAAAACTATTTCCAATGCATTTCTATACTAAAACTCTTTTCAATACATTTCTATACTAAAACCCTTTCCAATGCATTTCTATACTAAAACCCTTTTCCAATGCATTTCTATACAAAACTCTTTTCAATGCATTTCTATACAAAACTCTTTCCAATGCATTTATATACTGGCGGAGAGGCTAAATATAACAATATATCAAACAATAGAGTAGTCAACATGATGCCCACAATTAACTCCAGTAAATTCTGCCGACCGTGTAGTACAAAAAACAACTTATACTGCAAACAAATAAAACCAAACAGACTTTCAAAATCTACCACGAATCGAACTGCAAAAGCATAAACATAATTTACTTATTTGATTGCACTAAATGCAAGAAGCAATACGTTGGGAAGTCTGAATGGCCCTTTTACTTTAGACTTAACAACTACAGGCATCGCATAAAAACTATGGATCATAGCAAACTCATCCCAGTCGAGTAAACAGATAAGACTAAAGTCCTTTGGAAATACTAAAGAGTTTATAAAGAATATGAGAGCTCCCCACATAATGGAAAGAGACACGACGTGTCTAGTCCATCTTTTGTGGATTCTAGACCAAGAGAAAGAGAGGCAGAGATTCCCGAGCTGTTGTTTAAATACCCAGCTAGTAGTGTCACCTACTGGCGAAACCCTGGCGGCAAGGGAAGATAACCCTTTTGGACACATGTCCATCCCAACAGGGGCATACAATAGCTACACTCTTATCCAAAACTAGTATTCTTTTTTTTGTTTTGTTTGTTTTTTTGTTTTTTTGTTTTTTTTAAATCGAACTTAACGGACCTAAATTCCACCATCGTATGTCACCCCGCTTAAAAAATTTTTTAAATACCAAAAATCAGGGAATTAACCGAATTTAATGAAATTTTCAGTGTTGATAAATTAATGAATAAAATATATAATGCACCAGTTATTTTATTTAAAAAAAAAACTTCTTCATTTTTTCAGGTCAGTTAACTTTGAATCACGTATCTTTGAGGAGTAACACAGATTCACAAAGATATGTGGTTCAAAGTTAACTCCGAAACCATATCCCCCAGTGCTCACACCTCTTTCTTAGTATTAGATCAAATATTAAACCCGTGATCATACCTATATATTTATTTACCAATCTCTCCGCACGATCAGGATGTAGCACAAATGTTACGTTGTGCCTTTTTCACGACCATAAATCGTGTATGTAACGTAGCGGGTATTGTCACAGTACCCAAAGCGATATATGTAGTAGTCGCACTTAAGAAATCACAACACATGTGCATGGTAGAAAATGCTTAATTTATTTCTTTTTTTTTTTACACCGTCAAAATTCGGTTGTTTGTTAAATGATGATTTTTAGAGTTTTTTTTTAGATTATAAAAACTAACCTCTAACCCTGACCCTTAACCCAAACCCCTAACAAACAACCGGATTTTGACAGTGTAAATGAAAAAAATGTCCTTATGAAACGAGATCGCAAAAAGGGTGCCTAAAGGTCATATGATCCCTTTATCTAGTCGATGCTAGTAATCCCTATTGGATGGTAGGGTCAACTTTAGTAAAGACTTATCTAAATGAAGAAAGGAGGTGCATGGTTTTAATGATTAAAAAAAAAACCAGGAAATGGGCTGGTCGACCAGAGTTCAAATCCTGGACAAGACTGTTTGCATTTCACATTGCGCTAATACCCATGGGAAATGTATGCATCCATCTCCTTTCCCTCCAGCTATGGGTAAATAGTAGGACAAACTGGGCTCTTTAACCGTGGTTAGGTAACCAGCCTTGGAAAATAAAAAAATCTGAATTCAAACCTGTTAAACTCCGCTTAAGAAATTGAGCTTGTGTCACGGTCAACTCGTGCGTAGGGATTGGTAGATATCTCTATTAATAATGGAGATTCGGTCTCAATTTGTCTGTAACCGAAACTACGTCACTGCTTACGTTACATTACCCAAAATCGTCATAACATAGAATGAATACATTCAAAATTTGAGCATGCAACCTTAGATTGGAATAGGCCTGTTGTCTCTTGATCTCTGTTTGCTGGCAAGTTGATTCTCCTGATTTGAAGATGAGTATCAACAATACATCGGAAATTATGATCTTTCTTGCGATATATATATATATATATATAATATATATATATATATATATATATATATATATATATATATATATATATATATATATATATATATATATATATATATATATATATATATATATATATATATATATATATATATATATATATATATATATATATATATATATATATATATATATATATATATATATATATATATATATATATATATATATATATATATATATATATATATATATATATATATATATATATATATATATATATAATATATATATATATATATATATATATATATATATATATATATATATATATATATATATATATATATATATATATATATATATATATATATATATATATATATATATATATATATATATATATATATATATATATATATATATATATATATATATATATATATATATATATATATATATATATATATATATATATATATATATATATATATATATATATATATAATATATATATATATATATATATATTATATATATATATATATATATATATATATATATATATATATATATATATATATATATATATATATATATATATATATATATATATATATATATATATATATATATATATATATATATATATATATATATATATATATATATATATATATATATATATATATATATAATATATATATATATATATATATATATATATATATATATATATAATATATATATATAATATATATATATATATATAATATATATATATATATATAATATATATATATATATATATATATATATATATATATATATATATATATATATATATAAATATATATAATATATATATATATATATATATATATATATATATATATATATATATATATATAATATATATATATATATATATATATATATATATATATATATATATATATATATATATATATATATATATATATATATATATATATATATATATATATATATATATATATATATATATATATATATATATATATATATATATATATATATATATATATATATATATATAGAGAGAGAGAGAGAGAGATAGAAAGAGAAGAGAGAGAAGAGAGAGAGAGGCGCGTGGGCTAGTGGCTAGAGTCGTGGAAAATGGACTCATCGATTCGAGTTCAATTCCTAGACAAAGCTGTTGGCATTTCACATAGCGCTAATACCCTTGGGAAAGGTATGAATCCATACCTGTGCCCTTCAGCCTTGGGTAGGTAACCAGTCTAGGAGAGGGATAACTCTGAATTCAGAATTCCCTCCAGCTATGGGTTAAATAGTAGGGCAGACAGGGCTCTTCAGCCTTGGGTAGGTAACCAGTCTAGGAGAGGAATAACTCTGAATTCAAAATTCCTGAGGTCGGTCGTTGATTGGGTTTGTGGCAACCCTTGATGCACCAATTCTTTCCTATCGACTGTGTCAAAAAGTGTGGATGGTCCAACACAAGCCTTCACCACTATAGACAAATCACTGTGTGGATGTTCATTGTATGAGCACTCATACGTCGATCGACGGGAGAGTCCATTATATATATATATATATATATATATATATATATATATATTATATATAACACAGGAGCTAGAAAGGAGCGGGCGAGTTCAAGAGAAGTCAACCACCATCCACACTGACAGTAGTAGTGTTGGTAATTACTACACACACAAAACCCAAATTGGTTAGATGCGGCTACCTGGCCCTGGTTGTCAATCCATCTAGGACAAAGAACATTTTGTTACAAAACCTCCGCTGTCGAGCTGCTTTATATGACCCTGAGGGATGCTAGGGGAGTAAACCCCGAAAACAAATCCAGAGTCGGAGTCCCTAAGATGGAGTACGCTGTATTTTAAATTTATTTTAAAACAAGTTATAATAAATTTAATGCCAAGTAATATATATTTTATTGTTGTTAGCATCGTTCCGACTGCTAAGGTCGATGGCCAATTTTTGAATGGTAATCTCTGGTGCAGTGATTCTTGCTGGGGTTGTTGTTATCTCTGACAGCTTATTTCCTCTCGTTTTTACTCCTTTTCGTGCCTTATTTCAAAATGTATTTAAAATTATCAGAAATAAGTTTTCATTTCAAATTGTTTTTTTTTGTTTGTTTTTTTTTTAAATCCTTTTATAATTTTTATGATTTTACTTACTTATGGTTCAAATTCTCTAACGTTGAATTTTTAACTCCCAACCTATCACACAATAAATTTCAAAAATTAATTTGTACACTACCCGGAGGGTGTTCTTTTTTTTTTTTTTTTTTTTTAATCCTTTTATAAATTTTATGATTTTTCTTACTTAGGGTTCAAATTCTCTAACGTTGAATTTTTAACTCCCAACCTATCACACAATAAATTTCAAAAATTAATTTGTACACCACCCGGAGGGTGTTCCTTTTTGTTTTTTTGTTTTTTTGTTTTTTTCTTGCTAGTATATCTAAATGAAGAATAAGTGAAAAAAGTCTATTTACCCTTTCTGAGGCAACACTGCTATTCCGTGTGGTTTGTCTAATCCTAGATTGGTCACGATTTTGTATCTGGTCTGATCCGGTTTTAGCGGTACCATCATAATCCAGTTGTAGATTGAATCCGTCCAGTACAAATTACCCGAGATCCAATCCACGGCCAAACCGTCAACCTCGGTCGACGTCCCGTGGTAAATTATATCCGATTTCTTCTTACCGTTTAGCACGAGACCCTGGATTTTACGGTAACCAGACTCGCTCCAGTAAAGGTAATTGTTGGCGTAGGAAAATGCCAGTCCCCTGAAGTGCCAGTTCACCGAGGGCGAGTTGAGTTGTTGAATGTTCATTTTCTCGGCGCCGACCCACTCTTCGGGTTTGCCCTTAATGCCCACGATACGCGCACGGCCATAACCAAAAGGGAGATCAGACCATATTAATGTGGATCCGCTGAAAACTGAAAAAGAGAAGGGAAAAAAAAAAGAAAAAAGATGTCAGGAAGTGTTTTCAGCTTGAAATTCAATTTTTTTTTTTTTAATCAAAGTTTTTCCACATGCAGTTCAAAGATTAAATTATCCGACTATAGAAAAATTATTCACCGTTATCTTGAAAAATAAGTAAAACAGTCCGTCTTTTTTACAATAGGTCAATTTCTTTATTGATATTTTTTAATAGAATTCCGTATTCATGGTTCTTTTACTATAAAGCTCTCGCATCGAAAAATCTTCTGATATAATTATTCAGACTCTTATCTTTATAGAAAAAAAGTAAAAATCGTTTTTTGTAGGTTCATTTTTTCATATTTCATAAAATAAAATAGGGGGTGGTGGGTATAACTTGTAAAAAATATTTACCCTAATATATTTTAGGAAAAAACTATTTCAGACATATTTACATCAAAAGGTAAATAATTCTGATAATTTTCGTGAAAATCGGACCATTAATTGATTTTTAATAGAATTTTTTTTTAAGTCTCTAGTCATAACTTGTTTTTGACTACGTTAAATTTCAATTGATTTAACGGTGCAAAAACGTAAACATTGTTTTTCGTTCATAATTTTCATTATTTCCGTAAGCTGAAAAATTGTTAAAAATCATCAGGAGGTTTTGTAATGTTTCTTCTTTCGAAAAGACAAAAAAAATTGAGATGATATTAATCTTTATGCAAGTTTCTTTGTGTTAAATATGGCGGGGAGGGGTAAATTTCACAGGGAAAATTGGTGGTACCTATTAAACAAACTTCAAAATATCAAGTCATCTATGAAAAGTAAAAATGAAATAAACAAAAGGCAGATAATAATGAAAAGAATAAAAATGGAAACTTTTGACCCAGACCTCGTTAGTCTCAATTGCTCCCCACCCGTAGAAATAAATTTGCCCCCCCCCACCACACCACCACCACCACTGTGTGGCATTCACCCCACGTTGGGAACCACTGATGTATTTTCACAAGTAGGGTTTACGAAGATTGACTTTTATAAGATGGTAGCGTAAGGTTCAAGGACATGAGATACATGAGTTCCGGCTCAACTAAAAAAAAAACAGTTAAACTCCTTGAAGGATTAAAAAGAACTTTTGATGTTAATGTCTATCCAGAAAATTCTTTGAGTTTGAGTTTTGTTTAACGGCATATCAACCTCTGTGGGTCATTTAATGTCAAAAAAAGGTTATTTTGGATTTCTGTTTTTAAAGTAGTGATTCTATGGAGATATATATATATATATATTTACCAACCCTTCCGCACGAGCAGGATGTGACACAAGGTCAATTTCTTAAGCGGAGTTCAAGAGGTTTGAATTCAGAGTTTTTCCTTCTCATAGACCGGTTGCCTAACCAAGGTTAAAGAGCCCAGTCTGCCCTATTCTATGGAGATATACGGTTATGTTTTGTTATATCTTGTTGAAAAGGTTGCTTTTTTTTATAGAAAATTTAAAATATTTTCCGGGTTTGTATTCTTAAAGATGTCCCTCAGGTTTCTTGCTTGATAGTAATTAGTGCGGAGATGCTTAAGACTATAACAATTTAGAAGGACATATTTGGTTGTAAGTTGTACTTTGCATGTTGGGCACACTGGGGCATCCTCCCCTTTTAACAGGTACGAATGGGTAATGAGGGTGAAAAAGAGTGATTGTCGAGAAGATGCATAATTCAAGGAGTCATTTACTAAGTTTTGCTTTGATGTGGCATAAGGCCGGATGTATGGGAGCACCCAGTGAGAATCAAACTCACTAGATTTCTTGCAGGAAGCTCCTTGAGATTGAAGTTTTTATGGGCCATCCTTTGGCCTTCAAGCAAGAGCGCTTGTCCAGTGGAATTGGATCCTTGGTAAAGGGTCCCCCGATAATGAATCCTTTGGTTCTTCTGATAAAAAGTCCTCAGTTCCTTCGCCAATGGTCGTAAGTTCCTCCTCAATGAATGCAAGTGAACTGTGGCAAGTATCAGTGTTTAAGTAATGTATCAGCCACGTAGTATAGCTTGTTGATTGGCTGGAGGAGTAAACCACGTGACCCTAATAGTCTATAAATCCAGGTGGGGAATTAGAGCACACCTTATATCATAAAAACTCTGGGCACCTCACGTGGTGTAATGGTTAGCAAACCATTGTTAGTGAGTTCGATTCTCATTGGGAGCCCCATACTTCTGGCCTTGTGCCATATCTAAGCTAAGCTTAGTAAATAACTATATCATAAAAACTCTGGGCACCTCACGTGGTGTAATGGTTAGCAAGCTAGATTTGCAGACCATTGTTCGTGAGTTCGATTCTCACTGGGCGCCCCATAATTCTGGCCTTGTGCCGCATCTAAGCTACGCTTAGTAAATAACTATATCATAAAAACTCCAATAGTCTATCACAAGGCCATTAATTTGAAGCGCTCAGTAAGGATCGAACTCACTATACAGTCGTAATGGTCTGATAAACTTGCACGCTAACAATAGCTCACGACGAGGCGCTTTTTATCTGTCTACCATAAAGTCATTAATTTGAGGCACTCGGTGAGGATCGAACTCATTCCCCAACAGTAATGGTCTGCTAGATTTGTTCGCTATCTATTACTCAAGATGTGACGTCCTTTAGCATTATCTGTAACAGGGCTACTAATTTGAGGCACATAGTGCGGATCGAACTCACTCCTCAATAACCATGAATCAAACACACTAAAATTTCAGACACAATTAAAGCAATGAGTAAGTATCGAACCCACAACATATTAGTAAGCCTGTTCGACTATGTTAATTATTACTCAAAACAAAGCCCACCCTGTCGGCTGGGGCATTAGAATGCACCGATTGCACCTCTGCAGAGGGGTAAGACTCCCCCAATGGGGCCACCCGTTGGCCGTGGGTGGCGACCCGTGATGCTTAAGGATAGAGCCCAGGTGGATGAGCAGTTCATGACTTGCAATACTCCACTTTGGTCCTATCTTGGGCTAGACGAGCAGTCGGAGAGGCCCCCTCCGTTCAATCGGCTGGTCACGTCAAGCCCTAGCACCTATATGATTTTCCCAACCATATTGCCCTCATGGCAATTCCAAACCCTTTTTATCACATGGGTGCTAGAAGGCAGTGGCTAAGGGTCTACATGTCCTGGGAATGACGTTAAACTCTATCCGATGGTGAGGTTCCAGTTTTGGAGGTTTGGGGAATATGAAGCACCCCTTGATCACCATTGCTCCCTGGTCCACTCTGACCCGGAGTGGTAGTACTTGTTAGGGTCCCATCTATGGGTTAAATAGAAAAATGTATTATTTTGAATTAGATTGTATTATCCATTAAGAATTGATTTATTTCAAATCTTTATCGGCATTGAATGACCCACTGAGGTTGATATGCCTTAAACCAAACCAAACCAAACCAAATCAAAACGAAGCTGCGAGAAATTGTCTACTAGACATACACACTTACCATTAATCACAGGGGGAGGGGTCCCCGTGGTGTAGTGGATAGCGTGCTGGACTACGACATCGTAATAAGCGAGTTCGAACTCTAGTCGCGCTATTACGTTCACTTACGGACAAATATCCTTAGGAAAGCTATAAACCCCATCATCCCCCCCCCCCAGCTATAGGTTAAATAGTACCACTACTGTTCTTCTACAATAATGGCTTTGGTATTAAATAACACATACACATACGCTAACATAGATGGTGGAGTTCCTGTGGCGTAGTGGCTAACGTGCTGGACTGCGATATTATAGCAAGCGAGTTCGAACTCCAGCCGTGCTATTATGTTTACTGTGTGCTTCTTTACTTATTAAAAAAATGTAAAAAACAGAGTGAAAAACAAAACGCCACTAACGGAACACACGCACACACACTCACAATAAGGGAACACATACACACACACACACATATTTAAAATAACGGAACTCACACACACACACACACACACACACACACACAATAACGGAGCACACACAGGGTGGAGTAATGGCCTGCCGGACTTGCTCATTATCTATTAACCAACGTGTGACTCTCCTTAGAATTCTGGCACAGTGTCGGAAATGTTTCGACCATGAAATGGAAAGGAAAAGAAAAAGAGACAAGGGCATGGAATCCGTGGTCGGTTATCCGGTTCTTGCGAAACAATGCCTGTTTCGCGACCCCTTGGCTCTATCAAGGGTCGATTAACTATCCAAGTAACAAAGGTTCGATTAACTATCCAAGTAACAAAGATTCGATATCAAGTAGACGTGTCAGGTAACAAACGCACAGTATGGCTTGAAAAACGAAGCTGTCGATCTCTCTAGTTGACATTTATTTATACAAAGAAATACCCGCTCACATCCGGTAGTAAGGTATAAATCTCCGTCAGGCGCCGATCTCGCCTTCGGTACTTCGTAATGGACACCGCCACTCCAGCCGACGCCATCCACGTGAGTAGAGGGGCCCCCCTCAATATTTTTTTCCACAACAGTGCAACACAGTGAGAATCGAACTCACTCCTCAATATTTATGCACCCTAATTATTTTCATAATAAGATTCTCTGTAGCATTGTCTGTCATAAGGTCCGTAATTTGAGGCACTTACCACACTGTAGTAATGGTCTAATACAGTGCTTCTCAAACTTTCGGAAGTTGCGGACCGGTTGGCATTTTTTGCTCGATAAACGGATAGGTGTATAAAATTAAAGAATTTGTTAAACTCCAAATAAAAAGGCACATTAAAACTTGCATTATTTAATTATTAATATAAACTAATTCGCAAGCTTAATTCATTAATTCAATAATTCATTAATTCTATGACAATTAATTTAATTAATGTGATTTACACATATCTGATTATTGAATAGACCACACAACAAAATGGTATATGCATAAACCAGAATCTGTTCTTGAGAACGAAACGCATAAAATTCTCTGGGACTTTGAAATAAAAACGGATCACCTTATCCCAGCAAGAAGACCAGACCTAGTGTTGATAAACAAAAAGAAAGAACTTGTCAACTGGTGGATTTTGCAGTGCCAGCAGATCACAGGGTGAAGCTAAAGGAAAATGAAAAAATAGACAAATATCTGGACCTTGCCAGAGAACTAAAAAAGTTATGGAATATGAAAGTGAAGGTGATACCAATTGTAGTTGGTGCACTTGGAACAGTCCCAAAAGGATTGGAAAAGGGTCTGAAATGTTTGGAAATCAGAGGAAGGATTGAAACCATTCAAAACACTGCACTGCTGCAATCTGCCAGAATACTCAGAAGAGTCCTGGAGACCTGAGGAGACTTGCTGTCACTCAGACACCAGTGAAAGACCATCAGCTAATGCTGATGTGAAAACTCAAAAGGATCAAATCTTCTTGTTATAATGGAGATTGTATGTTTGTCTGTCTGTAACTGAAACTACATTACTATTCAAGTCACAATTCCCTTTGTTATTTACATCACATTCTCCATGATTTTATTTTTATTTAAACCTCAATTATTAATAAAATTGTTTTACACCATTAAGACTGTTAACCATATCTACATACAAATAACATGCAGTTGTATTTATATATACAACAAAACAGCGGTTTACAGTGTGAATGGGAAGGCTAATTTGCATATTGATATTAAAAAAATTGATTTTAATAAATATGTGCTTAATATTATTGATTTCTAATTGTTTAGTTTTATCTTATTGAATATCAGCAAAATTCTCTTCAATAAATCTTAAAAGAAATCCCTTAACAAAAAGAAATAACTGTAATATTATTCTTTACTTCCTATTTTAACTAAATAGCTAAATTAGGAATAGGAGTAATTGAAAATGATGGGAGAGTTAATTTCAAAGTTGTTCTATTTTTCAATCATACCCCCTCTGTTCCAAATCATGTTATCTGCATTTTTATTCAGTTTCATTGGCCTTTCTAATTTAATATGATATTTTATTATATTAAAACTTAAATACTTGCACCCGGAGGGTGCATATATTTGCTAGTAATAATAATAATAATAATAATAATAATAATAATAATAATAATAATAATAATTAATAAATCAATAATACATTAAAAACTAATGTGTTTATTATTATCTTAATAATAATAATAAGTATCTGTGTTTTATTATTAAAATAATAAAACAATAATTATTGAATATTGAATAATTATATTATTTATATTTAATTTAATATCATTAATTCATTGATTCCTTAATTCTAATTTGCAATTTCCAAGGAAATAAATAAATATAAACTAATTCGCAATTTCCAAGGAAATAAATTAATATAAACTAATAGGCAATTTCCAAGGAAATAAATTAATATAAACTAATACGCAATTTCCAAGGAAATAAATTAATATAAACTAATACAATTTCCAAGGAAATAAATTAATATAAACTAATACGCAATTTCCAAGGAAATAAATTAATATAAACTAATACGCAATTTCCAAGGAAATAAATAAATATAAACTAATAGGTAATTTCCAAGTTAGGGTTTAGGGTTAGAGTTTAGGGTTAGTTCAATGGGGAAATAAATAAATAATTTATCAGTCAAGAGTGGTTCCCCTTTGTTTATGTTAGAGTTATAGGAAATAACCCCGCCACCGGTCCAGCGAAGCGGCTATGAGAAGCACTGCACTAATAGACTCCTTCGCCAGACATTACTCACCGGTCAAATGTCATATATGACAACCTGTGTTAAGTGTCATCTTTTCTTCTTTTTTTTCACTATTACAACCTAGAAAACTATTATTAGAAATTTGATTCTCACCGAGTGGCCGCCCTATTCTTCTGGCCTTGTGTTAAAATAAACTAAGCTTTGTAAAATAACAATGATAAAGCCTCTGTAGTGCCTAGACAACCTTTCGGGGTTAGTGGGGTGCGTTTTGCTTCTTTTTTTTTTTTTCCTTTTTTTTACTCGAGATCACCTAAGATATTCTCCGCCCTGTCGGCTGGGGCGTTAGAATGCACCGACTGCACCTCTGCAGAGGGGTAAGACTCCCCCAATGAGGCCACCTGTTGGCCGTGGGTGGCGACCCGTGATGCTTAAGGATAGAGCCCAGGTGGATGAGCAGTTCATGACTTGCAATACTCCACTTTGGCCCTATCTTGGGCTAGACGGGCGGTCGGAGAGGCCCCCTCCGATCAATCGGCTGGTCACGTCGAGCCCTAGCACCTATATGATTTTCCCAATCCTATAGCTCTTATGGCAAGCCCCGACCCCTTTTTTTATCATATGGGTGCTAGAAGGCGGTGGCTGCGGGTCTACATGTCCTGGGAATGACGTTAAACTCTATCTGATGGTGAGGTTCCAGTTTTGGAGGTTTGGTAAATGTGGAGCACCCCTTCATCACCATTGCTCCCTGGTCCACTCTGACCCGGAGTGGTAGTACCTGTTAGGGTCCCATCTATGGGCTAAATAGAAAAATGTATTTATAAAAAAATTGTATTATCCATTAAGAATTGATTTATTTCAAAACTTAATCGGCATTAAATGACCCACTGAGGTTGATATGCCGCAAAACAAAACAAACCAAAGCAAGACAGAAAAACCTAAGATATTCTAACCGCCTTGTAAATGACAAAGCCATTTCAGTCGTGGTCAGCCGATTATCACGACCGTCCCTGTCCTTGACCCCCATAGTCGGATGTCCTCTAGAAAGCACTTGAGCTTTTGTTTCTTTGTCAACTGACTTGTCGAGAGTTGTCACTCATTCAACAAATTCGTCATGAAAAAAAAACAAAAAAACATATAACGGCTGAGACCGAAAAATATAATGATGTGTGTCATTATCAAATTGCGATGGCAGTACGGATATCCATCTCTCTCTCTCTCTCTCTCTCTCTCTCTCTCTCTCTCTCTCTCTCTCCCGATAGATAGATAGATAGATAGATAGAACAGACTGAGATAGATAGATAGATAGATATGAACAGAGATAGATAAGAACAGACTGAGATAGATAGATAGATAGATAGATAGATATGAACAGACTGAGATAGATATATAGATAGATAGATAGATATGAACAGACTGAGATAGATATATAGATAGATAGATAGATATGAACAGACTGAGATAGATAGATAGATAGATAGATAGATATTAACAGATTGAGATAGATATATAGATATGAACAGATTGCGATAGATAGATAGATAGATAGATATGAACAGACTGAGATAGATAAGAGCAGACTGAGATAGATAGATAAATATATATATAGATAGATATGAACAGACTTAGATAGATAGATAGACAGATATGAACATAACGGCTGAGACCGAAAATATAAATGATGTGTGTCATCATCAAATTGGGATGGCAGTACGGATATCCATCTCTCTCTCTCTCTCTCTCTCTCTCTCTCTCTCTCTCTCTCTCTCTCTCTCTCTCTCTCTCTCTCTCGTCAATGTTAATTGATAAACAAACTTATTTTTTGAGTTTTTTAAATTAAATAAGTGCTGAAAATTAAATTTAAATTGGACTATTCTCTAATTTATGGTAATTGTTTTATAATGGAAGAACTTTTTTTAAATTCATTACCTTCATTGAAAAAATTGAACATGCCTAATAGATAGATAGAAAGAAAGAAAGAAAGAAAGAAAGAAAGAAAGATGCTAGGATAGATAGATAGATAGATATTAACAGACTGAGATAGATAGATAGATAGATAGATAGAAAGAAAAGAAATAAGCATACTTGGATATATATATATATATATATATATATATATATATATATATATAGAGAGAGAGAGAGAGAGAGAGAGAGAGAGAGATAGAGAGATAGATAGAAAGAAAGAAAGAAAGAAACATGCTAGGATAGATAGATAGATAGATATTAACAGACTGAGATAGATAGATAGATAGATAGATATGAACAGACTGAGATAGATAGATCGATAGATAGATAGATAGATAGATAGATAGATAGATAGATAGATAGATATGAACAGAGATAGATAAGAACAGACTGAGATAGATAGATAGATAGATAGATAGATAGATATGAACAGAGATAGATAAGAACAGACTGAGATAGATAGATAGATAGATAGATAGATAGATATGAACAGACTGAGATAGATATATAGATAGATAGATAGATAGATAGATATTAACAGATTGAGATAGATATATAGATATGAACAGATTGCGATAGATAGATAGATAGATAGATAGATAGATAGATATGAACAGACTGAGATAGATAAGAGCAGACTGAGATAGATAGATAAATATATATATAGATAGATATGAATAGACTTAGATAGATAGATAGATAGATAGATAGATATGAACATAACGGCTGAGACCGAAAAAAATAATGATGTGTGTCATCATCAAATTGCGATGGCAGTACGGATATCCATTCTCTCTCTCTCTCTCTCTCTCTCTCTCTCTCTCTCTCTCTCTCTCTCTCTCTCTCTCTCTCTCTCTACCGTCCCTACAGGTCATCGCCTTCTGGGAGATCATATACACACAGCACCCATAAGACAAGAAATCCATAGATGAAAAATCCAAGACAACACGAAATCCCAACGAAAAAGATCCAGATTCCAGCCTGTTGTAGGGGAGATATTTCCTCTGCAATAAATTACGAACTCGTCCAACGAAACACGTGAATAATACGGACAACACGAGGGAGTGGTCGAGTAACAGCTAGTCTTGCTACAGATATTGTTAAAGCGCTGCGGGTTAGACTTATCTATATCTGTTGTACCAAAAGTTAAATAAACCTAAGTTGACCTTTCTTCAGGGTCTCAATGTTGTTATTTGATAACTTAGACATAACACAGGCCAAGATCAGAATAACAGCCACACCTAATATTATGGTAACTAGCAAATATATGCACTCTTCGGGTGCAAGTATTTAAGTTTTGATATAATAAAATATCATATTAAATTAGAAAGGCTAATGAAACTGACTAAGAATGCAGATAAAAAGATCTGCAACAGAGGGGGTATAATCGAAAAATAGAACAACTTTGAAACTAACTATTCCATCATTTTTCATTACTCCCCTCTTTCATTGGTAAATTTTCCTAATTTAACTATTTAGTTAAAATAGGAAGTAAAGGATGATATTACAGTTATTTCTTCCTGTAAATAAATTTCTTTTAAGATTTATCCACGAGATTTTTGTTTATATTTCTTAAGATAAAACCAAACAATTAGAAATCAATAATACCAAGCACATATTTATTAAAATAAAATTTTAAATATCAATATGCAAATTAGCCTTCTCGTTCAAACTGTAAACCGCTATTTTGTTGTATATATAAATACAATTGCATGTTATTAGTACGTAGATATGGTCAACAGTATTGACAATGTAAAACAATTTTTATTAATAACTGAAGGTTTAAAAGAATGAAATCATGGAGAATTTGAGGTAATTAATTGAGGGAATTGTGACTTGAGTAGTAATATAGTTTCGGTTACAGACAGAAAAACACACAATCTCCATTATAATAAGATTTACCATACACGCATGAACTCTTCCAACTATAAATAGCAGCAGGTTCTGCATTTAAGCGAGAGTTAATATTTCAGCGGATAGCCGATAAGACAAACTCGCGTGTAACAGTCATTTGTATATGTTTGTACTACTGTTCTTTGTTAATATGTTTGTTTAACTCTCTTGTGTCTTTATTCTGGCCCCATACCAGGCCGCAGCAAATAATTAGACGACAAGTCCAACAGAATTGACAGATCCAGATAGCAGATAACTACAAAAATCAATCAAGATATCTACAAGATATCTACAAGATATCTTGATCCAGATAGATGCCTACAAAAATCAGTCAGATATCTACAAGAATCAATCAAGATATCTACAAGATATCTCGTAGATATCTTATAGATATCTTGATCCAGATAGATATCTATAGAATCAATCAAGATATCTACAAGATATCTACAAGATATCTTATAGATATCTTGATCGAGATAGCAGATATCTACAAGAATCACAGATATCTACAAGAATATCTCGTAGATATACTAATATATATCTTGACTCCAGATAGATATCTATCAGAATCATTCAGATACTACCAAGAATATCTAAAGATATCTTATAGATCTTCTTGATAGAGGAAAGCAGATATCTACAAGTAATCAACAAGATTCTACAAGATACTGTAGATATCTTATATATATCTTGATCCAGTAGCATCTATAGAATCAATCAAGATATCTACAAGATATTACAAGATATTCTTATAGATATCCTTGATGAGATAGCAGATATATACACAGATCAATCAAGATATCTACAAGATATCTACAAGATATCTTGTAGACATCTTGATTCCAGATAGTAGACTATTACAAGAATCAATAAGATACTACAAGATATTACAAGATATATTGTAGATATCTTGGATCCACATAGATTCTACAAGAATCAATCAAGATATCTACAAGCATATTACAATGATATCTTGATAGCACTGATCCAGATAGCCAGATATCTACAAGAATCATCAGGATATCAAACCAAGATATCTTGATCCAGATAGCATATCTATAAGAATCAATCAAGATATCTGCAAGATATCTTGTAGATATCTTCATCCAATATCTACCAATGAATATCAAGGTGATCTACAAGAATCAATCAAGATATCTACAAGAATCTACAAGATACTTGATCCGATAGCAGATATCTTATAAGAATCATCAGATATTTACAAGATTCTACAAGATATCTTGATCCAGATAGCAGATATCTATAAGAATCAATCAAGATATCTACAAGATATCTACACAAGACCTTGATCCAGATAGCAGATATCTATAAGAATCAATCAAGATATCTACAAGATATCTACAAGATATCTTGATCCAGATAGCAGATATCTATAAGAATCAATCAAGATATCTACAAGATATCTTGATCCAGATAGCAGATATCTATAAGAATCAATCAAGATATCTACAAGATATCTTGATCCAGATAGATATCTATAAGTATCAATCAAGATATCTGCAAGATATCTTGTAGATATCTTTCATCCATATAGCAGATATCTACAAGAATCAATCAAGATATCTACAAGATATCTACAAGATATCTTGTAGACATCTTGATCCAGATAGTAGATATCTACAAGAATCAATCAAGATATCTACAAGAATCTACAAGATATATTGTAGATATCTTGATCCACATAGATATCTACAAGAATCAATCAAGATATCAAGATATCTACAAGATATCTTGTAGACATCTTGATCCAGATAGCAGATATCTACAAGAATCAATCAGGATATCAACAAGATATCTTGATCCAGATAGATATCTATAAAATCAATCAAGATATCTGCAAGATATTTGTAGATATCTTCATCCATATAGCAGATATCTACAAGAATCAATCAAGTATCTACAAGAATCAATCAGATATCTACAAGATATCTACAAGATTATCTTGATCCAGATAGCAGATATCTATAAGAATCAATCAAGATATCTACAAGATATCTACAAGATATCTTGATCCAGATAGCAGATATCTATAAGAATCAATCAAGATATCTACAAGATATCTACAAGATACCTTGATCCAGATAGCAGATATCTATAAGAATCAATCAAGATATCTACAAGATATCTACAAGATATCTTGATCCAGATAGCAGATATCTATAAGAATCAATCAAGATATCTACAAGATATCTTGATCCAGATAGCAGATATCTATAAGAATCAATCAAGATATCTACAAGATATCTTGATCCAGATAGATATCTATAAGAATCAATCAAGATATCTGCAAGATATTCTGTAGATATCTTCATCCATTATAGCAGATATCTACAAGAATCAATCAAGATACAGATATCTACAGAGATACCCAATAGCGAAGATATCTATAAAATCAATCAAGATATCTACAAGATATCTTGATCCAGAGATAGATATCTCAGATCCCAGATAGCAGATATCTATAAGAATCAATCAAGATATCTACAAGATATCTACAAGATATCTTGATTCCAGATAGCAGATATCTATAAGAATCAATCAAGATATCTACAAGATATCTACAAATATCTTGATCCAGATAGCAGATATCTATAAGAATCAATCAAGATATCTACAAGATATACAAGATATCTTGATCAGAATAGCAATATATATAAGAATCAATCAGATATCTACAAGAAGAAGAAAATGATACGTCTATTTGAAAGACAGTATGCAACAAATAAATCATTGCCGTTATATATGTAACTAGAAAGCCGTGTGGATACTCCACAGTATGATAATCTAATCATTACAACGTTTAATATGTAGTTCTTCTTCATCCCTATTACTCCCAGGAACACCCTGACTCGGGATGGTATTACCTGTCAGGGTCCAATCTATGGGGTAAATGGTAAAAATGAGTTTTTAAAATGTGTTTTTTTTTAAATTGAGTTTAAACAAAATATATTTTCAATACCCATCAAGAATGAATAAAACAAAATGTCCAGCAAGGGTTGACATGCCGTAAAATCCAACCAACCAGCCAAGCAACCAACCAAGGGCATTAGTGTCGTTAAGTTAACATAAACATAATTTGAACCTGGCTGGTTGATTTCATTCAGCTATTCTAAAAAAGAACAACTTTAAGATTAATCCACCCTGTCGGCGAGACCTAGAATACGCTAACTAGATCTCAATGCAGTGGGGCAAATCCACCCCTAAAACAGGGTGTGTTTGGGATAGGACACAAAACTACATCCGGTAGTAAAGCTCCAGCTGTTTACTAAGGTTTATTATTACTAGTTACTTGAAACCAAACAACTTAACTATTATTACTAGTTACTTGAAACCAAACAACTTAACTATTATTACTAGTTCCTTGAAACCAAATAACTTAACTATTATTACTAGTTACTTTCAAACCAAATAACTTAACTATTATTACTAGTTACTTCAAACCAAATAAACTTAACTATTATTACTAGTTACTTGAAACCAAATAACTTAACTATTATTACTAGTTTTGAAACCAAATAACTTAACTATTATTACTAGTTACTTGAAACCAATAACTTAACTATTATTACTAGTTACTTGAAACCAAAACTTAACTATTATTACTAGTTACTTCAGACTAGTTACTTGAAACCAAATAACTTAACTATTATTACTAGTTACTTCAAACCAAATAACTATTATACTTAACTTAACTATTACTAGTTACTTCAAACCAAATAACTTAACTATTATTACTAGTTACTTGAAACCAAATAACTTAACTATTATTACTAGTTACTTCAAACCAAATAACTTAACTATTATTACTAGTTACTTGAAACCAAATAACTTAACTATTATTACTAGTTACTTCAAACCAAATAACTTAACTATTATTACTAGTACTTCAAACCAATAACTTAACTATTATTACAGTTACTTCAAATAACTAACTATTATACTAGTACTTGAACCAAATAACTTAACTATTATTACTAGTTACTTCAAACAAATAACTTAACTATTATTACTAGTTTACTTGAAACCAAATAACTTAACTATTATTACTAGTTACTTCAAACCAAATAACTTAACTATTATTACTAGTTACTTGAAACCAATAACTTAACTATTATTACTAGTACTTCAAACCAAATAACTAACTTTATTACTAGTTACTTGAACCAATAATTAACTATTATTACTAGTTACTTCAAACCAAATAAACTTAACTATTATTACTAGTTACTTCAAACCAAATAACTTAACTATTATTACTAGTTACTTGAAACCAAATAACTTAACTATTATTACTAGTTACTTCAAAAAAATAACTTAACTATTATTACTAGTTACTTCAAACCAAATAACTTAAACTTTATTACTAGTTACTTCAAACAAATAACTTAACTATTATTACTAGTTACTTGAAACAAATAACTTAACTATTATTACTAGTTACTTCAAACCAAATTAACTTAACTACCAAATAACTTAACTATTATTACTAGTTACTTCAAACCAAATAACTTAACTATTATACTAGTTACTTCAAACTAGTTACTTGAAACCAAATAACTTAACTATTATTACTAGTTACTTGAAACCAAATAACTTAACTATTATTACTAGTTACTTCAAACCAAATAACTTAACTATTATTACTAGTTACTTCAAACCAAATAACTTAACTATTATTACTAGTTACTTCAAACCAAATAACTGTGTATAAACAAATGACTATTATTTAATAGAAATAATTACTCGAAACCATATTATCAATAGGAATAGATATTTAGTATTATCTGCGTTATTCGGACTATTGTCCTCATCTGCATTGTTATATATATAAAGAAAGAAGAATAAAAGAAGGAAAAAAAGACAGAAAGAAAGAAAGACCAAATGAAAACTAACGAGGAAAAATAAAGAAAGAAAAATAAAGTATTATTCGGACTATTGTCCTCATCTGCATTGTTATCTGTACAAAGTTTCGGCCGATGTGCCCTCCGGCCTTCTTCAGGTATTTCTTGTCAGACTCAGGAACATTCTCGGGCTCGCGAACCTCCTGTTGGCTCCCGATTACAACAAGAAGGTTCCAGGGCGCGAAAAGAAGGTTCCCGAGTCCGAGAACGTTCCAGAGTCCGACAAGAAATATCTGAAGAAGGCCGGAGGGCACATCGACCGAAATGTTGTACAGATAACAATGAAGATGAGGACAATAGTCCGAATAATACAAATAATACTAATCATCAAGCCTCATCTAAAAAATCCTGAGAAATAGTGCAGATAACAATAAAGATGAGGACAATAGTCCGAATAATACAAATAATACTAATCATCAAGCCTCATCTCAAAAATTGAGAGAAAAGGATTGAAACCATAAAACTGTAAGTAAATTATTTCCATTAGATAGGAATACTTGATACTATACAACTGTAAATTATTTGTATTAAGAATAGTTACCTGAAGCAATAATTTTTTACAAAGGATTATTATTAGTTACTTGAAATCATATACCTGTTTGCAAACGAATGTTTATTATTAACTGAAAATGATCACCTAAACCATATAATTTTATATAGTATATTAGTATTAGATAGGAATGTTTTAAATCACACAACTGTGTACACATTATTTGTACTAGCAAAATAAAACAAACACCCTCCGATCGATGTAAAAATACATTTTTGAAAGATATTGCTTCAGGAGGTGGAAGTTAAAAATTAAATGTCGGAGAGTTTGAACCATAAATCATGAAATCATCAAATTTTTTTTTTTACTCCTTTAATAGAGTAAAAAAAATAAAACAATTTGAAATCGAATCTAAGTTCTATTAACTTTGAATATCTATTAAAATAAAACAAACTATATAAAAATATATGAAACTGGGGATGTATCTATTAAAACTTGTTTTAAAAAACAATGAGGTCTGTCTAATGTTGCATGCTCAAATTTTGAGTGTATTTATTCTATGTTATGACGATTTCGGGTATAGTGACGTAAGCAGTGACGTAGTTTTTGTTACAAACAAAAACCGGAAGCGAATCTCCATTATTAATAGATTAGATATCCATAATTGACATCATATATCTGTGTGCAACAAAAATCTTAAGAAACAACTACACACAAATATAAATATAAACAGACAATGAATGCAATTCTCTAACATCTAGACACAAAATAACCCAAGACGGGTTGATATGTCGTTAATTCAATTAATCAATTTGAACGAGGAGTGAAAAAGAGAGGAAAGTAGCCGCCGCAGAAAAGAGAGCCAGGGGGAAGGAGAGACAACAACAACTCCAGCAAGCATCACTGTTTGTTTGCAGTCACTGCACCAGAGATTGCCATTCAAAAATTGGTCTGTTCAGCTACTCAACAGATGCAGATAAAAAAAAAAAAAGTGGACACTACGCCATGGTCTTTAGTAGACAGACGGATGCCAACACAATAGCAAACGATACATATGTATTGAATAATCCACTTCATAATGGAATGGTTCTTGGGTTGGTTGGTTGGTTGGGCTGGTTGGTTGGTTTTTTACGGCATTACCCGTTTCGGTGCATTTAATGCCGAATCAAGTTATTTTGATATTAGAACAGGCGGTGCTGACCCGCCTTCACATAGGCCACTCCTACATCACCCATCATCATTTACTAGAGGACACAGAATCCCCAATATGCACTACATACCAAGAGAGATTTACAGTGAAGCATATACTATATAACACAACAGTGGGTGCAAGCATGTGTGTGTGCATATAATTGCATAGTTAATTATATTGAATACATAAGTAGTAAGTCAAACCACATATATGTGTATGTATGTGTGTAGATTGAATATGTAGTAGCAAGACCAGTAGTAAATAGTAACTAGTGTGGATAATGTGTGTGCATACATATATACACGTGTGTGTATCTACATATATTGTATGTGTAAAGTAGGGTCAATGATAAGTGTTGTGATGTTAGTCCCAACAGTAAAAAGAAGTCAAGTCGAGATGGGGTAAAATAAGACAAGTGTATTTACAATTAATGGTACATGTACGACTAGCTTGTCGTTAACGGGAACAGTGCTCCTTTCCACTCGGTGTCTCACTATTTATAGTGAGAACCGGTGCATGTTCTCCACTGTAGGAACGGCCGGTACAACAATAAGTTAAAGAAATCCTAAAACTAAGAAAAGGATTTAGGCTAGAGGAAAAAGTGTGATAAAGACCAGTAACAGACAAATGTCTGGATTTAGGCAAAAGAGGGGAAAGATAGGGATCAGTCATAAAAATACGTGACCACCAGCATAGAGTTCAATGTTAGAACAAAGGATTTGAAATCTCTTGAGGAATCCTGGGGAATAAGAGTGAGATGAGACCTGAGGGATTCTGGGAGATTTTTTGAAAGTTAAGGAGTTAGTTTTCTGGACCCCGGAGAGGTGAGTTAGATCTTGGGCAGCGAAGATGTAACATCTCTCTTAGAGACTTGAGAATAGCATAGAAGTCAACTTTAGAAGAAGTCCTTAAGGGAACAGGAGGGGGAATTGTGCCCCCTCTCATCTCGACAGACAGAGGGGAATGAATGCGAACTATATACCTCATCTCTGACCATTTTGATGTTCACCTTGTTAAGTATCTGGCAGCCATCCTTCGTTCCAGATGTAATGAATAAGTAAGCAAGCCTATAGAATCCAGTGTTAACGTATTCCTTGTAAGTCCTTCGTCCGAGAGAATCCAAATGTCAATGAAATAACTCAGAACGGTGTGTCTATTAATACAGCAGAAACAGCAGCAGCAGTGCCAGTGATTGGATAATAGAAATCCACCCCAGGTCACGTGGTAGTCAATGAGTCTATATCTAGGAGTGACCATTTGCCCCATGCCTTATATCAAATATAATTCAACACACCTGACTGAATTTTTCCTTTGTTGTTTGTTCTCTCTTTCTCTTTTGTAATACTTGTTTGTTGTGCACCCCTCGGCGGGAAGGTCCCCTGCGAGATGTTTGAGCGTGTTGCAACGTGTCCAGGTCGTAGAAGTTAAATAGCTAGACGAGACGGGAATCATGGCCAGTGATATGAGTTCAAGGATGCAGTGAATGAAGGAGAATGCAGAGTGATGTGCAAAGAGGCCTTGCTGTCCGCTGGGAGTGTCACAACTGCTAGAGTGTGTAGACTTTGATTTAGTGCGAACAAAATACTACCAAGCAAATAATTTGAAAAAAAAACTTTTCACAGAAATAAGACCATCCAGGATTTTACATTTCCTAGAAGAAGTGGGATTGGACTAAAAAATATAAGCAATTGAACAGTAGTTAAAATCTATACATATATATATATATATATATATATTATATATATATATATATATAAGAAAGTTTTATAGAAAAAACAACATATACATTTTTACTGCAAACTCTTTTTGAGCTTTTTATGATAAAAATGCTTAAAATTTTAAAAATAAAATTTATTTCATTTTTAACAATAAATACGTATTTAAAATTTCCTAAAAGAAGTGGGATTGGACTAAAAAAATATAAGCAATGGAACAATAGTTAGAATATATATATATATATATATATATATATATATATATATATATATATATGAGAAAGTTTTATAGAACAAACAACATATACATTTTTACTGCAAACTCTTTTGAGCTTTTTATGATAAAAATGCTTATAATTTTTAAAAATAAAATTTTATTTTATTTTTAACAATAAATACGTATTTTTTAATTTTTTAAAAATTCTGGTACTGATCGAGAGCGTTCTGTGCCTCGTAATTAACGATATATTCATTTCGTTTTTCCGCTTACAATGTTGCTTTGATAAAGACATATTCATAATGTCGAAATAGATTTCTGTCAGCAAAAATTTTTAACATCTTGTTTTTCTATAAAACTTTCTTATATATTGTCGGATTCAATATCCATTTTTACCTTTCATATATATATATATATATATATATATATATATATATATATATATATATATATATTTGTTTTCTACCAAACTATCGGTATGAACCCAAAACTTAGTCGGCATTAAATTACCCACCGAGGTTGATATGCCGTAAACCAGACCAAATCAAACCAAACTTGCAGTATCTACTGTTGCCTAAATGGTCACTCATCTAAGTACTAAACAGGCTAATCGCTGCTTAACTTCTGTGAAAAAAGCGTGACAACCATAAGCCAAATGGAATGGTTAAAAAGCTTATCATTAATAATGAGCAGTGAGTTCAATCCGCACTGGGTGCTACACACTGCTAGACTCGTGAAAAAATTAAGCCAAGTAAGCCTAGGGACCCTCACCATGTTTTAATAATTAACAATATGGCCTTGTAAATCATTACTACTTGATAGTGAGTGTAATCCTCACTGAGTGCCTCACGTATAGGTAAAGCATGGATTGCTACTGACAGGTTATCGACCATATGGAAATCCAGATCTCTCTGATTAAATGAAACTGGAATTCTTTCAAGCTGCAGTCGTGTCAGTACTACTGTAGAGCTGCACCACTTGGACTCAAATGAAACAACTCAAGGATGCTGCGTGTGGTTTTGAACATATCCCTGAAGCAGCACCCTACAAAACAGCAATTGTACGGCCATTTACCTCCCATCTTGCAAATCATCTAAGAGAGGTGAGCAAGACATGATGGACATTGCTGGAGAAGTAAGGACGAACTCATAAGCGACGTTCTCCTATGTCTGCAGAGTTGCTTGAAAAGCAAAAACTTACATTCACAGTTCTTTGCGGACAATGGATGTCGTCTAGAACAGGGTTTCTCAACGAGTGCCATATGATCCTCTTTGGGGGCATGAGATTTGGGAGAGGGTACAAAATAAATTTTGAAAAATAGGGGTAGCACAAGTGGCCAACAGGAAGAAAAAAAAATTTAGGACCCACAAAAAATATATATGTGGAGTATTTATTCGAATCCTGTTTGCATTTCACATAGCGCTAATACCCTTGGGAAAGGTTTGCAATCAACTAATCTCCTTTCTGCTATGGGCAAATAGTAAAGCAGACTAGACTCTTTAACTTAGGCTAGGTAACCAGTCTTGGAGAAGGAAAATCTGAATTCAAGCCTGTTAAACTCCGCTTAGGAAATTGACCTTGAGTCACATCCTGGTGTGTGGAGGGGATTGTAAATATATATATATATATATATATATATATATATATATATGATTTTATAATTAATCTTAACTAAAATTTAAAAATGTAATTAATTTTAATTAGAATAAAATGTTAAATTAATGTTTAAAAAAGAGGCGATTTACGTCTCTCTCTCTCTCTCTCTCTCTCTCTCTCTCTCTCTCTCTCTCTCTCTCTCTCTCTCTCTCTCTCTGACGACTTTCAAGAAGAATATTGACAATTTGACAGTGTTGTATACCCTTTTCTTTACTTCCTTCTATTTTTTTCTGGCGTCTCTTCTAGCGTCTGGACTTCGTCTTGGTGGTCGGTCGCACTTTCTTCTTCTAGATCAGTCTTGTTACCAAGACATTCACCAACCACAAAACCGTGTTATTTTCGTAAGCTTTTATTTACTTAACTAAACATTTCATGTAACTAAACATAGCGCGCGTATGCAGGTGAGTTCCAGTTATGGCAGTACATCTTCTCTGCCTGACGTCCAACCGAAAACTGAGGACCCAACCAGGTCCCACGTGACTTCACGTATTTCGCGGGCTTTCTGTAATATTCCATGGAAAGTCCCGCCCGTGATATGAAAAGGAGCCATCCCTTTAGAAATACAGGGAGTTGACAATAATCTTATGAAACCGCATAGATTATGTAACAAAGCCTAAAGGATGGCTACTAAAATAGTAACACCACGGAAATCAAGAGAAGCTTTTTAAGCCAGAAACGATGATTTGCAATTTCATCTTACATATATAAAGAACAGTTGATGTGTATGAATGTATGTATGTCCAGATGAAACTAGGAAAATAAAACTATTAACAACAAAGTAAATATATATACCCATTCACTATCACCAGAGCTTGCTTTTTGTGGCAAAATAATGAAGATTTTATTTATATTCCTGAAGATATTTAAATATTAGGATTTGAATAGTAAGAGAAGGAAAAGTCATTGGTGAGGTTAGTGATTAAAACATAAACAAATCAATTATGTAACAGACAGTCCTGATAGATAAGAGGTGAATGAGAAGGAAGTCACCGCTATTCTTCCTCTTCATGTCTGGTAAAAGGTCAATATTAGCAAAGAGCATTATTGGTTCCATTCCACAATGACCTTTCACTCTAATGAATACCTCAGTCTTCCTCGGTCCTCACTTTCTCTTTGTGGATCGTCATTCGAAGCATGTGAGTATCTACTTCTCATTACTGCAGGATTCTGGGTAATGTGATGTCATTTTTGTTACAGATAAAAACCGGAAGCGAATCTCCATTAATAACACTGGTTTACAAAATATATTTTTGTCTGAGGCAAGAATGCGAATCGGTGTTTTGTTTTTTTTTTTTTGTTTTGTTTTGTTTTTTACTAATTTGGGTGTGCTGAATTCAAATTTATAAACAGTTTTGCTCTATCACCTCTAGTTTTCCGTCTTTTAAATAGTCTCATTTTAGTATATACAGAGTATATACGTGCTTATTTCAACAGTTGCAGCAGCTTATTACAGATAAAACTGGATAGATAAAGAACATTGACGGAATAAATATACTTGGATGACACATTGTACACAATTCATAGAATATTGACAATTTGACAGTCCTGATAGATAAGAGGTGAACGAGAAGGAAGTCACCGCTATTCTTCCTCTTCATGTCTGGTAAAAGGGTCAATATGAGCAAAGAGCCTTATTGGTTCCATTCCACAATGACCTTTCACTCTAATGAATACCTCAGTCTTCCTCGGTCCTCACTTTCTCTTTTGGATTATCATTCGAAACATGTGAGTATCTACTTCTCATTACTGCAGGATTCTGGGTAATATGATGTAATTTTTGTTACAGACAAAAACCGGAAGCGAATATATTACATTATATTATACAAACAAAACTAAATAAGAATGCATATAAAAAAATCATTTTTAATTTTATTCTAATTGATTTGTACGAGGAATAATGTGTAAAATCCGCAGATGGGGAAGTAATATATATATATATATATATATATATATATATATATATATATATATATATATATATTACGTTGCAAAAGTTGTGAGAACAGGCAGAGTTATTATCAACAATATTATTGTTGGAGGAGTGGTTGTTGGATCCGAATAACAGTAAATTGAAGGATTGTTTTTGTATACAGAGTTCAGGACGGAATTTGCTGATCAATAAGGATTCAAGAATTGAAAGACGTAATTCGTTGTCAGCGGCCTCTAATATAGTGAACATTGAATGATTATAAGACTCTGTGCATGCAGGATTATCAAGTAGGTGACGTGTGATAGCGGAAGATATAAATTTAATTGATTTATATATAAAATCATACATAGGATTTCTTATTTATCATATTAGGTTTTGTTTAAAAACCTATATGCAAATTATTCACAGCATGTAGTATATTATAAAAAGTGTGGCATTCTAGCATGTTTATATATAGATTCAATTAAATATACTAGCAAATATATGCACCCTCCGGGTGCAAGTATTTAAGTTTTAATATAATAAAATATCATGTTAAATTAGAAAGGCTAAAGAAACTGAATAAGAATTCAGATAAAAAGATTTGGAACAGAGGGGGTATGATCGAAAAATAGAACAGCTTTGAAACTAACTCTTCCATCATTTTCCCTTACTCCCATCTTTCATTGGTAAATTTTCCTAATTTAACTATTTAGTTAAAATAGGAAGTAAAGAATAATATTACAGTTATTTCTTCTTGTTAATGGATTTCTTTTAAGATTTATCCCCGAGATTTTTGTTCATATTCAATAAGATAAAACCAAACAATTAGAAATCAATAATATTAAGCACATATTTATTAAAATCAAATTTTAAATATCAATATGCAGATTAGCCTTCCCGTTCACACTGTAAACTGCTATTTTGTTGTATATATAAATACAATTGCATGTTATTAATATGTAGATATGGTCAACAGACTTAATGATGTAAAACAATTTTATTAATAATTGAGGTTTAAAAAAAAGTAAAATCATGGAAAATGTGATGTAAATAACAAAGGGAATTGTGACTTGAATAATAATATAGTTTCGGTTACAGACATACAAACCCACAATCTCCATTATAATAAGATTTAATCATTTGTTGAAGTGTAGAATAACAGTATTATTTATGACTTTATAAATTGTGTATAATACATTGCAGTTAATTGAAATATAAAATAGTTATACCCTAGTCTTCAGTGTTTTTCATAATTCTTGAATTTTTATTATTTTACAGATAATAACCGAATTGGGGACGAAGAGCTAAGAAATCTAATACAACATATTCAAATACATATGCAAATACTGTAATCAACTTGATATCAAAATAATTTCTATGAATTCTGATTTGAAAATCAATATGCTAAAACACACTGGAGAGATTCTGTCACTCAGCCATTGAAAGTCCAAGTCATCTAATGTCTGGTTGCCAGATCCTTTTGGCAGATGGCCACTACACTGCCCGCCATAACAAAGTATGCAAATACCTCCACTGGAAAATCTGTGGAGAAATGCAGCTTGAGAGAACACAGTACATCTGGGAACATGAGCCTCCACCAATAACATCAAATAGAAAGGTGACTGTGTTCTATGACAAAATAATCCAGATAGGCAGATATATAAAAGACAAAGCCATTAAACCAGACATTGTCATCTGGGATAAACGAAAAAAACTGCTCTTATTATTGATGTAGCTGTCCCAAATGACTATGGCCTAAATAGAGCTGAGCGAGAAAAGATAACAAAATACCAGGACCTCAAGAATGACCTAAAAACAACTTGGTCATTGAAAGAAATTGACATCATACCCGTTGTGGTTGGGGCAACTGGACTGGTGAAACAAAATCTAAAAAAATACCTAGAAACAATACCAGGGAAGCCAAGCTGCTGTGAAGTGCAAATAGCAGCCATCAAAGGAACATGCTCCATCCTAAAAAGATCATTAGGATACAAGTACTATTTGTAAAGGAATCAAGTGTTAGCCCCCAGGACAGGGGCCCCTTGACTTCTAAAAAAACTAATAGGAAAATGAAACAAAAAAAGAGAGAAACAATTATTTTGTGAAGTATGCGGAACAGCATTTTCACAGAGTTCCACTTTGAGAATCTACATGCAGGATTGTAATTATACTGGTTTACAAAAAAAATATTTTTTGTCTGAGGCAAGAATGCGAATAGGTGTTTCTTTTTACTAATTTGGGTGTGCTAGGAAACGATTTGTGAAGTGCTTTGCAGTCAGGAGTGGATTGATAAAAAAAAAACTAAGTCTTCACTAGTTTAATATTGAACTAGCAGGACCCATGGAATTTCCACGTGTTGAATTATTTTGTGGATATAGTCATTTACCAACCCCTCCGTACGAGCAGGATGCGACACAAGGTCAATTTCTTAAGCGGAGTTTAACAGGTTTGAATACAGAGTTTTCCTTCTCCTAGACCGGTTACATAGCCATGGTTAAAGAGACCAGTCTGCCCTGCTATTTAGCCATAGCCGGAGGGAGAATTGGATTCATACCTTTCCCAAGGGTATTAGCGCCATTTGAAAAGCCAACAGCTTCGTCTAGGAATTGAACTCGGGTCGACGAGTCCATTTCACACGACTCTAACCATTAGACCACGCGCCTCCATTATTTTGTGGATATAGTTATTTACTAAGATTCGCTTAGATGTGGCACAAGGCCGAATGTAAGGGGCACCCAGTGAGGCTCGAACTCATCAGTCATGAATTGCCAGTCTAACTTGCTAACCATTACACCACGAGATGTGCCTATTTCGTGAATATAGTTATTTACAAAGCTTAGCTTAGATGTGGCACAAGGCCGAATGTAAGGGGCACCCAGTGAGGCTCGAACTCATCAGTCATGAATTGCCAGTCTAACTTGCTAACCATTACACGAGATGTGCCTATTTCGTGAATATAGTTATTTACAAAGCTTAGCTTAGATGTGGCACAAGGCCGAATGTAAGGGGCACCCAGTGAAGCTCGAACTCATCAGTCATGAATTGCCAGTCTAACTTGCTAACCATTACACCACGAGATGTGCCTATTTCGTGAATATAGTTATTTACAAAGCTTAGCTTAGATGTGGCACAAGGTCAGAAGTATAGGCACCCAATGAGAATCGAACTCACTAACAATGGTGTAAAACCTCCCCCGGGGACCGAGAGCACCTGTAGGCACCTTGATGTGCATCTTACTACATTTCCTGCAACTTTACTGGCCATGATCATCTGCTACTTTCACTTAGGACCCCCACTAGTGTCTGTAACACTGACTCAGGGCTCATCCAGAGGGTTGACAATCAATTACACTGGTTTACAAAAAAATATTTTTTGTCTGAGGCAAGAATGCGAATAGGTGTTTTTTTTACTAATTTGGGTGTGCTGAATTCAAATTTATAAACAGTTTTGCTCTATTACCTCTAGTTTTCTGTCTCTTAAATAGTCTCATTTTAGTATATACAGAGTATATACGTGCTTATTACAACAGTCGCAGCAGCTTATTACAGATAAAACAGGATAGATAAAGAACATTGACGGAATAAATATACTTGGATGACATAATGTACACAATTCATAGTACCGCAGACAGTTAGAAATGTGTTTTCTTATAAGATCTGCTGAGTGCCAGAGCACTACTGGCTGTTGATTGGGACGTGTTGGCTACGCTTAACTGCCAAAATCCGTCTTGATATATAGCTATATATATATAATGTAATGCTATCACTTACATTTATTGCATAATAACTAAAAAAGAAGACATAAGTCACACAATATTAGAAATTAACCCTGAATGCATATACGCCTTTATGTACAGTATGTGTACAAAATGTACAGTATGCATATCTAAAAAAAACTAGAGGTGATGAGTACAAATGGATTTCAAATCTGAATTCAGCACCCCCAAATTAGGTTAAAACAGCTATTTTTGTGCTTACCTCAATTTCTTTGTAAACCAGTGTTATCATGGTTTGGTCTGTTGTTTTGTTTAATGGCATATCAACCTTCACGGATTATTTAATGCAAAAGGTAGCCTCGTAGAAGAACAATAGTAATGTTATTTAGCAATGGTGTAATGGTTAGAATCATAAGAAATGAATATAGCGACCAGAGTTCTAATCCTGGATGAGTCTGTTTGCATTTCACATAGAGCTAATATAATTGAGAAAGGCATGAATTTAACTATTCTCCCTCCAGCTATGGGTAGATAGTAAGGCAGATTGGGCTCGTTTTGGTATGGCAACTGGTTATAAGGAAAACTCTGAATTCAAACATGTTAAACTCCGCTCAAGAAATTGACCTTGTGTTACACCAATCTTTCTAAATATATCTGGGACATCAAAAATATGGAATCACATTGCAAGCATACAAGATAAATGTGATGGAATTTTTTTTTTTTTTTTTGTAAATAGATTTATTAATTTTTTTTTAAAGATAGATTTAGTAACATTTAGTTTTGAGATACTAGCAAAATAAAAAGACGCGTCACCCCCCGGCCGATGTAAGAATATTTTTTAAAGATATTGCCTGAGAGGTGAGAGTAAAAAATTCAATGTCCATGAGTTTGTACCCTAAGTAAGTAAAATCATCAAATTCATTAAATGATTGAAAAATAAAACCATTTGAAATGTAAACTTTAAATATGTATTAAAATAAAACAAACTATATATAGATATATAATACCAGTCATGTATTTATTAAAACTTGTTTTAAAAAACAATGAGGACTGTCTAATGTTGCATGTTCAAATTTTGAGTGTATTTATTCTATGTTATGACGATGTTGGGTAATGTGACGTAAGCAGTGACGTAGTTTTTGTTACAGACAAAAACCGGAAGCGAATCTCCATTATTAATAGATATAGTTTTGCCATCCAAAACATTCGTTTTTCGTAGGAAAACGTTAAAAAATAATTCAAAAATAGAGAAAAATAGAATGGATAACATCAAATTCATAGAAGGGGGCGAATTTACCGCAAGTGGAATCCGAGGAAGGTAAATTAGACTGAAACCGGGATGAAGGGGTTATTTCATTATATATAAGTGGTAGGGGGTGTTGCACTTTTTCATTAGCTCATACTGACTATGGTTTCCTATTTAAGAGGTCAAGTTCTTGTGTAGTTTATTCGAAGCAAAATGTCAATGCAAGCAGCACGTAGCTTACAGGGTGGCAGCTTGAAGATGCCGGATTCAAGTTGGGGTTGCTATCGGAGCCAACATGATGCATAAGAACCCGTAATCGGCGATGAAGATATTGCATCACTGATGCATCCATAAGATGCATTCATAAGATGTATTATATGACTATTGAAATAAAATATATCTTCAAATAATATTATTCTTTGATGATAATATCATTTTTATTTAGTAATAATAATGATGACGATAGTATAATTTTCAAATTATATTTAGTAATAATAATAATGATAATAATGATAATATAATTTTTATTTAGTAATAATAATGATGACGATAGTATAATTTTCAAATTATATTTAGTAATAATAATAATGATAATAATAATAATATAATTTTTATTTAGTAATAATAATGATGACGATAGTATAATTTTCAAATTATATTTAGTAATAATAATAATATATAATAATAATATATTTTTATTTAGTAATAAAATGATGCGATAGTATAATTTTCAAATTATATTTAGTAATAATAATAATATTGATAATAATAATAATATAATTTTTATTTAGTAATAATAATGATGACGATAGTATAATTTTCAAATTATATTTAGTAATAATAATGATAATGATAATAATAATGATATAATTTTTCATTTAGTAATAATGATGATGATGATATAATTTTTATTACATTTAGTAATAATAATAATAATATCAATCTGTTAACTTTATAAGATAATATAAAATATATGATTGATGTATTTGGGTTTTTTTTTGGGGGGGGGGTATTTTTGACCAGCTCACTGTCGGGCTACTAATGAATATCTTTAAATGTTATAATCAGCTGTGATCCAATCTTCGATCTCTTTTACCCAGCGTAGATGTGTACTGCAGCTAGTTGATAATAATTAGTACTTCATCTTGATGTTTTTATGCCAAAGTACTATCAAACTACAATCTTTAATATTCCTACTTCCCTTGATGTATTAAATTGACGGATGCGGTGCGAGGAGGAGGGGGAATAAAAACTCAATTTGGCATGGGGACATAAAGAACTTACATTGGGTTGAAGGGGGCCACGGTCAAAAAAGGTTGAGAAACCTTGGTAAAGATGATTTTGTGTATTTTGTATGGTTATATTGGAAGCATGGAATAGCATTAAATAAGGAATAATAATTAAAATTCAAAGTGGCCGGTTAAGCCAGTCGGTAGAGCGTCGGGCTAGGGACCACAAGGTTCCAGGTTCGATACTGGTCCTCGCCCAATCAGCGTATGAGTAGCACAGGGCTCTGTGCGGTAAAGTGAGGAGCTGATGGTAGGTTTTGCGCTCCACCGCAGATGCTAAAAACAATCTCCTTGGTCTAGCGCTAGTAAAAAGGGGATAGACTCCTTCGCTGTCTGGCTAATAACGACTTTAAGCCACATTACTTTTACTTACCTATCTTGTTTCCAATCCTGATACTTTTCTGCCTTTTGTCATAGAGTTTTGTAGAAACACTGTTTTTCTTTTTTCTCTTCTATTTTAATTTTAAATGTTAGCTTCTTTGAGGTCACGTGTCCGTTGAATGGTCTCTCGCCTTTGATGTTCTCGCCCTGTGTCTAGAATTTGCTAGCATTTGTTAATTATAACGTCCATATACATTCGGACTATTATGCTTGTAGTGGGGCTTCGAGCTTTATTTGTGAGAAACATGGTTGTTGAAATCGTTGAAATATCCCCTTTTTGCTAGCGCTATACCATCTGAGGTGGAGCGCCACACCTACCATCAGCTCCTTACTTTACCGCACAGATCACTGTGCTACTCATACGCTGAGTTGGCGAGGACCGGTATCGAACTAGGAACCTTGTGTATTCAGTGGTAAACTCACAGTGGCCTGATACAAAACAATATCTCATGCATCGCTTTGAAAGTTTTGATTTTACGAACGTAAAATAGGAAATCATGAGCTTCGGTTCGTGGGTGGTCCCACAGTAATAGGGCCTTGTGCCTGACCCGTATACGTGGGATACGTGGTAAATATCATCCTTCCCTGAACAAATTCTGGGTGCAGCACCCTAACCCTAACCCTAACCCTAACCCTACCCAGCATCTACAATATGACTTATTTTTATTATCGATAAATATACCGACTAAACACCTATTAATCCAAAAACATTTTCTTTTCTTTAACCAACAAATAATATTTTTGCTATGAAAAATTAATATATAAAATTCATTTAAAATATGAAAAGCCTGATGTTAAGTTTAAAATGTTATATTTTTAGCTTCTAGAAATAAATATTTATTTAATGCAAACCTTATTTTTTTCGAAAAAAGTATACGTTTTGAAGAAAAACTCTATTGAAAATGTACCCCTCCCCTTTTTAAGCAGAAAAAATATCGATGCATAATGTTTTCTTTTATAAAATAATAGCCAATTAAATAATTATCGAAATGAGTAAAAAAGAAATCTCAAAAAAATTAATTATTTATTATTTTTTTACATTTTATTTTTCGATTTTCGGTACTTATTTTCTCATAGAAAAGTCATCGTAAAATTTTTTTTTGTTTCTATTCATAACTTCGGTCTTTTATCTCTTTATTTACTGTAATTAGAAAACGGAAAGACTAACTTAAAAAAAAAAAAGTTACACCCCCAACATAAAGGGGGGGGTCAAAAATAAGTGACCTGAAAAAAATGAGAAAGTTTTGAAATAAAATAAGTAATGCATTATAAAGATCATTCATTGATACATAAACACTGAAAATTTCATTAAAATCCGATAATTCCCTGATTTTTGGTAAATTATTTTCCTTAGGGGGGGGGGGGCTAAAGTCATTTTGTCAAAAATGCAATTTAGTCTCATTTTGAGTATCACTAGTATTTACTTATTATACTGATGTGTTATTATCTATTGCTACTGGCATATCAATCAGAAGACACGCAGTTACTTGAAAGAGGAGCTGATAGTAGGTGTGACGCTCCACCTCAGACGGCAAAAAACAATCTCCTTGGTCTAGCGCTAGTGAAAAGGCGATAGACTCCTGATACCGACTTAAGGTCACCCCGATGACTTTATAATTGTTTAGAAATGAATCTCGACCTTTTGACCGGCGGCCCAGTGGCTTCGGCCCTGGACTGCAGAAGTTAACAACGTTGATCCCATGGGGCCATCCCCCCAGGCAACACCTGCCCCCTTGACTTAAAGGGGCAGGGATGGGTTTATTGCCTGGTGCCTGAGGCCTCTAGCAGATCATTGCGAGTGAGTTTTTATTCTCATTGTGTGCCTTGAAGCTGTGTGATAAACTAGACTAAGTAAATGATAGCTCAGTAACCGTTACACCACGACTAGGCGTTCCTAGATACCTGATTGATAGTCACAAACGTTATACTGATAGACAACAAATTTTCCTCAATACAAACATGTAGACAAAAAGAAACTAAATGGATCCTTAAACTCAACACACAGAGAACAGAACTAAACATAGACTTAGACACGTAGAATGCGTACAACTTACTGCAAATAAATCAAAATGTCCTACTGCCTATCTGTAATAGAATCTCTTAAGTATGACAACAATAAAACAATAGACACACTTTGAAAAAAAAAACCCCAAAAAACCTCTCTTTCATCTTTCTCAAGGCTCCGTTTCCTTTCGATCAGTTTTTTTTCCTCTTGTAACTCACTAGACACACTGATATTGAATGCTCTCTTTTATTTTATATAGGTATCTCTCAATATATAGTAGTCTTTTACAAATACAGCTGTGTGTGTATCTGTATATCCGTATATTGCTGTATATATATATATATATATATATATATATATATATATATATATATGCATACATGCATACATACATACATACAGGGGTCGGTTTAGCTCAGTCAGTAGAGCATCTGGCTAGGAACTTTAAGGTTTAAGTGTGAAGCTGATGGTAGATGTGGCGCTCCACCTCAGCACAAAAAAACAATCTCCTTGGTCTAGCGCTAGTGAAAAGGGGATAGACTCCCTCGCTGACTGGCTGATACCGACTTTAGGCCGCCCCGACGACTTTAACCTAACAAGTTGCATCCAGTGTAATTGTATGCTTTTATTTATTCATTTTTTTTTATTGGTTACCTGTGTAAGATTCATGGTTAATACACGAACATACAACTCCGACACGTGGTGTTGGACACAACATTTTATATAAGCAGCAGCACATGGAAACGATACTTACACATTGAAATCTACGAGAGACGATGGAGTAGTGTCAAGGTTTTTGTTAACTTGAACTGCATAGCCTGGGCGGGTTCATGTGGAGGATGAACTGTTGCCCGTGCAGCAAATCCCCCCCTCTTCACACTGCCGCTGTGATCTAAAGGAAAAGTAAGGGACCAATGCAGTTTGGCAACGGTAGTGTCGCAGGAGTTGATGGGTAGCACAGGATTTCAGCATCACGCCACCTTAGGGACTCCAGCTCCTGATTTATTTTCGGGGTTTACTACCCTAGCCTTTCCTTGAAGGCAACAGAGGTTCTGTGTCGAACTTCTTCAGTTGATGGGTTGCCAACCAAGGCTAAAAAGCCCATTTCAAACCTATTTGGGGATTTATGCGAGTAGTAAGTACCCCAATATTACCACTATCGGTGTTCCTGAAAAAGAATTGAGGTTGGGGATATGGTATATTTTGCATTTGTGTATCAGATAAGCAACAGTACCTTCAGGTCAGTTTTTTAGGGGGGGGGAATAAGTTCACTGGAGGCGTCAGGGTAGTTCTGATGTCCACTTTGTTTATACACATGTATACGTGAAACCCGCTCGTTCTTGTACACGTGTGGTTTTACCAGCGCTGTTGGATTATATAAGTTACGACTTAGTATAAGTCAACATGCTTTTTAAGGCTTTCAAAAATCATCTTATAAGGTATCCGGAGTCTAGGCTTTTGTACATATCTCTTAGTAGTTTTGGCAAAAAGAAAAAAAAAGCGGTGGAGGAGACCGCTGGTTAGCACTTTAAACATGGCAGTGAAACAAGTTAATACGAAAAGTCATCATTTTCTAATCTTATAGATGTATTTTCCAAATATATATATATATATATTTGGGAGAATACGTGCTTAATTGAAGTCGTACCTAATTTTGAAAGTTATTTAATTAATAATTAATTAATTAGGCGGGAATACCTATTCGAATGTAAGGCTAAACAAATCAAGAAAAATCAATCTCTGTATGTACATTTCGGCCTATTAGGCCTCATCAGCAGAGCTATAGATTGTGCGTGATTCGAGCCCTGACTGTCAAGTTGACAGGTGAGGACCGTAACCCCTACACCAACCGGACCTTCCTAGATTTCTTCATTTTGTTTAGAAGTAGGTTTTTATTCCTCTTATAGTGACTTTTTCTACACGACAGTATGAGAAGTAAATACACTAAGGCTTTCAAAAATCATCTTATAAGGTATCCGGAGTCTAGGCTTTTGTACATATCTCTTAGTAGTTTTGGCAAAAAGAAAAAAAAAGCGGTGGAGGAGACCGCTGGTTAGCACTTTAAACATGGCAGTGGAACAAGGCAAAATTAACAAAAAGAAAAGGTAGTAAGATAAATTAATAACAATAAAATAAAATCATATTCCTTAACACATTGAAATACATGTACATGAATATACAACAGTAGAGATTAAAGGACTGGAGAGTCCATACATTAAAAATCACTTACTAGTGATGAGGGGCCGAAGACCCCGGGAGAGTTACATAGCGTTGGGGGCAGAAGCCCCCACCGAGAAGGGTGTGACAATGTGTCTAACCCACGTGGGTACCTACGAGAAGAGGTAGCGAAGAGGTAGGGAGTTTCAAAACCCGCGCTTAAATACCAGAGTTTCCCTGGTGGTCGGTTCGGAGACCCAGCGGGAAGATAACTCTTCCAGACAAAGGGAAGATAATCCCAACACCTGCGTTAAAATAAGTACTTACAATAAATTGTGGGGTCGCTACAGGGTGTCCACGAAGCATTTACACATTGCGGAACTGATCAATTCCTTAGGAAAAGGAGATAGACTCCCTCGCTGTTCGTCTTTACTTTTACTACGCAATACGGAAACCTGAAGGAAATATTCTCGGGGATTTCGATTTCCAGACTGATAGAAAAATCAAAAGCAATAGATCAGATATAGTAACCCTAAACCCCTAACCCTAACCCTGACCCTAACCCTAAAGCCTAACCTTAACCCCGTCTTCTTTTATCTGCTAGTAGATCAATAAATAAATAATTTTTCAGTCAAGAGTGGTTCCCCTTTGTTTATGTTGGAGTTATAGGAAATAACCGAAAAATCTGACTTTTGATTGATATGTCAGTGCCAACAGATAATATGGTGGTTAGTTGTGTTGTAATGAGTATATATATATATATTTTTATGTTTTTTTTTATGTTGAAGTTGGGCATTATTATGAAGCATTTAAAAATAAATGAATGAACTCGATGTTATGGAGTACTGGATTCACTTATTTTTTATTATTTGTTATCATAAATTTTCGGGATCGTTAGATTCCATTTGATGCAACATTCATTTGAAAAAGGGAATCTAACGATCCCGAAAATTTATGATAACAAATAATGAAAAATAAGTGAATCCAGTACTCCATAACATCGAGTTCCTTCATTTATTTTTAAATGCTTCATAATAACGCCCAACTTCAACATAAAAAAGACATAAAAATATATACCGAGAGAAGCATACGGAGACCCCTAAAATACAACATATATATATATATATATAACAAAATAGTGGTTTACTGTGTGAACGGTAAGGTTAATTTGAATATTGATATTTAAAATTTGATTTTAATAAATATGTGCTTAGTGTTATTGATTTCTAATTGTTTTGTTTTATCTTAATAAATATGAGCAAAAATCTCGGAGATAAATCGTAAAAGAAAGCCATTAATAATAACTGTAATTTTATTCTTTACTTCCTATTTTAACTAAATAGATTAGGAAAATTTAGCAATGAAAGACTGGAATGATGGAAGAGTAAGCTTCAGTTGTTCTATTTTTCGATTATACCCATCTCTGTTTCAAATCTTTTTATCTGCATTCTCATTTAGTTTTATTCGCCTTTCTAATTTAATATAATATTTCATCACATCAAAACTTAAATACTTGCACCCGGAGGGTGCATATTTTTGCTAGTCCATGTAATATACATTTTCGTTAGTTAATGCGAAAAGTCATCATTTTCTAATCTTATAGATGTATTTTCCAAATATATATATATATATATATATATTATATATATATATATATATATATATATATTTGGGAGAATACGTGCTTAATTGAAGTCGTACCTAATTTTGAAAGTTATTTAATTAATAATTAATTAATTAGGCGGGAATACCTATTCGAATGTAAGGCTAAACAAATCAAGAAAAATCAATCTCTGTATGTACATTTCGGCCTATTAGGCCTCATCAGCAGAGCTATAGATTGTGCGTGATTCGAGCCCTGACTGTCAAGTTGACAGGTGAGGACCGTAACCCCTACACCAACCGGACCTTCCTAGATTTCTTCATTTTGTTTAGAAGTAGGTTTTTATTCCTCTTATAGTGACTTTTTCTACACGACAGTATGATAAGTAAATACACAAACGATGTGTTTTGATATGGCTTTATTTTAGCCGACAATTTTTGGGAGAATATGTGCTTAATTGAAGTCGTACCTAATTTTGACAGTCGGGCGGTCTTCCTATCTATAGCTCTGCTGATGAGGCCTAATAGGCCGAAATGTACATACAGAGATCGATTTTTCTCGATTTGATTGTTAGCCTTACATTCGAAAGCCATATCAAAACACATTGTTTATGTTTTACTTCTCAATATATATATATATATATATATTATATATATATATATATACTTTGGTGCGGTACCAATGTTTCTTGTACAAGGTGATTCTAGGGTGGTCCTAATTCTCTACCAGTAGTTTGTTGTAGAGTTCAGGTTCCGTATGAGAGCTCAATGTTTAATTATTGTAAACAGAGCAAAGTTATTTGGGAATAAAAGGCCTTAAATACCATGGGTATCGTGGTTATGGACCATTTCCACTCGCGAGTATGCTCCACGAGCTTCTTCAGACCACTGATATATTTTATTTAGACCCTATCTAAATAAAATATATCAGTGGTCTGAAGAGCTCGTGAGCATACTCGCGAGTGGAAATGGTCCATAACCACGATACCCATGGTATTTAAGGCCTTTTATTTCAAAATATATATATTATATATATATATATATATATATATATATATATATATATATATTTGGAAAACATCTATAAGATTAGAAAATGATGACTTTTCGCATTAACTAACGAAAAATGGGACAACAATAATCAAGGAATTCAGACTAGTTGGCGACCTGGAGAAGGATGGACCCCCGCCAACTATTCCTACCCAAGATACGCAACATGAGTAACGTTGGCAGCGACGAAAAACCAGGTTACGGGATAGACCTGGAGAAGGATGGGTTCCGACAAACTTTCCTCTATAACCCAAATATTAGAATGAAACATTCCAAATGGTCTTGCGTCGCTTACAAGCTCAACGTAAAAATTAAAAGGGTAATTTATGAGGAAGTGCGTCCCGGTCTCCTGCCTCAAAAATTGCTACCCGGTGACTATCAAAATAACAACCCCAGCTCATCGTAATTCTTGTTTATTTATCGTAATTTGTCGTAATTTTGTTTACATATGAAGATGGATATATACTTTTTATAGACTGAGATAGATAGATAGATAGATATATAGATAGATAGATAGATAGATAGATAAAACAACACAAAATAATATAGATAGATAGCAAAAATGGAGATAGATAGATATTTTCGACAAGTAAATGTATTTTTTTTTGGGGGGGGTGTCGCATCTTTTTTTTTTGGTCGTAATTCTTGTTTATTTAAACTAAAAATAAGACATTAACAAACATGATAAAAGAAAATCTTAGTATCTAAAGTAATATAGATAAATATGAACAAATTGAGATAGATAGATATGAAGATGGATAGTTTTGAATAGACTGAGCTGGGTCGTTATTTTAATAGTCACCGGGGAGCAATTTTTGAGGCAGGAGACCGGGACGCACTTCCTCATAAATTACCATTAAAAGGAATTGAAAAAAAAAAAAAAAGAAAGAGGTTACATGTTTGTTTATTTGTAATATTGAAATTGTGAATTACGGAAGATAGTTTTGATAATTTTGATATCTCATGACTATTCCCAGGCTCCTGCTCTAATTTCACGCAATGTTTAAACGAGCCAGCATCAGGCGGATTTCGGCCCAACTTATATTTTCCGAGTCGTGTTTTTTTTTTTTTTTTTTTTTTTTTTTTTTTCACTTCTTTGTCGCAAAATAATGTAGATTATTTAAATCTTTCTTTCTTCTTTCTTTCTTTCTTATGAGAACTAAGCAACTATATGCACCCCTCGGGTGCTAGTATTTAAGTTTTAATATAATAAAATATATTAAATTAGAAAGGGTTGATGAAACTGAATAAGAATGCAGTAAAAAGATTTTGAACAGAGGGGGTATGATTGAAAAATAGAACAACTTTGAAACTAACTCTTCCATCATTTTACATTACTCCCGTCTGTCTTGTAATTTTCCTAATTAAACTTTTTAGTTGAGATAGAAAGTAAGAATAATATTACAGTTATTTCTCTTCTTGTTAATGATTTCTTTTAAGATTTATTCCTGAGATTTTTGCCTCATATTCCAATAAGATAAAACCAAACAATTAGAAATCAATAATACTACAGCACATATTTATTAAAATCAAATTTTAATATCAAAATGCAAATTAGCCTTCCAATTCACACTGTAATCCCGCTATTTTGTTGTATATATAATACAATTGCATGTTATTAGTATGTAGATATGGTCGACAGTCTTAAAGATGTAAAACAATTTTATTAATATTGGGTTTTAAATAAAAAATAAAATCATGGAGAATGTGATCAAATAACAAAGGGAATTGTAATTTGTATAGTAATATAGTTTCGGTTACAGACAGAAAAACTCACAATCTCCATTAATAATAAGATAAGATCGTATCGGTCTTTCTTCTTTAACTTATTCATTAGTTTTCCTTTCTTTTTATATCAATTTCTTTTTTTTTTTTCTTTCTTTCACTTATTCGTTATTTTTTTTCTTTCTTTTTCTGTCATATTTATTTGTTCTTTCTTTCTTTACATTATCACCCTCTCTTTTTATCTCCTTTCTCTCTTTCTATCTTCTTTCTATGATTTTTTTTCTTTTTTTAGTAATTTCTTTCAATATTCTTTTCCTCTCCACCTTTTTAAAATTGGTCACTTTCTTTCTTTCTTTCTTTTCACACATTAGTGCATTTATTCATTCTTTTGTTTTGTTTTATTAGAAACCACAAGGTTCCTAGTTCGATACCGGTCCTCGCCAATCAGCGTATCAGTAGCACAGGGATATGTGCGGTAAAGTAAGGAGCTGATGGTAGGTGTGGCGCTCCACTCAGATGCTAAAAAAAACAATCTTCTTGGTCTAGCGCTATTGAAAAGGGATAGACTCCTCGCTGACTGGCTGATACCGACTTTAGGTTGCCCCGTCGACTTTGCTTTTTATTGTTTGTTTCTCTGTTTAAACTACCCCCTCCCCCTTTCCCTTCGAATCTATTTTTGTTTTCTTCTTTCTTTTTTATCCTTTTCATTCTACCTTATTCTCCCCCCCCCCTCTTTATGCAACGCTAAATCGTCATCTAGTCAACCTTTCGAACCTCCTAAAACCCTGGAATGTCTGCGGGATCCAAAATCGTCAATATCTTTTTATATTTTTTTTATCGGCAAATCAATGTAAAATTTTTAAAAACCGCTCTTTTAAGAAGAGTGTGAGACAATTAGATCAAGGTGATTATATTTTTTACATATTGAACATTTTTACAATGCAAAAGACGATGGCGTAGTGTCCCAAATGGATCTTTTTTGTAATACGTAGCCTGGGCGGGTTGATATGGAGGATGTGCTGTTCTCAAAGCAGCATATCCCCTTCTCTACACTGCCAAAGGAAAGGTAAGAAACCAATGCAGTGTCGCAGGAGTTGCTGCTAGCTCTAAATTTCAAACTTTACCCCCTCTTAGGGACTCGATTTTATTTCTAGGGTTTACCTATGTAAACATATCAAACTGTTGCTTAATGCTATATGCGGTTGCAATAAGATTATTGTCAATCCCCTGTATTTCTGAAGGATGGCCCCTTTTCATATCACGGGCGTACTTTCAACGAAATATTTACAGAAAGCCGCGAAATACGTGAAGTCACGTGGAACTGGTTGGGTCCTCAGTTTTCAGTTTGGATGTCACGCAGAGAAGGCATATCTGCCTATACTGGGGCTCACTTGCACACACACGCGCTGTGTTTTAGTTAGAGGAAGATTGTTTAGTTAATAATAAAAGTTTAAATAAATAATATGGTTTTGTGGTTGATGAATGTCTTGGCAACAAGACTGACCTAGAAGAAGAAATGAATCAAGGACAACCAACCAGCAAGAACAGAGAAATAGAAGTCATAGAGAAAGATTAGAACAGACTAGAGATCACCAATGGCCAAAGAAGTAAGTTATGAATCTCTCTATCTACCTGTGTCTATCCCCTCCCCCTCTCTCCAGTAAAATAACACTGGTGTATGTACCCAACATGGGTATATGTTTATGAGTATGTAACAAAAACGTTGTAATAATCAAATTATCATACTGTGGTATATTCACAGTCCTGCTAGTTAATAATAACTGGTCAGAATACAGACTTATTGATGCATAGATGCTACTGGCGGTGAATGTTACATTAATCTAACTATTAGTGAGGTAGTTTGATCGTATTTCTATAACTCCAACCTAAAAAAGGGGAACCACTCTGAATGAATTTATCTGTTAATTAATCTACCCGTTATTTCCCATTAATCCTAAACCCTAACCCTAGCCCTAACCCTAATCTCTAACCCTAACACTAATCCCTAACCTAAACCCTAACCCCTACTCAGATAATTTGATCTTTGAATTAACTGTTTTCTTGTAACAACTCTGTATAATCGTTACTTTTTTAAGAGAGATTAAAAAAAAAAAAAAAAACAAAGTTAAAAAACCCATTTACTTTCGGTTATTCAAAATGGCCTAAATTGATCACGTGACCGGATTTGGTTACCCTACTTTTTCAGAGTAGCTGCATCAATGCAAGTTCTAATTTGTTTTTTTTTTTTTTTTTTTTTGGTTTTTGTTTTTTTTTACATAGGATTTAAATGGGGGCATCCCACGAGATTCAACTCACGATTCAGTAATAATGAATTGCGGACTAACATTAAAAAAAATTCCCCTCTACCTAGGTGACGCTGGTAGCCGCCTGCTAGTAAATAAATAAATAATTTATCAGTCAATCAGAGTGGTTCACAGAGTTTATCAAAATGACTTGATTCAGCATTAAATGACCCGAAAGGGTTGAAATGCCATAAAAACAACAACAGAGTCCTTTGTTTATCCAAAATGACTTGATTCAGTTTTTAAATGACCTGAAAAGGGTTGAAATGCCATAAAACAACCAACAGAGTCCTTTGTTTATCCAAAATGACTTGATTCAGTTTTAAATGACCCGAAAAGGGTTGATATGCCATAAACAACCAACAGAGTCCTTTGTTTATCAAAATGACTTGATTCAGCATTAAATGACCCGAAAAGGGTTGAAATGCCATAAACAAACAACCACACCAACTCTAACCTCCTAGACGGGTGGACATGCTGTTAAAATCCAATTAATCATCAAATCTGTTGTGCATGGTCCAGTATCTGACCAAGGAGTCCAATCTACCTATAACTGAGGTAGCCAACCTATCAATAAGTAGCGATAAGCCTATTCAATACTTAAATAGTGACCACTTAAGCCAAAACAGGTACTGTAATCAACCTGGGTCCTTTGTTTATCAAATGACTTGATTCGTTTTAAATGACCTGAAAAGGGTTGATTATGCCATAAAACAACCAACTGAGTCCTTTGTTTATCAAAAATTACTTGATTCAGTTTTAAATGACCTGAAAGGGTTGATATGCCATAAAACAACCAACAGAGTCCTTTGTTTATCAAAATGACTTGATTCAGCTTGAAATGACCTGAAAAGGGTTGATATGCCAATAAAACAACCAACCGAGTCCTTCGTCAACTTCTGGAGTTATAGGAAATAACCGTTTGATCTGTGTGTCACACTAAGCAAAGCTTAGTAAATAAAGCTTAGTAAATTGTCAGAGGGATAGTTCAATGTTAAGACGTGTGAATTGTTTTTGTTTTTGTAAAACTTTTTGCATTGAACTTGACAATCGCCTAAGGAAAAACAAAACAATATCAAAAAAGAAAACATTCCGTTATGAAACGAAGATAAGTGTTTTTTCTGATGTCGTAATCTTGTCATTTATAAAAGAATAAGATGTAGCTCTTGGTATTTAACACATAAAAAAAAAAAAACAAAACAAAACAAAACAACGAAGAAAACAACTAAAACCAAAAAACAACAACATAAATAGATAAATAAATAAATGAATAGTAAAGTAGGTAGAGTTATTTACTAAGCTTAGCTTAGATTTGCACGTGGGTAAATAGAGCATACCTATTTACTCACCCCTCACGAGTCAGATACAACACAAGGTCATTTTAATTGATTTTTAACAGGTTTGAATTCAGTGTTCCTTCTCCTAAACTGGTGCAGTTAAGAGTCCAATGTGACCTACTGTTTACTCTAGAATGGAAGGAGAATAATGGTTTGGTTGTTTTTGTTTTACGGCATATTCAACCTCAGTGGTCTTTTAATGCCGATAAAGTTTTTGAAATTAATCAATTCTTAATGGATAATACAATTTTTTTTTTAAATACATTTTTTATTTAACCCATAGATGGGACCCTAACAGGTATACCCACCCAGGTAGAGTGGATCAGGGAGCAATGGTGTGAAGGGGTGCTCCACATTCCCCAAACCTCCAAAACTGGAACCTCACCATCAGATAGAGTTAACATCATTGGACATAGACCGCAGCACTGCCTTCTAGCACCCATATGATAAAAAGGTTGGGGCTTGCCATAAGGGCAATAGGGTTGGAAAATCATATAGGTGCTAGGTCGTGAGTACTAGCCGATTGATCAGAGGGGGCCTCTCCGATCGCCGTCTAGCCCAAGTTAGGACCAAAGTGAGTATTGATGTCATGAAGCTGCGTCATCCACCTGGGCTCGTATCTTAAGCATCACGGGTCGCCACCGCCACAAGACCAAGGTGTGGCCCCATTGCGGAGTCTTACCCCTCTGCAGAGGTGCAGTCGTTGCATTCTAACAGCCCCAGCCGACAGAAGCGGGTGAGTAAGTAGGAGAGAAGTTTATTTACTAAGCTTAGCTTAGATTTGTGCACGTGGGTAAATGTACGATACCTATTTGACTCAAACCCCCACACACACACACACACACACGAAGTCCAGATACAACACAAGGTCATTTTCAATTGGATTCTTAACAGGTTTGAATTCAGTGTTTTTTCCTTCTCCTAAGACTGGTTGCAGTTAAAGAGTCAATCTAGACCTACTGTTACCCCCATAAGATGGAAGAAGAATAATTGGTTTGGTTTGTTTCGTTTATACGGCATATTAACCTCAGTGGACCATTTAATGCCGATAAAGTTTGAAAATAAGCAATCAATTAAATGGATACTCAATTTTGTTTATAAACACATGTTTTTTCTATTTAACCCTAGATGGGACCTAAACAGGTACTACCACTTCCGGGTTCAGAGTGGATCAGAGAGCAATGGTGATGAAGGGGTGCTCCACATCCCCAAACCTCCAGAACTGGAACCCTCACCATCAAGATAGAGTTTAAACATCATCCCATGACGAATAAAACCCTCATGTAGACCGCATCACCGCTTCTAGCACCCGATATGATAAAAGGGTTGGGGCTTGCGATAGGGTCGGGAAATCATAATAGGTGCTGAAGCTTGAACGTGACCAGCTGTTTGATCGGAGGGGTCTCTCCGAGCGCCCGTTCTGCGCTAAGTAAGGTCCTAAGTGGAATATTGTAGGTCATGGACTGCTCATCCACCAGATTCCGTCCTTAAGTATCATGGTCCGCCACCTACGGCAACACGGTGGGTCCCATGTTGGGGAGTCTTGCCGCCTAATGCAGAGGTACATGGTTCGGTGCATTCTAACACGTCGCAGACCGAACAAGGGCGGGAAATATTGGTATTCAACTTTCTCTCAATGGCATAGAGTCATGTGAATGCAGGAGAGGCTTGCCCAGCAGGAGAAGGTGTACATTGGAGGTGGGAGTGTTTGGTGCTTTACTTGCCCATGGCTGATCATCGCGGGAGGTCAACAGTGGTCAGTGTGCTAAGCGACTAGTATAAATGATGTGAGAGGGATTCGGCCTGTTGCTTCAGGGGAGGACTGATTATATTGGCGCAGAAGAGTTGGAGTTTCTAAGGGCTGTGTCTTTGTCTAGGAGCGGAGGATGTGTGGTCATTGCATAATTGAATGAACGAAGCATCATGTTGTGGTGTTTAGAAGCTCTTATCTAGGCATGATCACCTATTGCCGCACGGGAGACTAGCCTGCATGGCCCGCTGATACGTCTTCAACGGCCAGGCTGGATGCTCGAAAAATTCTCACCTCACTCTTCCTTTCTGCCTCTTCACCACATAATCATTCCCTTGGTCCCAATCAAACTATGCCATTTAAACTCATATTCGCCGTGTCGATTTCCTAGCGAAAGGTAACCATTACCCCACATACAACTCTCGCGGAAGTATAGGGCAACCCATGTAAAATATTTCACTGTCATCGAAATAATGGTCCTACCACATCAATCTCACACTCCTTCTGCAGTTAAAATTCATATCTATGCATTCTAGGGATGCAATCCTTTTCATGAAGAAAGAAAAAAAAACAATACATTGCACACAACCGAGCCTGTACAAGTTCAGGATGAGAGTTCTCCACTAATTGGCAAGCAAGTAACTTCGTTTTTTAACAGAAAATTTTCCACAGCCAACATCAATAGACTCTCCGGTTTCGACCGGGGGTCCGATGAGCCTCTCGACCGGCTGGAACCGGTGTGTTAATTAATAGCGTCGATCCTAGGGGCTATCCCCCAGGCAGATGACTGCCCCCGTCGATTTAAAGGGGACGGCTGGGTTTTATTGTCCCAAACGCCTGAGGAACACCCCTTCTTGAGGGGGAAGCCGCGAGATCGGACGCCATTTTCGGGACGCCACCACCCATAGAGCTTCGGTTTGTGGGTGGTTCCCCACGTTAATAGGGCCTTTGTGCGCGGACCCACAGGCAATGAACTGCCCCCCTCGATTTACAGGGCAGGGCTGGGTTTGATTGCCCAGCGCTGAGGCGCCCCTTGAGGGAAATGCCGAGGGATCGACGCATTTTTTACCACCACCCATGAGCTCGGTTTGGGGTGGTCCACGTTAATTAGGGCCTTTGTGCCTGACCTGGTACGAGTGGGGTACAGGAGAATAAAATTATAAGAGAATTACTAGCCTTGTGCCTAAATCGGGTATTGGCTCACCCTGCTGTAAATACTCTGTTTTTTGTGGGGTGGGAGTTGTAGTTGATATGCAAGATTTTTAATATTACCATTAAATGGTGTGATGGAAAGCACAAAATCCCAATCTATCTTTTTTCGTAGCTAAGGTATCATCAACACCCCGATCTTTAGCTTCTTGTCGAATGGTATCAGTGGCAGATACCATGTAGTTGGGTAGACATCACGTCGGGTACCACTATGTAATGTTCAAGGTTATTAACTATGTTATAACTAGTTGAAACATAACACACTCCGACACGTTTTCGTGGCAAAACATTTTATTTTTATAACAGCACAGGAATATGAAAGATACAGAAAATAATAACATACCCATGTACATATCTTAAAGAGTAGGGATAAAGGACTAAGAGACGTTAATACAAATCACTTTAGTGCCCTCCGTGGGGCCTCTGGTCCCCTGAGGGTGGAGGTGTAGTCACAAAATGTCTAACCCATGTGGTTCAGCCGAGAAGATGTAAGCTTAAAAAGAGGGAGAAGCGTTTGAACCAGGCGCTTAAAATACAAATAGCCCCTGGTGAGAACAAGCGACAACCCAGGGGACGATAATCTTCCGGCCAATAGGAAGCATATCCCAACACCATGAACACTTGGTTTGGCCTCTTGCTGTATCTCTTTCGACAACGCGCAATTTCAAAGAGACACTCTTAAGTTTTTTCTTTTACTGTGATGCCATTTGTCATAACCTATTACAATTGCCGCATCTAATTGAGCAATAGAATATGCCTGTTGAGAGTTAAGGCTCCAAACAAAAAATGGGGTGTCCGGATAGGTTTGGTTGGCCGTTGTTGGATTTTACGGCGTGTCACTCTTGTTGGGTTTTTATGCCAAAATACGTTTTATTCATTGTTGTTGGGTATTCAATTTTTTTAGACTACATATTAAAACATATTTCAATACTGCATTGTTTGATCTATTAACCCATATATGAAGCCTACGAATCAAGATTGGACCTGGGAGTAAATTAACATAAAGGGGTACTCCGCCTGCCCGCAGAGTTCCACGAGATCAGTTTAGTCTAGCCAGAACACTAAGAAATTTCAAACAATCCGCCCTTCTAGCACATATATGTTAAAAAGTGTTGAAGAGGTTGCCATAAGGGCAAATAGGTTTCGGGTCAACATATAGGTGCTAGGCTTGATGTGACTAGCCGATTGATCGAGGCGGCCTCTCCGAAACCGCCCGTTACCCTAGCCTAAGTAAGAGCTAAAAGTGGACGTGTTGCATGCTATGGACTTGCTCAGCCACCAGTATTCCGTCTTAAGCATCCACAGGTCGCCAGCAAGTTGTCCCCAATGGGGTTGGGGTGGGGTGGGGTGGGGGTGGAGTGGTTTCTACCCCTATGCAGAGGTGCAGTCAGCGTATCTAGAGCAACCAGCGACCAGGGTGAAACTAAATGGATTAAAAAACTATAATCGGATTAAAATACTCGTTTTAACAATTATAATAAATAATTATTTTATATTCGGGTTAAAGTTTTTAAAATGTCATTCGCAAATAAAAAGTATGGAATCAATACGTGTAATAATATATGTAAAAAATATAAGCGATATATGTAAAGGATTGGGCGCGCGATCGTTGTGTTAAAGGGTTTTTTTAACCCCCGGGTTCGTAGGAAATTGAGTTGGGCGAACCAGAGTTCAAATCCTGGAAGCGTTTAACATTTCACATGGCGCTAATACCCCTGGAAAAGGTATGCATCTAACAATATCTCCCTCCATAACTGCGTTTAACAATTATAAAAAATGATTATGTTTATAATTCGGGTTTAAGTTTTTAAATATCATTCGCAATATCAAAGTATGGATTCAATACGTGCAATAATATATCAAATATAAGCTATATTATGTAAGGATTGGGGTTCATCCTGTACCGTTTACATTTCACATGGCGCTAATAACCTGGAAAAGGTATGCATTAACTATTCCTTCAAGCTATGGTAAATAATATTGACAGACTGAGCTGTTTAAATTAGGTTAGTCTAGGTGAAGAGAATTCAAACTATTAAAGACGCGTTAATTAATTTGACCTTGTCTCTGCATCCTACTCATCGTTGAGTGAGAAGGTATATATATATATATATATATATAATTAATATATATATATATACACCTAGCTACAAATTTTTGGTCCAGCTGAATTTATATAAAAATTTTAAACAAATGATGACATCGCTTTTAATTGATCGTAGTCAATTTTGATGACGCGAAAAGCAGAAAATATATACCAATATATTATAATTTTTTTTTATTTTTTTCCGCCTCCTGCATTTGCTCTTCTTAGCCCACCATTCTCGTATGGATTTATCTCCCTCTTTTACCATTTAATGTACATTTTGTGACCTTTTTAAACGTATCTTACCGGTGATATACTTTTGCATGCAGCTCTGGTCGATAAGTGTGCCTTAAGTTTTCTTCCTTTTTTTTTTTTCTTTTCTCTTGTCATAATCAATTATGTCTGTAGGTCAGTTAGAAGTATGTACATTTTTTTTATAAGTTATATTCGTTTATATATATATCTTATTATATATTATAGTCTGTTGGTGAGTGTGTGTGTAGGTTAGTATGTTGTGTTGTGTGTGTGTGCGTTTTGTGTGCTGTGTGTGTGTGTTGCTGTGTTGTTATTCAATTTCCTTTGAATTGTGCCGATAATTTTTGATTGCTGTCCCGACTGTCCTCGTCGCTAGGCTCGGTAAGGATATTGGCAGTAACTACATCCCGATAGAATATATATATATATACTATTATGTATATTATAGTGTATTATATATATTAGTATATATATTATATGTATTTATATAATATATAATTATATTGGATTTTGATGAGAGGTATCGCGGCAAACACATTGTTAGTTAAGCGGATGATTCCTATATGTGATATCTAGCCCACACTGTATTATTATTGTGATGATCTGAGTTAATGTATTATTTATTCATACAGTGAATCTTTAAATTCTTACTTACATAGATGAGCTTCATGTTTTTAATAATAATTATCTTTTGGTAAGATTTATATACAGTAGCAATATTTATTCTAGAAAGGAAGGAAATTAACTCAACAATTCTTTTCATTGGCGATGAGACTGATAATTTTGGGGAGCTAATATTAATTTACTTAGATTATATTATAAGCCCAATTTCGGTCGAAATTTAATTTATATCATGGATTATTACGGTGTTTGAGTTTTGGTTCTTTCCTTTTCAAAGTAATATATTATATATATTATTATTATATTATATTATTTGTATTATTATATATTTTATATTATATAATGCTAGTGTATTGGTTTATTACACTTATCACACTTGATGAGACATATAGTAAGCTAAATATACAATATTATTTCAGGATATATATTATATTTAAATTGTTATTTATTATAATAGCGTTTCTCTCTCTATCTGAGAATTGGTGTTATACACATGAATTTGAGTAAGGTAATATAGTATCAATACTTAGATTATAGGTTATAATTCTGCCCTCTGCTAGTTATAGCATTGACACTATTTCTTATGCTATACACGGTCTTATTCACTGTCCTGTCATTAATATTATTAATATATAGTATATATTATATATATATATTATATATATATTATATATATAATATTCATTTGAAAGCAAGTTACAATGCAAATAAAAAATAAAACATAAAGACTGTTATTTTTTTGTACTTATCGATTTCAAAGTAATATATTTACTTTCAAGTGAGAGACGATTTTCCGAAAAATCGTCTCTGAAGATAAAGTTTTACTTTGAAAGACAATAAAAGTAACATCTTTTTGTTTATATTTTCTATTGCATTGTAATTGCTTTCAATTAATATATTAATAAACATACTTAACAATGCTTCAAGCAAAATTACCTAATTACTTTATATATACATATATATATATAACAGGTAAAATATAGGATGGAAGAACAAAAACTCAGACAAAAATATGTTTAATCCGCTTCCTCAAGCTTTGAAAAAGTCTCGAGGAGACGGCTTAAACATTCCAGGCGAAATATACACTATTTTTGTCTGAGTTTTGTTCTTCATTCCTTATTTAACTCCATTCTGGTCGGCATTCCATTCCAATCCCATTTCCTCATTCAATTATATATATGAATGAATAATATATATATATCTGGTGTAGATAAATTGTGGTATAATAAATTGTTAGTATTAGTTTATAGTTTTTTCTATTATTGTTATTATTATTTTGTATTTAAGATGATAATAGATAGAATACATGTTATGCATGGATAAACACACACACAGAGTATTATATTATATATGATATATATATTATATATTACACACACACACACACACACAAACATATATATATATTATAGTAGAGAAGAGAGAGAGAGAGAGAGAAAGAGAGAGAGTCTTTTTCTAGTTATTGTTTAATTTATTTGTGTATTTAAATGATATTATAGAAGAAATATCATGGTATTGCATGGATAAACACACAACACGATGATATATATATATATATATATATATTTCATATGATTATATATAAATTCATCAACCCACACGACACAAACATATATATATATATAGTATATATATATATAATTTATAGAGCAGAGAGAGAGAGTCTTTTTTCATATTATTGTTATTTATTTTGTATTTAAATAATAATAGATAGAAATAGCATGTTGCATGAATAAACACCTTTTGGCGCGAATAACACGTGTCAGTAAAATAAGATAAGATAAATCTATCTTATCGCCATTCAACTATTTTCCTTTGCCTTCATTTTTCATTTCAACACACAACACACACAGACACCACATGAATCCGACGTCACATCACTACACAGCACACACACATATACGTTATATATATAATATATATACATATATATCTATATGTGTGTGTGAGTAATAAGTTAAGAGAAAGGAAATGATATGCCGACCGAGTTGAGTATAAATTATAAAGGATATGAAAACAACACAATATGCTGTTTAAGGAGAAATAGATTTCTTATCATATCATAGCTAATATTGAACAATATTTTCGATTTATAAAATCATCTTCAGAGCTTGTTTATAGCTTCCAGCGCTTATTGGTAAGTGCTGAGTGTAAACAAGCTGCTGAAGATTGATTTTTATAATCGAAATATTGTTCAATATTAAGCTATGAGTATGATATTAAATATCTTTTCTCTTTAAAACAGCAATTGTGTTGTTTCATTGAAATAAGTCTTTTTCCGTTATTTGTTTGTTTTCGGTTAAATAAATACCTTACATTAGATCCAAATGTGCTTAACATTATCTAAAAAATAACATTTCGGCCCATAACCCTTTTTTTACTTTATATATAAAACAAACACAATAAATAATTTTAATCATTTATTAAAATGCAGAACTATATAATATAATTAGAAATTTTAAAAATAATTTATCGTAAAATAAAAATATATAAAAACTCCTTTTCTAAAATATAACATATTCCGCCATAACTTTTTCACTTTATATATAAAACTAATTACGTAAATATCTAATCATTTATGATTACAGAACTTTAAAAATAAAATTTAAATAATAAAAACATTTAATCGTAAAAATTCGCTTAATAAAAGTCTTTGAATTCAACCGTCACATTTACTTAAAACACCCTCCCCTTACCGTTTAAATTGTTTTCGCCTTGTTGCCAACTATCTGCAAAAATTCGCACTACATTTATTGACAAAAGATATACCATGGAACATGACCGACATATATATGGCGCGAAATGCCCACGTTGGTGAATATTTGTTAACGTCTTTTCGTTTTTCAGTATTAAGGTTTTTTGTTTTGGTAAACTTCATTTTGACTTTCCTCTCCGACCCAAACTAACTACGGAGTGAATGAGCTCTGATGATGATTTTTGTAAAATCGAAATATTGATCAATATCAGCTATGATTATTTATAAGATTGTTTTCTTCTTTAAAACACATTGTGTGATGTTTTTATTCCAACCTTTTCTTACTCATATCCTTTTATCTATACTGCGTATATATAAATGTGGTGTGTGTGTGTGTGTGTGCTGTGTGTGTTGTGTGTGTGCTGTGTTGTGTGTGTGTTGTGGTGAGTATCACTAGATGAGCAGATATTTAAGAGTACCACTTCTAATAAAGGGGAGGCATTGAATGTCTACTTCAGTAGTATGTTTTTGAAAATAACTTTTATAGAAACAGATTCAATTGCAAGAGGAAGGCGTGATGTGCGAAAATAAATTGCTCAATACATGATAAAAAGCAAACTCTTTCAATATATCAATAACTAGAAGCGGCTACCCGGCGTCGCCTTGGGGTTTAGAGGGGGATTTTTTTTCGAAAAGGCTAGTCGCGCGCAGATCCATTATTACTGAATCGTGAGTTGAATCCTCGTGGGAATGCTCGCATTTAAATCCCATGTTTAAAAAAAAAAAAAAAAACCCATAGACCTTGCATTAATCCAGAACACTCTGAAAAAGAAAATGTTAATGTCTACTATCTAAAATATTAAAACGAAAAAATTCTATGCTGTTATCATTCAAATTCCTTTTCCTTAATATGCTTCATGAAGCAAAGCTAGTCCCGCAGATCCTCATTATTACTTGAACCGTGAGTTGGATCCCTTTCGGATGCCCCAATTAAAATCCCCATGTAAAAAAAGAACCTTGCATGATTGCCAGCCACTCTGAAAATATAACGTTATGTCTACTTCAGAATATTATGCAAAAAAAAATTTCGCATCTGGTTATCATTTAAATTTTATTTCTTAATCTTTTCACAAATATAAATCAAATCTTTTATTATTTTGCGTCAAAAAAACCCCACCCAAGCCCCCCCTGTTCCTTTTTGGTGATATATATGTATATATATTTTACTTTGGTCATTATTGTTTTATTTCGGTAGTTTTTTTCTTCCGGACATAACATATACACACACTGCCCTTGTATATATGTATAGTAAGATGGAGAATTCGATCTCTAATTTGTCCTGTTACGCACGAAACAACGTCACTGTTTACGGGTCACAGTCATTTCCATGAGTATTTAATTCATAGTCCAAAATCTATTATATGATAGAAATTTTATTAGCGATTGTCTCTATGAATAATATGAATTAGATTTGGCCTTAAAACATCCAATGTACGTTTAAAATCTCGCAATGTGTCCTTATATATGCACTAAAAAATAAAGTTTACGTGATAAAATTGGTGTGGTTATTTTGCATACATGGCTTTAAANGATGATAAAGGATGTACATATATTTCATGAAAAATAATGGATGCAGCTGTGTTGGTCAGAATGTTGGATGATAAAGGATGTACATATTATTTCATGAAATTAATGGATGCAGGTGTTTTCAGAATGTTGGATGATAAAGGATGTACATATTATTTCATTGAAATAATGGATGCAGGTGTTTGGTCAGAATGTTGGATGATAAAGGATGTACATATTATTTCATGAAATAATGGATGCAGGTGTTTGGTCAGAATGTTGGATGATAAAGGATGTACATATTATTTTCATGAAATAATGGATGCAGGTGTTTTGGTCAGAATGTTGGATGATAAAGGATGTACATATTATTTCATGAAATAATGGATGCAGGTGTTTTGGTCAGAATGTTGGATGATAAAGGATTGTACATATTATTTCATGAAATAATGGATGCAGGTGTTTGGTCAGAATGTTGGATGATAAAGGATGTACATATTATTTCATGAAATAATGGATGCAGGTGTTTGGTCAGAATGTTGGATGATAAAGGATGTACATATTATTTCATGAAATAATGGATGCAGGTGTTTGGTCAGAATGTTGGATGATAAAGGATGTACATATTATTTCATGAAATAATGGATGCAGGTGTTTGGTCAGAATGTTGGATGATAAAGGATGTACATATTATTTCATGAAATAATGGATGCAGGTGTTTGGTCAGAATGTTGGATGATAAAGGATGTACATATTATTTCATGAAAATAATGGATGCAGGTGTTTGGTCAGGATGTTGGATGATAAAGGATGTACATATTATTTCATGAAATAATGGATGCAGGTGTTTGGTCAGAATGTTGGATGATAAAGGATGTACATATTATTCATGAAATAATGGATGCAGGTGTTTGGTCAGAATGTTGGATGATAAAGGATACATATTATTTCATGAAATAATGGATGCAGGTGTTTGGTCAGAATGTTGGATGATAAAGGATGTACATATTATTTCATGAAATAATGGATGCAGGTGTTTGGTCAGGATGTTGGATGATAAAGGATGTACATATTATTTCATGAAATAATGGATGCAGGTGTTTTGGTCAGGATGTTGGATGATAAAGGATGTACATATTATTCATGAATAATGGATGCAGGTGTTTGGTCAGAATGTTGGATGATAAAGGATGTACATATTATTCATGAAATAATGGATGCAGGTGTTTTGGTCAGAATGTTGGATGATAAAGGATGTACATATTATTTCATGAAATAATGGATGCAGGTGTTTGGTCAGAATGTTGGATGATAAAGGATGTACATATTATTTCATGAAATAATGGATGCAGGTGTTTGGTCAGGATGTTGGATGATAAAGGATGTACATATTATTCATGAAATAATGGATGCAGGTGTTTGGTCAGAATGTTGGATGATAAAGGATGTACATATTATTTCATGAAATAATGGATGCAGGTGTTTGTCAGAATGTTGGATGATAAAGGATGTACATATTATTTCATGAAATAATGGATGCAGGTGTTTGGTCAGAATGTTGGATGATAAAGGATGTACATATTATTTCATGAAATAATGGATGCAGGTGTTTGGTCAGGATGTTGGATGATAAAGGATGTACATATTATTTCATGAAATAATGGATGCAGGTGTTTGGTCAGAATGTTGGATGATAAAGGATGTACATATTATTTCATGAAATAATGGATGCAGGTGTTTGGTCAGAATGTTGGATGATAAAGGATGTACATATTATTTCATGAAATAATGGATGCAGGTGTTTGGTCAGAATGTTGGATGATAAAGGATGTACATATTATTTCATGAAATAATGGATGCAGTGTTTGGTCAGGATGTTGGATGATAAAGGATGTACATATTATTTCATGAAATAATGGATGCAGGTGTTTTGGTCAGAATGTTGGATGATAAAGGATGTACATATTATTCATGAAATAATGGATGCAGGTGTTTGGTCAGAATGTTGGATGATAAAGGATGTACATATTATTTCATGAAATAATGGATGCAGGTGTTTGGTCAGGATGTTGGATGATAAAGATGTACATATTATTCCATGAAATAATGGATGCAGGTGTTTGGTCAGAATGTTGGATGATAAAGGATGTACATATTATTCCATGAAAAGTGATAATGGCGTTAAAAGAATACATATATATATACATACACACACACACACACACATATATATATATATATTTTTTTTTTTTCACCATTCTAAAAATGTCCTTCATTGAAGCTAGAACTGGGCTTTTGGTCCTGATGATGGTCTAAATGGCCGAAACGTTGCATCGTCTACAATAAACATCCAGTTTCCATAACATCCCGTGTTTGTCTACTTTTCTCCATATATATATATATATATATATATATATATATATATATAATATCTGTGGATGACTTTATTAATATATATATATATATATATTATATATATATATATTAATAAAGTCATCCACAGACACGTGTTTCGGCATATCATGCCTCTTCAGTGTGGCTAGACACAACTGCCCTTGGGTAGGGTCGAACTCAGACTGACCGCATGGTAGTCCGATATCTTATCCCCTCGCCCACTGACAGCTGATGCGGGGACTGGGTGTTTTTAAAATATTAAAAACATAGGAATATATTTTTCGGTCACTGAGAGATCAAATTTCCGGAGAAATGATCATATATATATATATATATATATATATATATATATATATATATATATGGAGATAAATTGAAGTGAATGCGACGGTATGTAATATAGTGAAAAATTTGAAAAAACACAGGTTCAAATAAAATGAGTGATATTTATTCAGCCAACAATCACAGTCTCTTTATTATTCTGTGATAAATTTTTACTTTTCCTTATATCAACAAAATACCTGATGAAAATCTACTAAACAGATTGAAACACTGCAGCGTTGGCTAAATAAATATCGCTCATTTTATTTGAACCTGTGTTTTTTCAAATTTTTCACTATATTACATATGTATAAGTCTTAAACAAGTCGTGGAAACTGCACCCCCACAAGGAGGCAGCTGTATGGCTACTTGCCCTCCATCTTCCAAACCATACGAGTAAGACGGACTAGACATGCGGGACACTGCTGAAGAAGCAAGGACGAGCTCATAAGCGACACACTTCTGTGGAAGCCAAAACATGGGCGTGCTAGTGTGGGCCTATATTGACCAACTATGTGAGGATGCTGGATGCTGTACAGAGGAGCTCCCGGGGGCAATGAATGATAGGGAGGGTTGGCGTGAGATTGTTATGGATGTCCGTGCTACTTGCGCGACATGATGATGATGATGATATATATATATAAACACACACACACAGAGAGAGAGAGAGAGAGAGAGAGAGAGAGAAGAGAGAGAGAGAGAGAGAGAGAGAGAGAGAGAGAGAGAGGGTGCTAGTGGGCCTTTGTGTTTATACTCTACTTTTCCTTTTCCATATAAAATGAAGGTCGTTAAATAAAAACAAATACTGAAAGAAATTGTAACACAAAAATGTTAATCTTAAAGCTTAAGATAGTTGTAAAAGTTTGAATGTGAGTTAATCCGATGTAGGCGTTTTCTCTTATAATACCTTCTTCGTATTTATAAACAAAACAACTGTTACATACGTCATAGAAAAATCTCTTGTATATATATATATATATATATATATATATATATATATAGTATGAACAAAAAGTAATAAGACAAGCAGGAATATTTCTTATATGTTGTTTATTCTCAACTAGTTTCGACCTTAGGTCATCGTCAGGAGAAACTTTCTTATTTGAAGAAATTGTTTATAGATTTTTTGAAAGGGAGCATTATAGAAGAACTATAAAAATTGAAGTGTTTTTGTGGGTTTGACATGCTATTAAAATCCGGGTAGAAGAGTGTGTTAGTAGTAGCATGTCCATTTGTTCCGTGAAGAACCTCTATGAGGTGGGTTATTTTTTTTAATGCTCATATATTTGTGAGGATATATATATATATATATATATATATATATATATATATTCAATGAAAGTTCAAAAATGGAAATGAACCCGACAATATGTAAATTCTTTTTTCGAACACTTCTAAATTCTCTGTATTTTGACCGTTTTGACTTCAAATATCAAACATTTTTCCCTGAAGAAGGCCGTTATACTTAAATATTTTATATTTTTCTATTATTATTATTATTATTATTATTATTATTAATAAATAGAATACAATGTGTACATGGACAAATTCTCGGCCGAAACACATGTTTGCATGTCATTAAACCATTCTTATTCATTCAACATTTTCTTTCCTTTATTTATCCTTTCAATTTATATATATATATATATATATATATATATATATATGTAAAATTGAAATTGGAATTGAATCCGACGGTATGTAGAAAGAATGAATAAAGGAAAGAAAGTACAGAATGGATAATAAAGGATAAATTTAATCAATATCACTTACACATGTGTTTCGGTCAGGAGTTTATCTATGTGTACATTATTCAGACTATTATTATTATTAAATAAACAAATGAAATGAAATAATAATAATAGAAAAAATGTAAAAATATTCCGTACACAAAAAAAATTCGACCTTCATCAGATAAATTCAAATAAAGTTTCACTCTGATGAAGGTCGATTTTTGTTTGTGTACGGAATATTTTTACATTTTTTACATTCTTTCTACACACACACACACACACACACACATATATATATATATATATATATATATATATATATTATAGAGAGAGAGAGAGAGAGAGCCAGCACGTACTATCCTCGAAACCCCTGAAGAGTACCAAGCCTGCTTGGGGATACCGGAAGGGCAGGTTTCATATATTATACTAGTAGGTATGCTCAATTTACGGACTTTTCCTATGTGCGTAAATTTTTTAAACGTTTTAAAACTTCAATAAAAAATGGAAAATTATCTTTTAAATGCTTTCTTTTAGGTTTAATATAAAGAACAATTCGAAATTTATGTGTTAAAAAAAAAAAAAAAACAAACCTAATTTCTATTACATATAACGTACGTTTTTGCATTTTTAATAAATTTACGATAAATTCTTAATCTTTGTTGAAATACTTCTAGCATCTTGGCGCGAAGAATTAGAGCAACGTAATTTCTATGGTGAATCATACATGTAATCATTTTTAGTTTGAAACAAAAAGAAATGACGAATATTAGTATTTCGTTGATGCTTTAGTATTTAACTCTTAATATTATTGAGAAAAAAAAAAGAACTTGCGAAAATCATAGTGCCATTGTGTAGTTAGTATAGTTCCACGGATTTGAACTTATTTGAACTTAATCGCAGCAGCAACTGTCCAAACATGAATAGAATATTATGTCCCCTACAACCGCCAATAAAAAAAAACGACGACAATTTTAATTCAAACATTATTTTCAATATTTATTTTATAAAGACCGTTAATTGTATACTCATTATTTTTAGCTGCATATTTTTAATACATTTTCTTTAATTAGATAAATACGCTTTTGCCTTTCAATGAACGGAAGTATTTATTTTAAATTTCATAAATTTTTAAAAATCCCCCCAAAATTAAAAAAAAATAGACTACTGGAATTTTTAATATAACATTTTTTAGAAAATAAGCTAACGATTTAAAAAAAAAAGAAAGAAAACAAAAACAAAAACAAAAAAAAAGTATTTTTTTCTTCTTTACGATACTTAAATTTCAAATTGTAAGACGTTCTACTACCAAAAACATCAGAGTATCGATGCTTTTTTTACATATGTTTTGTCGTTGTGTTATCTTTCCAAAAACGTAAAATTCTTTTTCTTCCACCAAAAAATTACGAAGAAATTTGTACGGGGGGTGGGGGTCAATGCGCGAAACAAAAACTAACGAAAAAAAAAAAGCCTTTTCAATTTAGAGTAAACATTTATTTACAATAAAAGTTATTCTTTTATTACTTCATATACCGAAAGTTTTATTAAAATCGGACAGTTAGTTTATTTTGGATGATTTTTAGAAGAATTTCCTGTGATCCCTCTTATCAGCTATCTCCGTAAATTGAGCATACTTATATACTAGTAAGTAAAATATACGTAAAGTCGGCGGATGTGGCCTATTTTCAGTACCAACCAGACAGCGACCAGGAAAATTGTTTTTAACGAGACGGAGCACAACTCCTATCGTCAGGTCAAAGATGCTTTATTACACAGATCAGATTAGCCAAATTGGTCTACTCATGCTCTGAATTGACAGGAACCATAATCGAGCCGGGAACTTTGCGATTCTTAAGACGATGCTCTACCGACTGAATTATTATTATTATTATTATTTACTCCTTTTGGATTTTCACATCAGTGTTAACTGATGGTCTTTCACTGGAGTCTGAGTGACAGCAAGTCTCCTCAGGTCTCCAGGACTCTTCTGAGTATTCTGGCAGATTGCAGTAGCGCAGTATTCTGGATGGTCTCAATCTTTCCTTTAATGTCCAGATATGATGTCACTCTCTAGATTATTATTCACTCCTTTTGAGTTTTCACATCAGTGTTAACTGATGGTCTTTCACTGGAGTCTGAGTGACAGCAAGTCTCCTCAGGTCTCCAGGACTCTTCTGAGTATTCTGGCAGATTGCAGCAGTGCAGTGTTCTGAATGGTTTCAATTCTTCCTCTGATTTCCAAACTTTCCAAACCCTTTTCCAATCCTCTTGGGACCGTTCCAAGTGCACCAACTACAATTGGTATAACTTTCACTTTCATATTCCATAACTTTTTCAGTTCTCTGGCAAGGTCAATAGATTTGTCCATTTCACACCTGTCGTAGCTGGTGGTTCACTGGAGTCTAAGTGACAGTACGTCTCCTCAGGTCTCCAGGACTCTTCTGAGTATTCCAGCCGATCTTAACAGTGCTGTAGTTTGGATGGTCTCGATTCCTCTTCTGATTTCCAATTAACCCAAATTATTATTATTACTATTATTATTATTATTATTATTAGAAAAAAAAGAAAAAAAAGAAAACACCATCCAGGCGGTGTAAAATTTAATTTTTGAAAGATAATGCCAGTGAGTTTGCACCATGAGTAAAATCATCAAATTTATCAAAGGAGTAAAAATAAAAAAAATAAAAAAATAAAAAATGAAATGGAAACTTAGTTCTGATAACATTAAATATACATTAAAATAAAACAAAGTATATATAATACCGGATATGTATTAATTAAATGTTGTTTGAAAAACAAAAACAAAACAAAACAAAATAAAATAAAACAAAAAACAATGAGGACCGTCTGAGGTTGTATGCTAAAATTTCGAGTCTATTTATTCTGTTATGACGATTTGGGGCAATTATATCGTAAGCAGTGACATAGTTTTGGTTACAGACATATAGAGACCGAATCTCCATTATTAATTGATTATCATTTACTTTGAATCATGTAATTGTATACAAACACATGATAATTAATAGGAATAACCAACCAACCAACCAACCAACCAACCAGTTTGTGAGATTAGCACCCGTTTTACTGAATCAACTGTAACTGTTCATCTTTCTGTATGGCTGCACCACTTGGACCCCTTGAGAATAAGCTAGATGGGAGCTGCACAAGAATTGAAGAAGTCGTAGAAACAACACCCATCAAGGAAGCAGCTGTACAGCCTCTTGCCCCCGATTTCACAAACCATCCGAGTGAGACGAACAAGAAATGCTGGACACTGCTGGAGAACCAAGGACGAACTCATAAGTGACGTTCTCCTGTGGAAACCAGCACATGGACATGCCAATGTGGGCCGTCCAGCAAGGACGTACATTGACCAGCTCTTCGCGGATACTGGATGCATAAACTATTTCTGTTTGATAGGAATACTTAATACCATATAACTGTGCAAACAAATTATGGTCAAATAAAAAACGTGTAATTAAAAAATGATTGCAATGGAATATTGAAAATAAAGATATTTATGGATGGTTGGTTGGCTTTTTTGTTTAATGGCATATCAACCCTCGTGGGTTATTTGATACCGAAGACACCCTTTTAGAACAATAGTGGTGCTATTTAACCCATAAATGGAAAGATGAGAGTGAACATACCTTTCACTAGTGTATTAGTAAAAAAGAGGACGTATTCGCATGACTTGAGCTCGAACACGCATATTACGATGTCGCAGTCCAACACGTTAGCCACTACGCTACGTGAAGTCCTTAAAGGAGTTTAGAGATGGGGCATTCACTATTGATGATGGTAGTTTATTCCATGTATTCACCACTCTGTTACTAAAATAATTTTGTCTTGCATTTGCTTTACAAAATCTTTTTTAAGAGCTTTAATTTATGACCCCTGGTATTGATATTTTAAGCAATGTTTAGTAGATCAAAGTTCGTTGAATAAAATCCATGTGTATATTTGTAGACTTCAATCATATTCCCTCTTGTACGTCGATAAACCAAACTTGGTAAGTCAATCTTCCTAAGTCTTTCTTCATACGAAAGGTTTTTTTTAAATCATTCGTTACTTTAGTAGCTCTCCTTTGAACTACCTCAATAAGTTTTATGTCCTTATTAGTCTTGGACTCCAAACCACATTAGCAAATTCCAAATGAGGTTTTACCAATGCAATGAATACATTTTTTCAGCATTTCTTTATCCATGTATTCATATGACCTTCGTATTAATCCTAATATTTTGTTTGCTTTACTTGTATTTCTATGTGTTTATAAAGAAACTTGAATATAAAAAAAGTGACCCATTGGGCCACCTATTAAGCTCTGACCTACGAACTCCCAACCGGGAGGTCTAGTGAGCTTCGGCCGCTGGATTAGGTTTTTGTAAATAATAGCGTCGATCCCAGGGGGCTTCCCCCCCAGGCAATACCTGCCCCCTTGGTTTATTGCCTAGCGCCTGAGGCGCCCCCTTGAGGGGGAATGCCGAAGGGATCGATGCAATTTTTGTTCTTTCCCATCCATGAGCTTCGGCTTGTGGGTGGGCCCACACTAAAACGAGGCCTTGTGCCCAGTCCATACATTCATTCTTTCTTAATATGCTATATATATATATATATATATATATATATATATATATATATATATATAGAGAGAGAGAGAGAGAGAGAGAGAGGAGCAACGTGACAGACAGAATGTTAGGTAAGAGACGGGTGAGTTTTTGACTTAATTGCAAATTACGACTTATTAGAACCAAATGAAATAGATTTTTTTCAAACATAACTTAATCCCAAAACTAAGGAACATTTTGGGATGTATTTTGCGTCGTTAAACTAAATAAAAAAAAAGACTTCAACAAACAATATTTGATTCATTCAGCTTTAGTATAATAATAGTTATATATCTAAGGTAAATGGGTTGTCTCCCTTGGTCTATGCACCTTTTAAACAAACAAACAAACCAACCAACCAACCACTGGCCTGTATATTTTGACACCAGGTATCAAAAGATATGTATAGTCCTCTTTTAAGCGATATCTGTAAGGAAGCGGACGTTAAAATTGTATCTGTGCCAATACCAACAGTGAAAACGTGGAGAATCGTATAAAAGTACGTAAAACATGAATATATTCAACAACTTCACCAAGTAGTTCAGTTAAGTGGACTAAAATACCTTTACATATTATAAACGATACAATATAGCCGCAAACAGAACAATTTGTTTGTAACTGAAAGTATTGATATAAACTGTATTTTCTTTATATATGACTGTATATATAATATCATCATCATCATGTTGGTACGGATATCCATGACAATATCTCCCCATCTGTCCCTATCGCTCATCATTCTCGGGAGGTCCTCTGTGCAGCATCCTGTATCCGCACAGAGAGAGACAGTTCTTCCAGGCTGTTGTCGTGTCAGTGCTGCTGTATGGCTGCACCACCTGGACCCTAACGAAGCGACTAGAGAATAAACTAGATGGGAGCTGCACAAGAATGCTGCGGGTGATCCTGAACAATACGTGGAAACAACACCCTACGAGAAAACAGCTGTACGGCCACCTGCCACATATCACCCAAACCATCCGAGTTAGACGGACAAGACACGCGGGACACTGCTGGAGAAGCAAGGACGAACTCATAAGCGACGTTTCTCCTGTGGAAGCCAGTGTGGGCCGACCAGCAAAGACGTACATTGATCAGCTCTGTGCGTATATATATAATATAAACTTCCAATTTGTGTTCTATGTTTCCTGTTACTAACTTTATCTGTTATAATAATATATATAATATATATAATATATCTGTTATAATAATATTATATAATCACCACACATTACCAAACATTATTTCCCAATGTCCTACCAGAATACATTACTGTTTTCACACCAGTCCCCATGCGAACATTTTTTATATCTATTCAAGTTATTGCCGTGCCCGTGAAGACTGACAACTACGTTTTCTTTTGGTGGGGGGAGTTTTTCTAGCCTTGTTACATGATAGTTAAGCTGAAATATTAACATACGAATTTAATGAAGGAAAAAAATATTAGTATTACTGGGATTTCATACAATATATTTTAATTTCTTTCCTAATTGTAAAGCAAGATTCTTTCACAGAGGAAAAATAAATAAATAGACGAAGCAGTACTGCTGTATGGCTGCACCACAAAAAAATGAGGACCGTCTGAGATTGTATGCTAAAATTTCGAGTCTATTTATTCTATGTTATGACGATTTTGGGCAATTATGTCGTAAGCAGTGACGTAGTTTTGGTTACAGACATATAGAGACCCAATCTCCGTTATTAATTGATTATCATTTACTTTAAATTTATTTATTATTAAAATTTATTATTTGATTATCATTTACTTTAAATTTACTGCACCACAAAAAACCAAACAAAAAAACCCCAAAAAACAATGAGGACCGTCTGAGGTTGTATGCTAAAATTTCGAGTCTATTCATTCTATGTTATGACGATTTTGGGCAATTATGCCGTAAGCAGTAACGTAATTTTGGTTACAGACATACAGAGACCGAATCTCTTCATTAATTGATTATCATTTACTTTAAATCATGTAACTGTGTACAAACAAATGATAATTAATTAATAGGAATAACCAACCAACCAACCAACCAACCAGTTTGTAAGATTAGCACCCGTTTTACTGAATCAACTGTAATTTCATCTTTCTGTATGGCTGCACCACTTGCACCTAACGAAGCGCCTTGAGAATAAGCTAGATGGGAGCTGCACAAGAATGCTGCGAGTGAGACGGTCTAGACACGCAGGACACTGTTGGAGAAGCAAGGACCAGCTCATAAGCGACGTTCTCCCCTGGAAGCCAACACATGGACATGCTAATGTGGGCCGCCTACCAAGGACATACATTGACCAACTCTGCGAGGATGCTGGTTGCTGCGCAGAGGACCTCCCAGGGGCAATGAGTGATAGGGAAGGTTGGCGAGAGATTGTCATGGATATCCGTGCTACATAAGCGACATGATGATGATGATGATGATTTCTCAATGTCAACGGGGCGTAGAATGCACCGACTGCACCTCTGTAGAGGGGTAAGACTCCCCCAAATGGAGTCACCTTTTGGCCGTGGGTGGTACCCGTGATGCTTAAGGATGGAGTCTTGGTGGATGAGCAATCCATGACCTGTAACACTCCACTTAGACCCTTACTTAGGCTAGATGGGCGGTCGGGGAGCCTGTGGGGATTACTAAAAGTAAATAAAATTAAATAGAATTAAATAAAATAAATAAATAAATAAAAAGTTCTTGGCGTCTGGACTTTGGCGTCCTTAGTAACGGTTTTGTGAATAAAGTCTCCATCTATACTTCGAAACAGTTGTGTCTTTTTATCTCTCTTCATCTCTTCATTTTATATTCCCTATAAATTGGACCCCCCTCCGATCAATCGGTTGGTCACGTCAGGCCCTAGCACCTATATGATTGCTCCAACCCTATTGCCAATATGGCAACCCCAACCCTTTTTATCATATGGGTGCTAGAAGGCTGTGGCTGAGGGTCTACATGTTCTCTATCTGATGGTGAGGTTCCAGTTTTGAAGGTCTGGGGAATATGGAGCACCGCTTTATCCCCATTGCTCCTTTGTCCACTCTGGTTCAGAGTGGTAGTACCTGTTAGGGTCCCATCTATGGGTTAAATAGAAAAATGTATTTCTAAAAAAAAGTTAAGTATCCATTAAGAATTAATTTATTTCAAAACTTTATCGGCATTGAATAACCACTGAGGTTGATATGCCGTAAAACAAAAAAAACAAACAAAGGTTGATATGCCAAATAAACCAAAGATAACAAACCCCGAAGTCTGAGTAACAGTAAATCTTAGTTCTACAACCCCAAGGCTTAAAATAACCCCAGACAGGTTGATATGCTAAAATCAATCAATCAGTCAATCAACCAATCAATCAATCTAAAAATTACAATTACTCTGTCTTATAGGGAACATAGGAGTAATGGCAACGAAATTGTACTACACACTTCCCAGATTTACAGAACAGGAGCCTCACCATCAGATGCAGTTAAGTGTTATACCAAGAACACAATTTGGGCGAGTCCTTACCCCTAAGCAGGATATACAGCCAGTGTGTGCTAAGCCTCGCCGACACACTTCCCAGATCTACAGAATTCAGCGTCCGATGCAGTTTAGTGTCATACACAAGAAACCCCTTTTGGAAGAGGGTCTTACACCTCTGCAGGGGATACAGACAGCGTATGCTACGCCCCACCGACAGACTTCCCACATCAGCAGAATTGGATCTTTACCATTAGATGCGAGTTAGTGTCCTACGCAGAACACCTTTTGAGCAGTGGATAGCCAGCGTATGCTAAGCCTACGTCAACACCGTACACAGATCTACAGAAATGGATCTTCATTAGATGCAGTTTACTGTCATACACAGGACACCCTTTGGTTCGAGGACACATCAGTGTATGCTAAGCCCCGCCGACACATTTTACAGATCTACAGAACTAGAGGCTCAGCATTAGATGCAGTTTACTGTCATACTCAGGCCATCATTTGGTTCGGGGGATACAGTCAGCGTATTCTGAACGTCGTCCACAGAGCCGAATAAATAGCCAGTCTCTAGGTGAGAGTCGCGAGGCCAGCAAAAAAAAAGCCTCTATTTATAACGAAGCGACTGGTATTTTAATAGTAAAATCAGTGAAATTAAATACGTTTCTTTTTTTTTTTCGTTTTTTTTAAATCACTTTTCCTATTTTTATTGAATCACTTACGTAATTTTCAGCTAAAAGACAAATATTGTTTAAAAACAGCAGACAAGCGCTGAGTGTTACTTTCTTTCGCTACTCAGAAAACAAAAACTGACTATGGACGAGAGGAACCGGATGTAGAATTTTTTTTTTTTTTTTTTTTTTTAAACTAAGTAACTACTTGACGGAAACAGTTCAACATAGTTTGTTTGCCGACAAGGAATGAATCTAGTTCCCCCATCGTAAAGGATTTACTCAACTGGGAAATTTATTTATTTATTTTTTTTTTACTAAGAAGAACACAAATTATTTCAATTTTTTTTTTTTCTAAAGCCTTGATGCGAACGAACAAAAA
>CM042162.1:68063591-68066091 GCA_023376005.1 Doryteuthis pealeii | reverse complement strand
TTAGTAGTAACGGACTAGCAAGCTAACCATTATACGACGACAGAACGCCTCACCACGTCGTGGCACCTTCTTGAAGAAAAAAAATGATTGCTCTATATTCATACAAAAAAAAGAAGAGAAAAACACGCATCATTCGGTCATAGATAAACACAGCTTCTGTTTCACCCACACACAACACACCCACAGACACACACACACACATATATATATATATATATCTTATTATAATGGAGATTGTGGGTTTGTCTGTCTGTAACCGAAACTATATTACTATACTTGTATAATAACAATTCCCTTTGTTATTTACATCACATTCTCCATGATTTTATTTTTATTTAAACCTCAATTATTAACAAAATTGTTTTACATCTTTAAGACTGTCGACCATATCGACATACTAATAACATGCAGTTGTATTTATATACAGAACAAAATAGCGGTTTACAGTGTGAATGGGAAGGCTAATTTGCATATTGATATTAAAAATTTGATTTTAATAGATATATGCTTAGTATTATTAATTTCTAATTGTTTGGTTTTATCTTGATGAATATGAGCAAAAATCTCTTCAATAAATCTTAAAAGAAATCCATTAACAAGATGAAATAACTGTAATATTATTCTTTACTTCCTATTTTAACTAAATAGTTCAATTAGGAAAATTTACCAATGAAAGACGGGAGTAATGGAAAATGATAGAAGAGTTAGTTTCAAAGTTATTCTATTTTTCAATCATACCCCCTCTGTTCCAAATCTTTTTATTTGCATTCTTATTCAGTTTCATTAGCCTTTCTAATTTAATATGATATTTTAATATATTAAAACTTAAATACTTGCACCCGGAGGGTGCATATATTTGCTAGTATATATATATATATATAATTTTAAGTTCATAGGTGTGTCTGTATATATATATATATATATATATATATGTGTGTGTGTGTGTATTTGTATATATATATATATATATATATATATATATATGTGTATAAGGCCCTAATTTTGGTCGAATTAAATTTATTATGGAATAACGGTGTTGAGTTTTTCCTTCCTTTCTAAGATAAATATTGCTCTGTATATAATCTAAAAACTTTATTATACATTGAGCTCTTTTAATGGTTTAAAGATTCACTGTATTTATACATACTCGATCATACAATAATAATACAGTGTGTCTTAGATATCACATATAGAATCATCCCTTACTACCAAGTTTTGGATACCTCTCATCTATATATGTATATATATATTCTTTGTTGTGGTACAAGTTTCTTGGTACAAGGTGATTCTAGGCTGGTCCTATTCTCTACCAGTAGTTTGTTGTGGAGTTCAGGTTCCGTATTAGAGCTCAATATTTAATTTTTATAAGCAGAGCAAATTTATTTGTGAATAAAAAGGCCTTAAATACCAGGGGTATCGTGATTATGGACTATTTCCACTCGTGGGTATCTGATGCAAACCGAGCTTCGTCAGCCCACGTTTTTATTTCATCCAGATTGGAAAAAACAAAACAAAACCTGGTGTGACGAAGCTCGGTGGGCCTCAGATACCCACGAGTGGAAATGGTCCATAATCACGATACCCCTGGTATTTAAGGCCTTTTTATTCACAAATATATATATATATATATATATATATATATATATATATATATAACATTGTTAAGGATTGACGTTTTATTTTAGAAAAACAAACAAACATTGCCGAATTATATGTGTGTATGTTACTCTTCAATTCATTTAAAATAAAAAATAAATAAATTTCTGCATAGGAAAATTGTTATGGGCCAAAACAACTGAAATATCAATTTTCGTTTCTATTTATCTATCTATCTATCTATCTATCTATCTAAGATTCTCATATGTACATTATATATGCTCTCTCTCTCTCTCTCTCTCTTTCTCTCCCCCCTCTCTCTCTACCACACACATACACACACATATATAAATATATAAACATATTGCCAATGCCCTTGGGAAAGGTATTCATCCAACAATTCTCCTCCAAAACCTTGGATAGGTAACCAGTCTAAGAGAAGGAAAACTCTGAATTCAAACCTATTAAACTTCGCCTAAGAAACTGATCTTGTGACACATACTGTTCGTGCGTAGGAGTCGGTAATATATATATATAATCTCTNTAAAAATTTAATATATATATATATGTGTTTGTGTGTGTGTGTAAATGTGTGTATATATGTGTGTGTGTAAATGTGTGTATATATATGCGTGTGTGTAAATGTGTGTATATATATAGTGTGTGGTGTGTGTGTAAGTGTGTGTGCGTGCGCGCACGTGTAAGTGTGTGCATGTGTGCTTGTGCGTTTGTGTGTGTATATATCTTATTATAATGGAGATTGTGTGTTTTTCTGTCTGTAACCGAAACTATATTACTAATCGAGTCACAATTAACATAGTTATTTTCATCACATTCTTCATGATTTATTTATATTTAAACCTCAATTATTAATAAAATTGCTTCAGCTTTTATTAGTGTTGTC
>CM042162.1:68046091-68058591 GCA_023376005.1 Doryteuthis pealeii | reverse complement strand
CTAAAGAATTGAGAAAAATTTAAATCTGCAATATAAAAAAAATATAGATATTTAAAATAGCAGTAACTTTCAATTAACCGGTCCTGTGCCATATATTTAAGAACATACATTAAAGAATTGAAAAAAAATTACTGGCATATAAAAAAAAGTATAGATAGTTAACATCAGGGAGTTAGCTTTTCAATCAGCCTGTACATATATTAAGGAACATACATTAGAAGAATTGAAGAAAAATTTAAACTGCAGTATAAAATTTATAATAGTTTAAAATAGGATTACTTTCAATACCCTGTTTATGCATGTATACGGAATATACATTAAGAATTGAGGAAAATTTAACCATGCCAGTATAAAAATTTATAAATAGTTAAAAATAGGGAGTTACTTTTTTTAATTACCCTGTTATCATAATATTAAGGGAACATACATTAAAGAATTGAGAAAAATTTAACTGCATAAAAGAAGAATTTATAAATATTTTAAAAAGGGAGTTACTTTTAAATACCTGTTATCATATATAAGGAACATACCCATTAAAAGAATTGAGAAAAAATTTAACTGCATATATTTATAAATAGTTTAAATAGGGAGTTACTTTTCATTACCTGTTGATCAAATATTTAAAGGAAATACATTAAAAATTGAAGAAAAATTTACTGCATATAAATTTATAAAATAGTTTAAAAATAGGAGTTACTTTTTAATTACGACCCTGTTAGCCATATGATTAAGGACATTTATAACCATAAAAATTGAGAAATAAATTTAACGTCTCATATAAAATTTATAATAGTTTAAATGAGGGGTTACTTTCCAAGTACCCTGTTATCATATATTAAGGAACATACATAGATTGAGAAAAATTTAAAACTGCACTATAAAATTATAAATAGTTTAAAATAGGGAGTTTACTTTTTATTACCCCTGTTATCTATATTAAGGGACTACATTAAGAATTGAGAAAATTTAACTGCATATAATTTATATTAAATAGTTTAAAATAGGGAGTTAGCTTTTCAAATTACCGTTATCATATATTAAGGAACATACATTAAAGAATTGAGAAAATTTATACTGCATATAAACATTTATAAATAGTTTAAAATAGGGAGTAACTTTTAATTACCTGTTTCATTCATTAAGGAACATACATTAACAGAATTGAGAAAATTTAACTGCATATAAAAATTTCATAAATAGTTTAAAATAGGGAGTTACTTTCAATTACCTGTTATCCATATATTAATAGGGAACATACATTAAAGAATTGAGAAAAATTTAATCTGCATATAAAAAAATTATAGATAGTTTAAAAATAGGCAGTAACTTTCAAATTACCACTGTTGCCATATATTAAGGAACATACAGTTTAAAGAAATTGAAAAAAATGTAACTGATATAAAAAAATTATAGATTTTTAAAAAACTAGGGATTACTTTTCAATCACCCTGTTATCATATATTAAGGAACATACATTAAAGAATTAGAAAATTTAACTGCCCTATAAAATTTATAAATAGTTTAAAATAGGGAGTTGACTTTTCCAAATTACCCCTGTTATCATATATTAAGTGAATATACTTAAAGATTGAGAAAATTTTAACTGCATATAAAAATTTAAAATAGTTTATAAATAGGTGAGTACTTTTCCAATTACCTCTGTTTCATATAGTTAAGGACAACATTAAAGAATATGAGAAACCATTTAAACTGCATATAAAAATTTATAAATAGTTTAAAATAGGGAGTTACTTTTTAATTACCTTATCAATCATTAAGGAACAATACATTAAAGAATTGAGAAAAATTTAACTGCATATAAAAATTTATAAATAGTTTAAATAGGGAGTTACTTTTCAATTACCGCTTTATCATATTAAGGAAGCATACAGTTAAGAATTGAGGAAAATTTTAAGTGCATATAAAAATTATAATAGTTTAAAATAGGGAGTTACTTCAAATCTACCCTGTATCAATATTAAGGAACATACATTAAAATTGAAAAAAATTTAACGTGCATTAATTATAATAGTTTTAAAATAGGGAGTTACTTTTAATTACCCTGTTATCATATATTAAGGAACATAACATTTAAGAATTGAGAAAAATTTACTGCATATAAAAATTTATATAATAGTTTAAAATAGGGAGTTACTTTTCAATTACCCTGTTTATCATATATTAAGGAAAACAATATACCAATTAAAGAAATTTTGAAAGAAAAAATTTGTTAACTGCATATAATTTATAAATAGTTTAAAATAGGGAGTTACTTTTTAATTACCCTGTTATCAAATATTAAGGAACATACATTTAAAGAATTGAGAAAAATTTAACTGCATATAAAAATTTATTAAATAGTTTAAAATAGGGAGTTACTTTTCAATTACCCTTATCATATTAAGGAACATACATTAAAGAATTGGAAAATTTAAAACTGCATATAAAATTTATATAATAGTTTAAAAAGGGAGTTACTTTTGCAATCAACACCTGTACACAAACTTTCGGCGGCTGTGCCCCCCGGACTTTCTTCAGTTTTCTGCGAACTCGAAAAATTCTCTTCAAAGAGTGGATGATAATATTGAATACTTAAGATAGCTTAACACATGTACCCGGTCATGGTTAACAGAATGAGAACAGTCTACCCCCGTGGATTGAATAAAGGGTTCGGTTTGAAGTTCCGTGAAGGCTTCTGGTTACGACTGAAGGTTCCCGAGTCCGACAAAAAGGTTCCTGGTTCAATAGAGAAAAGTTCCCGAGTTCAAGAGAAGGTTCCAGAGCTCGACAAAAAGTTCCTGAGTTCACAGAGAAAGGTTCCCGAGTTCAAAGAGAAGGTTCCAAGTTCGACAAAAAGGTTCCTGATTCAAAAAGAGAAGTTACCAGGAGTTCAAAGAGAAGGTTTCCAGAGTTCGAACAAAAAGGTTCCTGAGTTCCAAAGAGAAAGTTCCCGAGTTTCAAAGAAGAAGGTTCCAAGAGCTCACGACAAAAAGGTTCCTGATTCAATAGAGAAGTCCCGAATTCAAGAGAAGGTTCCAGAGTTCGACAAGAACAACCGAAGAAGGCCGGAGAAATGGTACCATCGCCAAAACGTTGTGTAGATATAACAAATAAAGATTAGGACAATAGTCGAAAACAAATAATACAATATCAAGGCCTCGATATAACAAAAATTTAGACAAAATAAAAAGACTATTGCTATTCTTTATTAGTAGATGTCTAGAAAATTAGGAATTTAAAAAAACATCCCTATTTTCTTAGACATCCTACTACTAAAATAATAGCAATACTTAGAAATTCAAAGGCCCGCCATAAGCCAACAGAAAAAATTATTACATATTTATGATATGAAAAAGGTGGAATGAAGAGATCACCCAATGCTGTAAAGAGAAACAATTTGTATAATATAATCAGTAGTTTTTTTTTGTTTTTGAACTGATTTGACATTTATCTCCGACCCAAACACCACGTAGTAAATGTGCTCTGATGATGATTTTTGTAAAATCGAAATATTGATCATTATTCAGCCTATGATTAAATATATAGATTGTTTTCTCTTAACACATGGTTGGATGTTTTCCAATCCACCTTTTCATATCTCAACTGTCGATTCATTTCCTTCTTCTTTGAACGTGTATACATATTTTAAGAAAATCAACGAACGGTAACGAACCTTTTTTCTACATTTTTTTTTCAAATCAAAGCAACAAAACATCCATGCATCTTTTTATCACAGACAAATCCGTATTTCTTTTGAATTTCAACAGACCTGAAGAAGGTTCCCATTGTAACGAAAGATGTTCAAGACATAGACTATAAATTTTCTATCCCGGTTGTTTTAAATTTCCTCCACATGCTTTTAATATTCAAACCTGGACAAAATAAGAAAGTTTTATTCTTTATTTAGGGTCCTATATAATTTGCTCTGTTGTTTCCTTCGTTATGAATTTGAACACATCAAAAACTCTTTCACTCAAAGTATCTATCTATCTATCTATCTAATACTTATATATATATATAATATATATATATATATATATATTTACCAACCCCTCGCACGACAGGATGGACACAAGGTCAATTTCTTAAGCGAGTTTAACAGGTTTGAATTCAGAGTTTTCCTTCTCCTGGATCCGGTTGCCTAACCAAGGTTAAAGAGCCCAGTCTGCCCTACATTTCCATGCTGGAGGAGAGTAGGATTCATACCTTCCCAAGGGTATTAGCGCTAAGTGAAAATGCGAATTACCACGTCCAGGATTGAACTCGGGGCGACGAGTCCATTTCTTATGACTTTAACCATTACACCACGCGCTTCCTACAAGTAGTATATCTATATGTATCAACTATTATGGGACATACATAGTATTCTTTTCTATTCCTATTGAAGATGTTTTCCAACATACTTCCCTCGCCCCCTAGGGAGGAGTTCCAGTGGCCGAAGCACAAAAATATAAAGCACAATTAATGACGTCGATCCCAGGGGGCTTTCCCCCCAGGTAACACCTGCTCCCATGACTTAAAGGGGCAGGGCTGAGTTTATTGCTCAGCGCCTGAAATGCCGGATGGGATATACGCAACTTTTGTTCTTTACCACCCATGAGCTTCGGCTTGTGGGTGGGCCCACGTTAAAACGAGGCCTTGTGCCCAGCAGCCCATACAAGTGGGGTATAAGGCAAATACCCTTACCTTGCCTCAATACATAGAATGATCAATTTTACTAGATCTAGTCCAATAATAGCTGTGACATTTACCGTATTGAATATACAGGAAAATGTACCAACTATTCTGGGACAGATGTTGTATATTTTTGAAAGCTTTTTTTGTCGATTTTTCTTACCTTATATTTCGATAGTAGATCTTTGAGGGCGCCAACCTGAACAACCACAGATGATGAAAACTGTTCTGTAATTAAAATAACAAAGAGAAAAAAATGAAACAAGAATATTAACACCAAAATATTATTCAAAATTAGAAAGGTTGGATGAACTGTGGAAAGAATATAAATAGATGAGACTTAATAAAGTTGAAACAGTTGCTGTACGATGTTCTACGTAGGGGGCGATATTTGCCGGGTTCGCCTGTCATGATTATTTTCATTAATTATCGAATTTTATACGATATACGCATTGTAACTGCCTTCAAGCAAAAGAAATAATATAAATAATAATAATAATCTTATTATAATGGAGATTGTGGGATTGTATGTCTGTAACCGAAACTATATTACTATTCAAGTCACAATTCCCTTTGTTATTTACATCACATTCTCCATGATTTTATTTTTATTTAACCTCAATTATTAATAAAATTGATTTACATCATTAAGACTGTTAACAATATCTACATACTAATAACATGCAATTATATTTATATATTCAAACGAATAGCGTTTACAGTGTGAATGGTAAGGCTAATTTGCATATTGATCTTAAAAATTGATTTAATAAATATATGCTTAGTATTATTGATTTCTAATTGGTTTGGTTTTATCTTAATAAATATGAGCAAAAAATCTCGGGATAAATCTTAACAAAATTCTATTAACATAAAGAAATAACTGTAATTTTATTCTTCTTCCTATTTTAACTAAAATAGTTAAATTAGGAAATTTACCACTGAAAGACGGGAGTAAGGGAAAAATGTGGAACAGTTAGTTTCAAAGCTGTTCTATTTTCCGATTATACCCCCTCTGTTCCAAATATTTTTATCTGAATTTTTATCAGTTTCATTAGCCTTTCTAATTTAAACATGATATTTTATTATATTAAAACTTAATACTTGGCACCCGGAGGGTGACATATATTTGCTAGTAATATAATAATATAATATATATATATATATATATATATATAATATATATAATAATTTGATTGCTTTTCTGTTGTTATTATTGTTTTTCTATGTGTGGTGTGTTCAAAGATGAGAGTTTTCACTGGTTTATGAAAAAGAAAGAAAACTAAGAAGAAATATTTTCTCTATTCGCTTTTTTCTATATATATATATATATATATATATATATATATATATATATATATATTAATAATAACATGCGTTAGCAGAAAACATTGGTTGTAAATAATGTCCCATGAAATAAATAAAAGCTAAACCTTTTTAATTTGTTCATTACATTCACACACACACACCACACTATAATATATATATATATATATATAATATATATATTCCTGGTTTTGATCTTTCCTTGTAGTTTAACCGTAGTGAAACAGGTAAACCCGTAGTGAGAGCTCGATGTCTTAGTGTTAGAGAATGGACGCACAGAGCAATATCTTATTATAATGGAGATTGTGGGTTTGTCTGTCTGTAACCGAACTATATTACTATACAAGTCACAATTCCTTTTGTTATTTACATCATATTCTCCATGATTTATTTTTATTTAAACCTCAATTATTAATAAAATTGTTTTACATTACTTACACTTTTGACCATTATTGACATACTAATAACATGAAATTTGTATTTATACTATACAAACAAAATAGAGGTTACAGTATGAATGGGAAGGCTAATTTGCATATTGATCTTAAAAAATTGATTTTAATAAATTATGATTAGTATTAATTGATTCTAATTGTTTGGTTTTATCTTATTGAATATGTGCAAAAATCTCTTCAATAAATCTTAAAAGAAATCCTTAACAAGAAGAAATAACTGTAATATTATTCTTTACTTCCTATTTAACTAAATCTTAAATTAGGAAAATTTACCAATGAAAAGACGGGAGGAACGGAAAACGATGGAAGAGTTAGTTTCAAAGTTTGTTCTATTTTTCAATCATACCCCTCTGTTCAACATATTTTATCTACATTCTTATCAGTTTCATTAGCCTTTCTAATTTAATATCATATTTTATTATAAAATTTAACTAAAATACTTGCACCCGGAGGGTGCATATATTTGCTAGTATACAATAAATGAAGGAAAAAACTTTAAATTTGGTTCATTGCAATCATTTATTTCAACTGCATTACTGCGGCATCTAGCCTTCTAAACTAAGACACCTTCCCAAAAATTGACAGATTTAAACCATTGTTTCTTGGGAATCTTTTCTGTAATATCCATGCTTTTGCTCATGCCTGAAGATGCTGCAGTAATGAAATAAAGAAGCAAATTTAAGTTTTTTCTTCATTTATTGAATAGACATACACACAACACACACATATATATATATATATAGATATATATATACATATATATACATACACATATATATACATACATAATATATATATATACATATATATACATAATATATATACAATATATATACATATATAATACATACATATATACATGCATACCATATATACATACATATATACTATATATCATACATATTATATATATATACATATATACATACATATATATATGTATACATACATATTAAATAATATATATACATATATTATAATACATATATATACATACATATAATATATACATATATATATATACATATATATACATACATACATATATATTACCATATATATATACATATATACATACATTATATAATTATATTATACATATATAATACATATATACAATATAGTATATATATTACATACATATATAATATAACATAACATATTTATATATACATATATACATATACATATATACATATATATATATATACATAACATATATATACATATATATATAATATACATATATATACATATATACATAATATTATATACATATATATATATACATATATACATACATATATATATACATATATATATATACATATATACATACATATATATATACCATATATATATAACATAATAGTATACATATATAAATATATATACATATATACATACATATATATAGTACATATATACATACATATATATACATATATATTATATATTTATACATACAATATAATATATATATATATAATACATACATATATATATACATATATATTAATACATACATATATACATACATTATAATACATACATATATACATACATATATATATACATATATGCATACATATATATAACATGCATATATACATACATATATATATACATATATACATACATATATACATACATATATATATACATTATACATGCATATACATATACATATATATATACATACATACATACACACACACACATAAATATATAATATATATATATATATATATATATATATATATATATATAGCCTGTATTAATGTTATGGACAATGATAATTGTTTTTTTAACTGACCTGAACCCTGCCCAGATTTTGCGTGTTCTTCTTCGAAGAGTAATCTGATCCGGTGAATTCTTTCTTGCAGTTCTTCGAAATCTTTGTAACCATTCCAATGTTCCACCATTGCATCTTCGATGTATTTCAGGATTACCAGAAGTTCTTTCCTTTGAGATCCGCTCATCTGACTGAGCTTCATGATCTGAAAACAAAACAAAAAAAATTACAATTCACGTTTGGCTTGAATAATTTAGAAAAAAAAGAAAAAAAAAGAAAGGAAAGCAGTAGATATGTAGCGTAACGGTTATCGTTGTCGGAAATGGATTTAAGTTGCCGAGTTCAAATATTAGACGAGACGCTTTCAATATGTAATAACTATCGTATATAAATGATATTGAAGAGAAATAAGCGTATTTTTCCACCTCACGTGTTCGTTGATCACGTGATGATTCGCTCCCCACCCTCTCTCTCTCTCCTCTCTCTTCTCTCCTCCTCTCTCTCTCTCTCTCTCTCTCTCTCTCTCTCTTGGAAGGGATAACACCAATTCCGTTTCTATCCTCGCTCATTGAGCGAAAAGGACATTTCCCAGCTCTAGATTTAAGTTAGGACTTAGAGATGGAAATTTTAAGATACCAATAAAGTCGTTCGACTGGCCTAAAATCGGTATCAGTCAGACAGCGAGGGAGTGTATCCCTTTTTCACTAGCGCTAGACCAAGGAGATTGTTTCTGTGTCTGGGGTGGAGCGCCACAGCTATGGGTAAATAGAAAGGCGGGCTGTGCTCTTCAACTCTTTGCCTACCAAATTTTCCCCCACGTCTGAAACAAATCTTCCTGGTATTTTTTACCTGTGCGATGGGATATTTAAAATTTCACTATTAGTTCACCTCAGAACCCATTCTATTCAATTAAAGTCGTCTTCGTCGGGGTGGCCTAAAGTCGGTATCAGCCAATCAGCGAGGGAGTCTATCCCCTCTTCACTAGCGCTAGACCAAGGAGATTGTTTCTGTGCCTGGGGTGGAGCGCCTCACTTACCATCAGCTCCTTACTTTACCGCACAGCTCCCTATGCTACTCATGCGCTGAGTTGGCGAGGACCGGTATCGAACCAGGAAACTTGCAATTCCTAAGCGAGTGCAATACCGACTGAGAAAAACCGACCTTAATACTCTTCATTTTTTTTTCATTTTTAGGAGGGGGGGGAGTCCCTTTTTTTTTTCTTACTACTTACCTCATCTTCATTGTAATCCTTTATAACCAAAAGCATAAATGCAATCAGTTTATAACCTAATCTTTTGATGCTCGCCGTCCACAATGCCAACAGCTGAATTCGCATTCTGAAAAAAGAGTTAGGTTAAAAATCGTTTAATAAATATTCTAAAAAAATATATTAACTATTCAAGAAATTATAGACTTATGGACAAAGGATTCTTAATATTACTAGCAAATATATGCACCCTCCGGGTGCAAGTATTTAAGTTTTAATGTAATAAAATATTGTATTAAATTAGAAAGGCTAATGAAACTAAATAAGAATACAGATAAAAAGATTTGAAACAGAGGGATATAATAAAAGATTGAAACAGAGGGAGTATAATAAAAAATGGACAACTGAAACTTACTCTTCCATCACTCTCGTCTTCATTGTTATTTTTTCTAATTTAAGTATTTAGTTATATAGAGGAAGTAAAGAATAAAATGACAGTTATTTATCTTGGTAATGGATTTCATTTAAGATTCATTGAAGAGATTTTGCTTATATTCATTAAAATAAAAACCAAACAGTTAGAAATCAATAATACTAAGCACATATTTATTAAATTCGATTTTTTTAATATTAATATGCAAATTAGCCTTCCCCGTTCACACTATAAACCGCTATTTTGTTGTATATATAAATATAATGCATGTTGTCAATATGTAGACATAGTTAACAGTTTTAATAATGTAAGACAATTTATTAATAAGTTTTAGATAAAAATAAAATCATGGAGAATGTGATGTCAATAACTAAGAGAATTGTGACTTGAGTAGGAATATAGTTTCGGTTACAGTTATATATAGTTATATACAACAAAATAGCGGTTTACAGTGTGAACGGGAAGGCTAATTTGCATATTAATATTAAAAAATCGAATTTAATAAATATGTGCTTAGTATTATTGATTTCTAACTGTCGCAAGAATCGCAAGAAGAAGAATAATAAGAAGAAGAATAAGAAGAAGAATCGCCAGAAGAAGAAGAAGAAGAAAAGAAGATCGCCAGAAGAATAAGAAGAAGAATCGCAAGAGAAGAAGAAGAGAAGAGATCGGCAAGAAGAAGAAGAAGAAGAAGAAGAAGAAGAAAGAAAGAAAAGAAGAAGAAGAAGAAGAAGAAGAAGCCGCAAGAAGAAGAAGAAGAAGAAGAATCGCAAGAAGAAGAAGAAGAAGAAGAAGAATCGCAAGAAGAAGAAGACGAAGAAGAAGAAGAAGAGAAAGAATCGCAAGAAGAAGAAGAAGAAGATCGCAAGAAGAAGAAGAAGAAGAAGAAGAAGAAGAGAAGAAGAGAAGAAGAAGAAATCGCAGAAGAAGAAGAATAAGAAGAAGATAAGAAGAAGAATCGAAGAAGAAGAAGAAAAGGAAAGAAGAAGAAGAAGAAGAAGAAAGAAGAAAGAAGAAGAATCGCAAGAAGAAGAAGAAGAAGAATCGCAAGAAAAGAAAAGAAGAAGAAGAAGAAGAAGAAGATCCAGAAGAAGAAGAATAAGAAGAAGAATCGAAGAAAGAAGAAAAGAAGAAGAAGAAAGAAAGAAGAAAAGAAGAAGAAGAAGAAGAAGAAGAAGAAGAAAGAAGAAGAAGAAGAAGAAGAAGAAGAAAGAATCGAAAGAAGAAGAAGAAGAAGAAGAATCGCAAGAAGAAGAAGAAATCGCAAGAAGAAGAAGAAGAAGAAGAAGAAGAAGAAGAAGAAGAAGAATCGCAAGAAGAAGAGAAAGAAGAAGAAGAAGGAGTTATTCGAACATCTTTCTGTCTTACTTGATTGCTATGTCAATTGCATTTGGATAAGGTCCGTGGATGAGTACAAGAACGGCAGGTACCATGCCTACTTTGCCACGAGAATTTTTCACCTGTAATAAGAAAAACAAATTAAAAATTAAATTTACTAGAAAACGAAGGAATTAAAAATCAGAACTAATAAAAAAATTTTTTTAAAAAGAATTCCTTGCTATAACTAATCATCATCAATATCAATAATACTCTTGTTCCATAATCTTTCGACCGTTATTGAACATAATGAAAATATTAAAAGAAGGAAATAAAGAAAAAAAGAGTGTGAGAGAGAGTTAAATCAAGATTATTATACTTTTTACATATATTGAACTATTTAGCAATAGTTCTTAAGTAAATATATCAAATGTCGTAATAATTAAATTATCATACTGTGGTATATGAACAGGTCCTGCTAGTAAAGAAAGTTAAATCAAGATTATTATACTTTTTACATATTGAACAATATTCAATAGCTCTTAAGCAAACATATCAAATATTGTAAAAAATATAGTTTTGTGGTATAATCACAGGTCCTGCTAGTAAATATGTCGTTAAATCGAACTAAACGGACTTAAATTCCGTCATTCCGGTCTTCGGCTTTCCTCAAGTTCTGACAATTATTTAGGTTATATTCGAAAACCATTTTCTTCGTCTTTTAGAACGGTCTGAAATAGTTGTGGTGAGAAGCAACTAAAATTAAAACGAATAAAATACAAGTGAATAATTAATAATGGGTGGTAATCATACATCTAATAAAACCCTAAGGTTAAATCGAACTTAACGGACCTAAATTCCACCATCTTATGTCACCCCGCCCGACGGGTGGGGATTGCTATAATTAACGGCGTCGATCCCAGGGGGCCATCCCCCAGGCAACACCTGCCCCCTCGATTTAAAGGGGCAGGGCTGGGTTTATTGCCCAGCGCCTGAGGCCCACCCCTTGAGGGGGAATGCCGACGGGATCGACGCAATTTTTCACCCGCCACCCATGAGCTTCGGTTTGTGGGTGGTACAACGTTAATAGGGCCTTGTGCCTAACCCGTACAAGTGGGGTACGAGGTAAATAAAATTTCACCCCGCCGAAAGAAAAGAAATACCAAAAATCAGGGAATTAACCGAATTTAATGAAATTTCAAGTGTTGATATATTAATGAATAAAAGATATAATGCACCAATTATTTTATTTAAAAACGTTAAAAAATGTTCAGGTCAGTTAACTTTGAACCA
>CM042162.1:68033591-68041091 GCA_023376005.1 Doryteuthis pealeii | reverse complement strand
AGGAACCCCAAGGTTCCGGGTTCGATACTGGTCCTCACCAACTCAGCGTATGAGTAGCACAGGGATCTGTGCTGTAAAGTAAGGAGCTGATGGTAGGTATGGCGCTCCACCTCAAATACTAAAATAATCTCCTTGGTCTAGCGCTAGTGAAAAGGAGATAGACACCCTCGCTATCAAGCTGATACCGACTTTAGGCCACCTCGACGACTTTACTTTTACTTTACTTATTATAAACAAATGCGTGTTATACATGATTAATTACGGTAGTCCCTTATATTTATGACTTTTGATTCCTTAATCTCTTGTAGGAAACTTACTATCTGTTGTAGGTGACTCACCTATGACACGAACATGGACTTAACCAAGGGGTATATATTTAACAGAGTAAAGCTACTCAAACGAGAAGTACCAAATACTGTTCTTCGTGTAAGCTGTAACAAGGAAACCCTTTCATTGTACGTTGATAATATTGCTGAATACAATCTGTTCCCTACATTTTATACCGGTGTTGAGTTATTATTTATTGACCCTTAAACAGGTCATAACACTATCTATGGCTTGCGTGAATGGGAAGCTAATCCCGGTAAACTGTGAATTCAGAGGCGTATTTTTTTTTTTTTTTACCGTAATCTACCGGACATATTTTTAAAGCTTAAACGACGGCATGAATTGATGTTGTATAGATTTAAAGTTGTTGCGTAATGATTCAGTTATACACATTTATATACTTAAAATATATACAAAATCAATTAATGCTGTCCTTTAATTTTTTTTTAAAGCTTATAGATTAATTAATTTACTAAGTTATGTTTTCCTTAGGGTTTTATTTTTGTTAAAAGTATTAATCCAAGTTCAGCAAATTTAAAATAAAGACTCTTCCAATATGTGAACTACCGAATGGTTTCTAATCCAATATGTGATCTACCGAGTTGTATGCATTTCCAATATGTGATCTACCCATTAACTACCCATTATTTTCCCATTAAACTAACCCTAACCCTAACCCTAACCCTGACTTCTTTTTTCTTAGTAAGTCAGTCTTTTTCCCAAGTCATTACATGGTTTCATGGAACAATAATTAGTGAACAATAATAGTTAAAAATAACTATTCTTAGCACCCATAGATATATGTTAAATACTACCACTACTGTTCTTCTACAAGGATAGTTTTGGCATTAAATAATTGGTGCTCTTCCAATATGTGATCTACCGAATGGTTTTTAATCCAATATGTGATCTACCGAGTTTATTTACATTACAATATGTAATCTACCCATTAACTACCCATTATTTTCCCATTAAACTAGCAAACTACGGAGTTAGGGTTAGGGTTAGGGTTAGATTTTTTTTAATGATATTAGAGAGGTTTATCGCTAAATGTCTTTATTTTTACCTTTTTAGAATTTACATTAAATAAAATTATGTATTTCTTTTAATGACAATAATAAATTCATGTGATTTTTATTTGTCTTCTTTTTCCTTGTAGATCACATGCCATGAATAGTAGATCAATAGTAGATCAATAACTCCTTCGGTAGATCACATATTGGAAGAGCACCAGAATTACGTCCCTGAATTCACAATCCACCGCTAACTTCTTTCCCCTCTTTTTTTATAACAGGTGGTCTCTTAAAGAAGATGAACAAGCTAATAGTATTAACAAAAAAACACTGTGTCACTGTTGATAATTCGGCATTCGAGTAGCTTGGTTTTTGGTTTCTTTGGTTAATGACATGTCAACACTCGTGGGGTTGTTTAATGTCAAAGCCCTCCTTGTAGAAGAACAGTAGTGGTACTATCTAATCCATAGTTGGAGAATGAGGGGGTTGATATCTTCCTCAAGGATATTAGTCTGAAAATGAACGTTATAGAGTGGCTGGAATTCGAACTCGCTTACAACGATGTCGCAGTCCGTAACTTATTTAAAATATTTTTTTTTGTTTTTACTTATTATAAAGAATATCCATATACATATTTATTTATTTATTTATTTTTTTAGGAAGTCAATTGAACAGGAACACTGGCTATACATTGTATCTTTTTCTTAGACTTAGAATCTTAACTTTATACTTGCTGTCTGACCTAAATATATCAAATGTTGTAATGATTAAATTATCATACTGTCGTATATCCAAAGGTCCTGCTATTTATAAATATTAGTAAATTCTAAGTTTATAGTGAATTAAAAGTCAGCGCGAGGGCAGAGAGAGAGAGAGGGGGGAATAACGACTGGGTAAAAGGAATGAATAGAACAGATCTATTTGAAAATGTCAACATGGAGGACATTCTGTCCTTTTTGAGGGAAATAAAATTATGCCATAGAATATAGACATGAACTTAATACATACAACATGATCTCCAATGGTACTAAAATATTGTTAAAACCAATTGCTAAAAAGTATAAATGTAAGTACACAACATATATTACTTCCTAACCGTTAGGCATGAAATAACCCCAGATGGGTTGATATGCCGTTAAAATCAATAAACCAATCACACATCGTAGCAGTGGTTTACTAGTGGTGCGTAGATTACCAGTGAGGCTGATAACTTTTTGATTTAGTGCGTCCTGAGACGCACATATTTGTTTTGAATGCGTCCCCGGGAACATTTATGGGTCCTAACTAAAGCCGGCTAACTCCTCCCTTGTAAACTATCCTGTGTAATTTGTTTCTATGAAACAATTGAAATGTATTTACAGTTAGCTTGAAATCGTGAGAGAAGAAAAAAGAAAAAAACACTGGGATGCATGGATACGATTTTACTGCGTCCTTTTAGATTTTTGTGTGTCAGGGATGCAGGACGCGTACCTATCAGCATCTCTGATTAGGCTCAAACGGCAGAGGGTAAGACTCAGGGCTAAAGGGGTTAAACTTTGAAAATGACTGTTCAGACACCGGCCATGTTGGCAATTTTGAGGTGCAATAGAAAATCCGGACCATATTACCTTTAGGCACCCCTTTTTGATCTCGATTAAGAAAGGACATGTTTTTCATTTACACCGTCAATATCCAGTTGTTTGTTAGGGGTTAGGGTTAGGGGTTACTTTTATAATAAAAAAAATCTAAAAATCGTCTGTTAAAACAACCGGATATTGACGGTGTAAATGAAAAACATGTCCTTTCTTAATCGAGATCTAAAAGGGGTGCCTAAAGGTCATATGTTCCGAAAATCCAACCACTTTACCTAATTTAAGGGGGTAGGTAGAATCTATTTCCTTACCGGCCCTTCTAATCTCATTATATTTACTTCAAGATCTAAAAAAAAAAAGAATGGTTTGTTCTTGGACAATGGACTTGTCACAATAAAACAAAAGGATACTAGTAACAATCCCCCCCCCACTTCTCTTGTGTTCTTCAGATTTCGGGGCTTCTGTACAATGACCTGACTTCATTGTACCAACACGATTTGTGTCCAGAGTACTTACGCTTTTTGCCCACAAAATAAATTAATCCATTGTTGACTGGTAAAAAAAGGAAAGAAAACCAACTTCCGTTGGTCGAGAGAAGCCTTTCCTCCGAACAGGATGTCGGTTATTCCGGTACAAATCGAATATAGTTACCAACAGTGACACACTGTTTTTCTTTGTTAATACTATAGGCTTCTTCTTCTTCTTCTTCTTCTTCTTCTTTTCTTCTTCTTCTTCTTCTTCTTCTTCTTCTCTTCTTCTTCTTTCTTCTTCTTCTTCTTCTTCTTTCTTCTTGCATTCTTCTTCTAAACTTCTTCTCTTCTTCTTCTTCTTCTTCTCCTTCTTCTTCTTCTCCTTCGTCTTTTCTTCTTCTTCTTTTTTGCATTCTTCTTTGCATTCTTCTTCTTCTTCTTTCTCTTTCTTCTTCTTCTTCTTCTTTGCATTCTTCTTCTTTCTTCTTCTTCTTCTTCTCTTCTTCTTCTTCTTCTTCTCTTCTTCTTCTTCTTCTTCTTCTTCTTCTTTTCTTCATTCTTCTTCTTCTTCTTTCTAAACTTCTTCTTCTTCTTCTTTCTTCTTCTTCTTCTTCTCTTCTTCTTCTTCTTCTTCTTCTTCTTCTTCTTTCTTCTTCTTCTTTCTTCTTTGCATTCTTCTTCTTCTTCTTCTTTCTAAACTTCTTCTTCTTCTTCTTCTTCTTCTTCCTTCTTCTTCTTCTTCTTCTTCTTCTTCTTTCTTCTTCTTCTTCTTCTTCTTCTTCTTCTTCTTCTTCTTTGCATTCTTCTTCTTCTTCTTTCTCTTCTTTCTTCTTCTTCATCTTCATCCTAAACTTCTTCTTCTTCTTCTTCTTCTTTCTATACTTCTTCTTCTTCTTCATCTTCATCCTCTTCTTCTTCTTCTCTTCTTTCTATCTTTCTTCTTCTTCTTCTTCTTCTTCTTCTTTTTCTTCTTCTTTGCTTCTTCTTCTTCTTTCTTTCTTCTCTTTTCTTCTTTCTTCTTCTTCTTCTTCTTCTTCTTCTTCCTTCTTCTTCTTCTTCTTCTTCTTTTTTCTTCTTCTTCTTCTTCTTCTTCTTCTTCTTCTTCTTCTTCTTTCTTCTTTTCTTCTTCCTTCTTCTTCTTCTTCTTTTGCTTCTTCTTCTTTGCATTCTTCTTCTTCTTTCTTTCTAAACTTCTTCTTCTTCTTCTTCTTCTTCTTTGCATTCTTCTTCTTCTTTCTAAACTTCTTCTTCTTCTTGCTTCTTTGCTTCTGCATTCTTCTTCTTCTTCTTTCTAAACTTCTTCTTCTTCTTCTTCTTTGCATTCTTTCTTCTTCTTTCTAAACTTCTTCTTCTTCTTCTTCTTTGCATTCTCTTCTTCTCTTTCTAAACTTTCTTCTTTTTCTTCTTCTTCTTTGCATTCTTCTTCTTCTTCTTATTCTCTTCCCTTCTTCTTCTTCTTCTTCTTTTTCTTCTTCTTCTTCTTCTTCTTCTTCTTTGCATTCTTCTTCTTCTTCTTTCTAAACTTCTTCTTTGCATTCTTCTTCTTCTTCTTTCTCTTCTTCTTCTTCTTCTTTCTTCTTTGCATTCTTCTTCTTCTTCTTTCTAAACTTCTCTTCTTCTTCTTCTTTCTAAACTTCTTCTTCTTCTTCTTCTTTGAATTCTTCTTCTTTCTTTCTAAACTTCTTCTTCTTCTTCTTTTTCTTCTTCTTCTTTGCATTCTTCTTTGCATTCTTCTCCTTCTTCTTCTTCTTCTTCTTCTTTTTCTTCTTCTTCTTCTTCTTTTTCTTCTTCTTCTCCTTCTTCTCCTTCTTCTTCTTTTTCTTCTTCTTCTTCTTTTTCTTCTTCTTCTTTTTCTTTGCATTCTTCTTCTTTGCATTCCTCTTCTTCTTCTTTCTAAACATCTTTGCATTCTTCTTTTCATCCTAAACTTCTTCTTCTTCTTCTTTCTAAACTTCTTCTTCTTTCTAAACTTCTTCTTCTTCTTCATCTTCATCCTAAACTACTTCTTCTTCTTTGCATCTTCTTCTTCTTCTTTCTCTTCTTCTTCTTTCTAAACTTCTTCTTCTTCTTCTTCTTCTTCTTCTTCTTCTTCTTCTTTCAAAAACTTCTTCTTCTTCTTCTCTTTGCTTCTTCTTCTTCTTCTTCTTCTTCTTCTCTTCTTTCTTCTTCTTCTTCTTCTTCTTCTTCTTTCTTTCTTCTTCTTCTCTTTCTTCTTAAACTTCTTCTTCTTCTTCTTCTTTCTAAACTTCTTCTTCTTCTTCTTTTCTTTCTTCTTCTTCTTCTTTCTAAACTTCTTCTTCTTCTTCTTCTTCTTCTTTCTCTTCTTCTTCTTCTTCTTCTTCTTTCTAAACTTCTTCTTCTTCTTTCTAAACTTCTTCTTCTTCTTTCTAAACTTCTTCTTCTTCTTTCTAAACTTCTTCTCTCCTCAATCTTCTTCTTCTTCTTCTTCTCTATGAGACCACCTGTCATAAAAGTGTATGTGGGGGGGGGGTAGTAGCTTCCCATTCACGCAAGCCATAGAGAGTAAGTTTCTGATAAGACGCTTGGAATCAAAAGTCTCATATGAGAGATTACCGTAATTAGTCCTGTATAAAACGCATTTGTGTATGATAACTAAAGTAAAGTCGTCGGGGCGGCCTAAAGTCGGTATCAGCCAGATAGCGAGGGAGTCTATCCTCTTTTCACAAGCGATAGACCAAGGAGATTGTTTTGGCATCAGCGTATGAGTGGCACAGGGATTTGTGCGGTAATGTGAAGAGCGGATGGTAGGTGTGGGGCTCCACCTCAGACGGCAAAAACAATCTCCTTGGTCTACCGCTAGTGAAAAGGGGGTAGACTCCTTCGCTGTCTGGCTGATACCGACATTAGGCCACCCCGACGACTTTACTACTTTTATTAGTAGTAATATTATTTTGGCTGGCTGGTTGGCTGGTTCGTTGGTTGTTTTATGGCATTTCAACCTTTTTCGGGTCATTTAATGCCGAATCAAGTCATTTTCATATCAGTTTGTTTATAGTACCTGTTGTTGCTTAAATGGTCACCCATCAAAGTATTGAACAGGCTTATCGCTACTTAACTTCGGTGACCTTGAGGGAACCGGGGCTTCGAACATGACAAACATTATCTTGGATTTTTATTAGATTTCGGCTTCTGATGAGATGAATATGGTAAAATAAATCAATAAAATGGTTTTCTAATAAGTAGAAAGTAAAGTAAAGTCGTCGGGGCGGTCTAAAAATCGGTATCAGCCTGTCCGTAAGGTGGTCTATCCCCTTTTCAATAGCGCTAGACCAAGAAGATTGTTTTAGCATCTGAGGTGGAGCGCCACACCTACCATCAGCTCCTTACTTTACCCGCACAGATCCCTGTGCTACTCATACGCTGAGTTGGTGAGGACCAGTATCGAACTAGGAAACTTGTGGTTTCTAGCCGAACGCTCTACCGACTGAGCTAACCCGGCCCCTTATAACCTAAATAATTGTCAGAACTTGAGGAAGGACGAAGACCGGAAGGCCGAAAGCCGGAAGGCCGAAAACCGGAAGGCCGAAGAACGGAAGTCCTAGATGGGTTGATGAACAGGGCCAAGTAGCCGCATCTAACTAATTTGAGGTGTTATGCGTGTAGTAAGTGCGCCAAATCTTACTAGTGTCAGTGTGGATGGTCGTTGGATCCCCTAAAGCTCACCCGCTCTTTTAGTAGTAGTAATATTATCTTGTTTTTTTTTATATGAAGCATTGTAAATAATAATTAAATATTTACAAGTATTTCTTTCATCTTAATTTCAATGACTTTTACGAGTACTAGCAAAATAAAAAGACACCCACCGGGCGATGTAAAAATAATTTTTGTGTTACATAATCTATGCATGGATTATTGTCAACCCGCTGTATTTCTGAAGGGATGGCCCCTTTTCATATCACGGGCGGGACTTTCCATAAGAATATTACAGAAAAGCCCGCGAAATACGTGAAAGTCACGTGGGACCTGGTTGGCTCTCAGTTTCAGCTTGGACGTCAGGCAGATAAGGCCTATCTGCCTTAGCTGGAGCTCACCTACACACGGCGCGCTGTGCTTTAGTTAGAGGAAGATGTTTAGTTAAGTAAATAAATCTCTCTTCTT
>CM042162.1:67993765-68033491 GCA_023376005.1 Doryteuthis pealeii | reverse complement strand
GGCGCTAAGACCAAAGAATATGTTTAGCATCTGAGGTGGAGCGCCACACTACCATCAGCCTCCTTACTTTACCGTGCTACTCATCGCGCTGAGTTGGTGAGGACCCAGTATCGACTAGGAAACTTGTGGTTTCTAGCCGAACGCTCTACCGACTGAGCTAACCCGGCCCCTTATAACCTAAATAATTGTCAGAACTTGAGGAAGGACGAAGACCGGAAGGCCGGAAAACCGGAAGGCCGAAGAACGGAAGTCCTAGATGGGTTGATGAACAGGGCCAAGTAGCCGCATCTAACTAATTTGAGGTGTTATGCGTGTAGTAAGTGCGCCAATCTTACTAGTGTCAGTGTGGATGGTCGTTGGATCCCCTAAAGCTCACCCGCTCTTTTAGTAGTAGTAATATTATCTTGTTTTTTTTTTATATGAAGCATTGTAAATAATAATTAATTATTTACAAGTATTTCTTTCATCTTAATTTCAATGACTTTTACTAGTACTAGCAAAATAAAAAGACACCCTCCGGGCGATGTAAAAATAATTTTTGTGTTACATAATCTATGCATAGATTATTGTCAACCCGCTGTATTTCTGAAGGGATGGCCCCTTTTCATATCACGGGCGGGACTTTCCATGGAATATTACAGAAAGCCCGCGAAATACGTGAAGTCACGTGGGACCTGGTTGGCTCTCAGTTTCAGCTTGGACGTCAGGCAGATAAGGCCTATCTGCCTTAGCTGGAGCTCACCTACACACGCGCGCTGTGTTTAGTTAGAGGAAGATGTTTAGTTAAGTAAATAAAAGTTTACATAAATAATATGGTTTTGTGGTTGATGAATGTCTTGGCAACAAGACTGACCTAGAAGAAGAAATGAATCAAGGACGACCAACCAGCAAGAACAGAGAGAAAGAATAGAAGCGACTAGAGATCACGAATGGCCAAAGAAGTAAGTTATGCATCTCTCTATCTACCTGTGTCTATCTCTCCCCCTCTCTCCAGTAAAAGAACACTTGTGTATGTACCCAACATGGGTATATGTGTATGAGTATGCAACATTTGAAAGATACTGCCGAGGGGATGGGAGCTGAAAATTCAATGTCATAGAGTGTGTACCATAAGTATGTAAAATCGTCAAATTTATTAAAGGAGTTAAAAAAAAAAAGAAAGAAGAAAGAAAGACAATTTGAAATGGAAACAGTACCGATAACTTTAAATATTATATTAGAATAAAACAACTATATATAAATATATAACGCCGGGCATCTATTTATTGAAACGATGAGGATTGTCTAACGTTGCATGCTCACATTTTGAGTATATTTATTCTATGTTATGACGTTGGATTATGTGTTGGGTAATATGACGTAGGCAGTGACGCAGTTTTTGTTACAGACAAAAACCAGAAGCGAATCTCCATTATTAATAGATAAGATGTAAAAGTTCTTATATTAAAATTGAAAGGCTTAGAGTAACCTCCCAACGTGGGTACAAGTGTGTACATAAAATATTCCGACAAAGTTGTAGAATAATAACAATATTTATTCCGTGAGCAACGGAGAAACACATACAAGTATACAAACGTGTATAAAGAAAGTAGGACATCGTCGTAAGGAATGTCACTTACTAGTAGCTGGTTGGGGGGAGGCAAAAAAAACACCAAAGGGCAGAGGCGTCAGGCGCCTAAACCATGTGTACTCGTTGCCAGTCTGAGAGGAAAGAGGTAGAATTCAGAATTCAGTGACGCAGTTTTTGTTACAGACAAAAACCGGAAGCGAATCTCCATTATTAATAGACATAGTATCAGTAGTAATATCATCTTGGATTTTATTAGATGAAGTAGTGCCGCTCGCCTAAAAGGGGCAGGGTCGGGTTTATTGTCCGGTATCGCCTCAAAATGGGGGATGCCGACTGTACGAGGCTTTTTTATTAGGTTTTTATTAGAATTATCATTGCCACCCATTATTAATTATTCACTTATATTTTATTCGTTTTAATTTTAGTTTCTTCTCACCACAACTATTTCTAAAAGACGAAGAAAGTGGTTTTCTAATATAACCTAAATAATTGACAGAAGTTGAGGAAGGCCGAAGACCGGAAGTGTGTTATTAGGTTGAATCATATGAAGAATGCTGAAGAGTTGGTAGTTTGTTAAAAATAGTTGGACCACTTGACGAAGACAGATTGCACAAACCTTTTTTTTTTTTTTAATAATTGTACAAGTGGAAAAGAAAGACTGGGTCAGGAAAGATAGATACTGTGGGGGTCTGGGTTTCAATTTAGAAAACGGTGCTATTTGCAGAATTCCGTCCCGGCCTCCTGCCTTAAAAAAAACACTAGGTGGTGACAGCTGAATAAAAAAATACAACCTCCCTAAATAAAATTTTAAAAAAATTTTTGATTTTTTATTTGTAATTAATTGTCGAAAAAAAATTAAAATAAGATGAAAATACCGAAAAAAATATTCTTTTAGCGGATTGAAGGCGTTTTTATCGACAAATTACTATTTTTTTAATGGTTTAAAGGCATTAAATGTAAGCCATATTTTTATCGACAAGTAAATATAAATATTCAGCCCCCTCCCTTAAAATATTTTAAAGAGAGGGAGGGTTAAAATATTTACATTTACTTGTCGAGAACTGGAGAGAGTAAAATATAGCATTAACTTTTCGGGAAAAACGCCTTAAGCGCTTCAGCAGGCACCGCTTCAGCTAGGGAGGGTTGTTTTTTCAGCTATCATCGCCTAGCGTTTTTTTTAAGGCAGGAGGCCGGGACGGAATTCTGCAAATAGCGCCGTTTCTTAAATTGAAACCCAGATCCCCACAGTATATATCTGAATTCTAGGAAACTTTTGTTCTCAAACAATAAATTCAACAGAGGAGGAAAAAAAGAAAGAAAATGAATGTAGGAGGAAGGAGGAAAAGAGAGAAAAGAAGAAATTGGCAAATGAAGAGAGAGAGAGAGAGAAGAGAGAGAGCGGGGAGAGAGAGAGAGAGGGGAGGAAGAAATTAAAATGTGAGAAAGAAAAAAGAAAAAAAAGGAGTGAAATGAAAAGCGACAAGAGGAAGGAAAGGAGGAGAAAACAAATTGGTAGGAAAGAGAGAGTGGAAGAGAATCGATAAAAAGGTGTACATAGCACAGAAAAATGAGTGACAGACAATGTGAGAGAAGTAGAGAATGTTACATAATTATTAGATTCCGAATACTTATGTAAAGTAGTGTAGAAACCAAAATGGCTGTTATAAGTTGCAGCCCACGGCCTTGAAGGATTGAATGACAAGACTTGACCTCATCCTGATCCTTCCGGTGGATACCGTGAGAATCGGTGGAGAAGACCCTCTTCCGGTTTAGATTAGAGAGAGTTTTAGTCAGATCGGCCACAACCACGATGGTGGTAAGTCGTGTTATGCACGCTGCCGACTCAATCTGCGCAGGTAGTCTGGTGGGGATTTCAGAATAAAATATGATCTAAGTTAAATCGAAGTCTTGTGTTATTATCTAAAAACTACCAATGACACAGGGCTTCTGATAAAGAGAAATCCCCAATGAAAGACCAGACACGAAGTCCCCAAGACGAGGTCCAGACGCTAGAAGAGACGCTAGAAGAGACGCTGGAAGAAGAAGAATAGAAGTTAGAAAGTAAGGAAAGAGAGTATACAACAAGAAAAGGCAGAAGAGAAAGAAAAATAATGTGAGGAAGACAGACTCTAATACAGAGAGAGAGAGAGAGAGAGAGAGAGAGAGATTTGATAGAAAGAGATAATGTGTAAGAGAGAAAGAAAATGAATGAAGTTCAAAGAGAGATACAATGTGAGAGAGACATTTTTGTGTTAGAAAGTAACAAAAAAAGGTGCATTGTGCTAGTCGTTTTATCTGTTGTATAAATTCTGTTTCCTTGTGCGAATTACAAAGACAACGTTGGGTTATCTTCCCTTGCTTCCGATAGGTGGCGTTAGTATTTGGCCACAAAGTGGGAATTCTGAATTCCTGCCTCTTACCTCTCAGGCCGGCAACGAGTAAACATGGTCTAGGGCCTGCTGCCTATAACCTTTAGGTCGGGGGCTTTTTCCCCCAACCAACTACCAGTAAGCGACATTCCCTACAACGCAAGTCGTACGCCTACGTCTGGAAAAAGATTTGATTACTTTCATTTTAAGGGTTAATGACGACTAGAAGTCGGCGATTCGATTTAAGTACTGGCCATCTGTGTGGTCCGGAGAAGGTGGGTGGGGAAGGAGAGTTTGACATAAATACAGCTAAACTCCAGCACTGAGGCAGTCAACCCCGGGACCTAGAGGTGTTAACGTCGGTAGCAGTAGTTAGCCCCGAATCCACAAGTGTAGTCAGTAGCCAGCCAGTTGATAGATGTCTAAAGTATCACATACCCCCTTCTTCCATCCGCGTCTTGTTTACAAACACTTGTTTACAAATTGGCCAGCACAGAATATCACAACGTCTGGGGTTCTAGACATCGTGCATTGAAGGTGCAGAGCGCAGAACAGGTAGTCTCACAACTTTCCAAATTTGGATGGTCGGCCGCTAAAAATGGAGACATTTTGTAATCTATTTGTGTCTGTAAAATGAGTTCTAGAGGTTTCCTATTCCTAAAAATTGGTTTATAAAAGTATTTTTGCCCAAGAAATCCAAAAATGCTATCAAAATAAAGTCTGAAAGTTAACCAGTTTTAAATTATTACTGATTTCTGATTCGCAAAATTTTAACTGATGTTGTAGCTTCGGTTCTGTGTAAACACCAAACTATCTTTTTGGTACAAATAATGTTCAATATATGTGAAATAATAATAGAAAAAAACTTGTCTTAGATTCAGTGCCACATTGGGATATTGATCTTGCTATTAAAAAATCAGAAATCATCAATAACTTCAAATTGATTTAGTTTCAGGCTTTTTCGATAGCATTTTGTGAATTTTTGCGTAAAAATGCTTTCATAAACCAATTTTTAGGAGTAGGGAAGCTCTAGAACTCATTTTACAGACAAACATAGATTACGAAAAGCCGCCATTTTTCATGAACCCCACCAAATTTGGAGAGCTAAAAATCGACAGAGCTCCGCCAATTTTTGGAATTGGAAGTTCAAATTTTGGGGAATGTTTAACTTTATGACAGTTCATACCAGTACAAAATTTTAGAAAAATTGAAGGGGGTGGGTGACAATTTTACATTTTTTTTGGGGGGGGGTGATGATTTGACATTTACACTTGTTGTATAGTTGGTTCTTATAATTTTTTTTAAATTTTGACACTGGGTCATATGGAATTAACACACTTAGATATTGAATGATTAATTTTAACGCCATATCAACTCGTCTGGGGTCATTTTATCCCTAGAAATTAAGAAATTGCATTCACTGTACGTTCATATTTACATTTTTTACACTGGGTTCTATGGAATGAACACATTTAGATATTGATTTTAACGGACATGCCAACTTGTCTAGGGTTGTTTTATGCTTACATTTTTGCGTAGTTTTTCTTTTTGGGGGGGTTGTTTTTTGTTTGTGTTTTTGTTTGTTTTTTTTGTTTTTGTTTTTTTGTGTTTTTTTTTCATACCTCCGTAGACAGCGCCAAATATATCATTCGATCAAAAACTTCTTCGTAAAAATGAAATCAACCACAGCAACAAAACCAATGAAAACATATTAAATAAACGAGCAAAACAAAAACGTCCTCCGGGCGGTGTAAAAATAAATTCTTAAAAGATATGGCCTGAGGTGGTGGGAAAATTAAATGAATAAAATAAAACGTTTGATATTCTTAAAAAACAATTACTTACTTGAAAAGCATTATATTCATTCCACTCCACTGAGATATTTGTTTTGTTTTACGACAATAAGGACCTCAAAAATGTTTCTAAAAATTCTGATTTAATTACACAGATTCTTATCTTTATAGAAAAATCTTTAAATATATTTTGTTCGAATTTCATAAAATAAAATAAGGAAGGGGGTCGACCAAGTGAAATAAATATTTCTCCTAATATATTTTCGGTAAAAAAACTATTTTAAACACAACTTCATCGTAAGTTGAATAAGTGTTGTAACCTGATTAGCGAAATAATAACACGGGTAGTCCAGCTGACGTTAACCACGAAAAGTGATCACTTCCGCCTTTTATTCACAACTCAAAAAGATGGCTGAAACAGTGCTTCCGTTTCATAACAATAACAATGGCAGAAACGGTGCTTCCGTTTCTTAGTATACCACAATAAGTATAAAAATTTTCATGAAAATTCGATTCTTAATTGATTTTTCATATAATTGTTATTTTAAAAATTACTGTAACGTAAGCAGTGACGTAGTTTCGGTTACAAACAAAAAGAGACCAAATCTCGATTACTGATAGATAAAAAAAGAAAAAAGACTTACCTTCCAGTTTGTTTTATCGGAATTTTCCATTAAGGTGATTGATTCTCCTTCTTGTATGTCAAACTGTCAAAACAATAAAACTTTATTAGAACTAGCAAATATATGCACCCTCCGGGTGCAAGTGTTTAGGTTTTAATGTAATAAAATATCATATTAAATTAGAAAGGCTAATGAAACTAAATAAGAATGCAAATAAAAAGATTTGAAACAGAAAGGGGTATAATCGAAAAATAGAACAACTAAAACTTACTCTTCCATCACTCTCGTCTTTCATTGCTAAATTTTCCTAATTTAACTATTTAGTTAAAATAGGAAGTAAAGAATAAAATGACAGTTATTTTATCTTGTTAATGGATTTCATTTAAGATTCATTGAAGAGATTTTTGCTCATATTCATTAAGATAAAACCAAACAATTAGAAATCAATAATACTAAGCACATATTTATTAAAATAATATTTTTAATATCAATATGCAAATTAGCCTTCCCGTTCACACTGTAATCTGCTATTTTGTTGTATATATAAATATAATTGCATGTTATTAGTATGTATATATGGTTAACAGTATTAATAATGTAAAACAATTTTATTAATAATTGAAGTTTAAATAAGAATAAAATCATGGAGAATGTGATGTAAATAACTAAAGGAATTGTGACCTGAGTAGTGATATAGTTTCACACAATCTCCATTATAATAAGATATATATATATATATATATATATATATATATATATATATATATGTTTGTGTGTGTTATACCCTACCTATGAACATTAATGGATATGTCCCAATCCTCATAGATATGGGAGTATTATACTGACTGAGCAATATTATACCACTGGCAGTGGTTTACCTTTTTTCACGCCGCTGGCGAGTATTGTATTTTGTTAATGTTATAAAGCTTCCATTTCATTTCCAACCTCCATTTGGTTATTTCTCATTTAGTAACCTTTGTTAGGTTACAACAGTTTGGCGACGTGGATGAGATTCGAACTTAACCCGAAAAGGAAAAGATATTGACTCTGTGCAAAGTAAATTTAAAAAGGGTGGTGTTATATACTCTACCTATGAACATTAATGGGTATGTCCCAATTCTCGTAAATACGGGAGTATTATGCTGACTGAGTAGTCTTATACCACTAGCAGTGGTTTACCTTTCTTCACGCCGCTGGCGAGTATTGTATTTTGTTAATGTTATAAAGATTCCATTTCATTTCCAACCTCCGTTTGGTTATTTCTCATTTAATAATCTTTGTTAGGTTACCACTCAAAAAGTATATAATTAGTTTCTCCTATTTGACGCTACGGGATATGAAATGTAATTATTTCTCGTATCTGCAAATAGCCTCTAGGTGGTGCACCCATCAATCTTATAAAAGTGCAAGCGGCAAAATCAAAACCTCTTTTACATTCTAGCCTCGAGAGAGATAAAAACACAGCAGTTGCTTTCCTGTTCGCAGACAAGTGGGCTTTGCGTCCCCAGCAATCTCGTGTCGCATGGCACATGATAGCATGCTTAACCTATAAGTCTTTACACTTTCCTTTACTACTTGCTACATATCATATTTCGATTCTGAAAAAATATTTATTTGCTTTTATGAAAAAAAAATTCTCTTATTTATTGAATAACCCCCGTATTTATTGAATAAGCCTTATATTTATTGAATAACCCTCGTATTTATTGAATGACCCTTGTATTCATTGAATAACCCTCGTATTTATTGAACGACACTCATATTTATTGAATAACCCTCGTATTCATTGAATAACCTTCGTATTTATTGAATAACCTTCGTATTCATTGAATGATGATCGTATTTATTGAATAACCCACGTATTAATTGAATAGCCATCGTATTTGTTGAATAACACTCGCATTTATTGAATAGCCTTCGTATTTATTGAATGACCCACGTATTTATTGAATAGCGCTCGTATTTATTGAATGTATTTATTGAATAAGCTTCGTATTAATTGAATAACCCTCGTATTTATTCAATGATCCTCTTATTTATTGAATAACCCTCGTATTTATTGAGTAAACCTCGTATTTATTTAATAACCGTCGTATTTATTCAATAACTGTCGTATTTACTGAATGACCCTTGTATTCATTCAATATTTATTGAACGACACTCGTATTTATTAAATAAACCCCGTATTCATTGAATGGTCCTTGTATTTATTGAATAACCCTTGTATTTATTGAATAAGGCTCGTATTCATTGAATAGCTCCCGTATTTATTGAATACCCTTCGTATTTATTGAATAATCCTCGTACTTATTAAATAACCTTCGTATTTATTCAATTACCCTCGTATTCATTTAATGACCCTTGTATTTATTGAAAGAAGAAGAACAAGACAAACTACCTCATCAGTTCGATAATCCGACAACGCTGTGGCGGGACGAGGTTCCTCAATGGGGATAATCCTTTGCGGTACGGGCAAGACGTTTTTGGCGCGTTCAAACAAGGAATCAATCTTTCCTTGCCATTGGATGTAAGCGGACAGGACCTCCTGAAAATAAAAAAAAGAAGAGATAAAATAGTCTTGTGGCAAGAGGGTATTGGGTCTGGGGGGGGGGTCACTTTTTCAAATTAAATTTTCATGGGAGTTTTCCATGGCGTAGAGGTTAGCTTCCTGGATAACATCTCCTGTGCATGACACTAAAGTGAAGATGATGGCAAGAGTCAAGTTCTGAAGATATGGAGGAATTAAACACTCCTTCCTTGCGATTACTCCCATTTTACTTTAAACAAATTGTTTTTAGACTAAAAAAAAGAAGTTTAAATTATTAAACTAGATAGTTTATTAAACTGAATAGTTCTGCCAGTAACAATACTAACGAATCACGAGGTGACACTAAAGGGTCACGGTCGTGTCAATGATAACTGGAATACTTGGAAAAATCCACAAAATGCAATAACAAAAAAAAAATGAATCACGAAGCCAAAATAAATAGTATGGGCAAATACTAATGCAAACTGGAATATTTAACCTTGGAACAATAACCTGTCTACATGAAGGAAAACCCTGAATTAAAACCAGACGTAAAAGTAAATTCGGCGGAGCAGTCCATTTTCGGTATCAGCCGGACACCGAGGAAGTCTTTTTGTCAAGCGCTAGACCTGAGAGATTGTTTTTGTGTCTGAGGTAGAGCGCCATACCTACCATCAGCTCCCCACTTTACTGCACAGATTCAAGCTGTGCCACTCGTGCGCTGAGTTGGTCAGGCCCGATATCGAACCCGGAACGTTAAGGTTCCTTGGTGGATGCTAAATCAGTTGTAATCCGCTTAAATATTGGCCTTGTGTCATACCCTACGCATAGTGTGCTAAATATATCCTTGCAAAATATATTCAAAAGGAGTTATATATATATATATATATATATATATATATATATATTACTGACGAGGAGTAGTAATACGTGTTAGGATCTCATCTATGAGTCAAAGAGATCTGTTTAAAAAATGATTCGTACTCGATAGGACCGTGAGTCATAAAAAGGCATCTTAAACAACTACTCAAAAATGTAAATATGAACATAAAATGAACGCGATTCCCTAACCTCTAGACAAAAAATAACCCCAGTTATGCCCTTAAAATAAACCAATCAATTTTGTCTTACTGTTTCTATTTTTCATGCCAATAACAACAACAACTGACTGTACATTTGAGGAGGGGTCTCCGGGGGCGGGAGTTAATGCCTAACATGCAGGATCGCGCCATCGCAGAAAGCGAATTCGAAATCCAGTCGTACTATTAAGTTCTATTTCGGAATATTAACCTTGAAAAAGGTATGAAACCCCTTACCCACAAAGCTATGGGTTAAATAGTACTACTACTGTTCTAGAAGGATGGCTTTGACATTAAATATATTTACCAACGGGCAGGATGTGACACAAGGTCAATTTCTTAAGCGGAGTTCAACAGGTTTGAATTCAGAGTTTTCCTTCTCCTAGACCGGTTGCCTAACCAAGGTTAAAGAGCCCAGTCTGTCCTACTATTTATCCATAGCTGAAGGGAGAGTAGGATTCATGCCTTTCTCAAGGGTATTAGCGCTAAGTGAAATGCAACTACCACGTCCAGGATTTGAACTCGGGGCGACGAGTCCATTTCCCATGACTTTAACCATTATACCACGCGCTTCCTATGAAGATATGTGAGTATGGTAGCTATACCCAAAATAGGCCTAAAAGTCATTTTTGACAAAATGACTTTAGCCCCCCATAGGGAAAATAATTTACCAAAAATCACGGAATTATCGGATTTTAATGAAATTTTCAGTGTTTATTTATCAATGAATGATCTTTATAATGCATCATTTATTTTATTTCAAAACTTTCTCATTTTTTTTCAGGTCACTTAATTTTGACCCCCCTTATGTTGGGGGCGAAACATTTTTTGCTAGTTGGTCATTTTCGATACTAATTACAGGATAAATGAAGAGATAAAAGACCCAAGTTATGAATAGAAACAAAAAAAAATTTTACGGTTGCTGTTTTATGATAAAATAAGTACCGAAAATCGAAAAATAAAATGTAAAAAAATAATAAATGATTAATTCTTTTGAGATTTCGATTTTACTCATTTCGATAATTATTTAATTGGCTATTTAAGGGGAGGGGGTACATTTTTAATCCAGTTTTTCTTCAAAACGTATACTTTTTCGGAAAAAAATAAGGTTTGCATTAAGTAGATATTTATTTTTAGAATCTAAAAATATAAGATTTTAAACTTAACATCAGGCTTAAGTATCTTAAATGAATTTTATATATTAATTTTTCATAGCAAAAATACGAAATTAAAGTTTTGAAATAAAATAACTCATGCATTATAAAATTCATTAACTGATAAATCAATACTGAAAACTTCATTAAAATCGGATAATTACCTGATTTGTGGTAAAAAAAAATTTCCATCCCAAATGTTACGTTAAAATTGTAAACAACGCCTAAAACCATTGAAAAACAGGCTGAATGGCGGATCATGTCGAAATTGACCAAAACAAATCGTTTTAAATCTTTTAAAAATAAACTGCATATGTAATGATATTTCTCTTTTTTTAATGATGGTCATTATGTTAATACTTATCATTTTAGACAAAAGTTTGACCTTAAATAATAGATTTAATTAATTTTAATTTGTTTTTAAAAACCTAGCAAACGACAAATTTGGGTAACCCTAGAGTATGGTATACAACTTATCTTTTACTTACCTTCATTTCTTCTTTCATTGATTGTATGTCAATCATATCCCCTTGCAATTTAGAACGATCAAACGTCAAATGGATGTTGGCCAATGTGTTCTTCATCCAATATTCAGCTTCCTGAGCATCATGGAAGAACTGGAAAGAAATTCAATTTTTTTTATTAACTTCATTGGTAGGAATATTTCGTCAAATGGTTACCTTCAGGATACGCACTCCCGATTTTTTCCAGCTTTCTGCTATTTTGATCTGCTTCTTTTTTTTTTTTTTTCATGAAAATAAACATGTTTTTCTTTTGAATTCTTAAATAATTTTTTGAAATGAATTAGTTTGGGTATTTTTCTATTGTTACATAATCTAATACATAGATTATTGTCAAACCCCTGTATTTCTGAAGGGATGACCCCTTTTTATATCACGGTCGGGACTTTCCATGGAATATTACAGAAAGCCCGCGAAATACGTGAAGTCACGTGGGACCTGGTTGGCTCTCCTTTTTCTGCTTGGACGTCAGGCAGATAAGGCCTATCTGCCTTAGCTGAAGCTCACTGCACACGCGCGTTGTGTTAGTTAGAGAATATGTTTAGTTAAGTAAATAAAGTTTTAAATAAATAATATGGTTTTGTGGTTGATGAATGTCTTGGCAACAAGACTGACCTAGAAGAAGGACGATCAACCAGCAAGAACAGAGACGTTAGAAGAGACGCTAGAAGAAGAACGTAAGATACCAAAGATGAGCAGAAGAATAATAGAAGTAAAGAAAGGGTATACAACACTATAAGAATAGTGGGTATATAATCAACTCTAAGTCCTTATAGCGTATTAGTGCATCTATAGATATACTAACACTTGAATAATCGGTAAGAAAGACAAACAACAAACTCGATGAACGATGAACATATGAATGTTTTTTGGGTTTTTTGGGGGTTTTTTTGCAAAATAAATCCCTGAGATGCCGTTGGGTGCATTTTTTTCTTTTTCAACAAAGAAAGAAAAAAAGTGTTTTTAAAATTTAAAGCTAAAATAGATCAGATTCAATGATTTCAAGTTTTCATTGTGTAGAGGGGAAAGAAAATTGGTCATTACCATTTTTAAATAGGTATGTCCTAATGAACATTTTTTAAGAATAAATTAACTTTTTTTCAATAATAAAATGTGATATATATATATATATATAAATATGCCGATGATAGCTGTAAGAAGTTTGAGGTAAGGTGACTCGAGCCCTCCATTCTGAAATGTCACATGACGGACGCCATGGAAACATTTCCTACATTGAAGTCTGACCTGTGTGGCAGCGCCTGTATGTCGAGGATTTCATATGTGTGACAGGGTACATAAAAACAAGCTGGATCCGTGGGCCATCTGCGTGCTCACAACTGCTCACATCTGGATTACCTGTAGAAATGGCCTTATTCTGACAAGAAGCGGCAATCACCATATATAATATATATATATATATATATATATATATATATATATATATATATATATATATATACTTCACTTAAGCACATATTCTCCCAAAAATTGTCGGCTAAAAAAGCCATATCAAAACACATCGTTTGTTTGTTTACTTCTTATACTGTCGTGTAGTAAAGTCACCATAAGTGGAATGTAACCTACTTCAAAACGAACGAAAAATCTGGGGAAAACTAATGGTTAGAGCTTGTCAGCTTGACAGTCAGGGTTCGAATCACACACAAAGCAGTCTTCCTGTCTATAGCTCTGCTAATGAGGCCTAATAGGCCGAAATGTACATACAGAGATTGATTTTTCTCGATTTGTTTAGCCTTACATTTGAATAGGTATGCCCGCCTAATTCATTAGTTATTGAATAATTAATTTTCATATATATATATATATAAATTAAGAAGAGAAATACTCGCCAGGAAAATAAAATAAAACTACGAGTGACTACGCTGACTTAGTCGGGAAAAAAATAAGAATAAAACCAAGTGTGTCTATATGATGAATATTTAAAAAGTGCTCAACACGTACGTAGAGTTATTTGAGTGATCCGAATAAGTCATAAAAATCATTACTATCCGAGTATTAGTGAATATACGAACATTATGAAGAGTCTATTTTTATCAATTGTGGTTATTATTGATATCGTATCCACCATTGCAATTGAAGTGACTCTGAAAAGTTATTTTCAATCCTCCTGTATCAATGTCGGTTAAAATAAAAACGAATATTGTTTGAATAAAATATATATTTTACTGTTTAATGCTATTATTTATTGATCCTACTTGTCTGTATTTATAACAAAATGAAAAGAAAAATATTCAAGAATAGATTTATCTTCATATGATAATCAGACGAATGACCAATAATGTTTTAGTAGTTAAATTTTCCAATTAAAGGGGAATAACTCTAATTCACTTAAGTTATTAAAAATCTTACTTATTTCCCCTTTGCCGTCGTTTTTATTTCGAAAACATTTTTTTATATATCGATATTACTGATCGTTATAAAGTGAAAAATATTATTATTATTATTATTATTATTATTATTATTATTAGCTCTAGTTAAAGAAATTATATCAATAATCCGGGCGTCGTAAAAATTAATTTTTGAAAGACATTGCCTGAGACGGTGGGAATTAAAAATTCAATGTCAGAGGGTTTGTATCATAAGTAAGCAAAATCCTTATATTTATTAAACGAGTAAAAAAAAAAAAATAAAACAATTTAAAATGAAAACTAAGCCCCGTCCCTCTCAAATAAAATGTTGCGTGCATGTAATAATCAAACAATTATTTTGAATATTTTCCACATCAATTTTACACAAAATCGTAGGTATTTATTTATTTGTAAACTTGCTTACTCAAATTTTGGGTGTATATAGCATAAGAATATTGTGACGTAATCTGTGACGTAGAGCTATGACGTAGTTTTTGTTACAGACAGAAATACAGACAATCTCCATTATTATTATTATTATTATTATTATTATTATTATTATTATTAAACGGGAATATTAATGCGTGTATGCGTGTAATCTTTTATTTTAGTGTGTGTGTTTGTGTATGAGAGTGTGTGTGATTGAATGTGTATGAAAGTGAGAGAGAGAGAGAGAGAGAGAGAGAGAGAGAGAGAGAGAACAGGTGAGTATGTTTGATTTCATTACCAATAGACCAACCAACCAACCAACCAATCTATCATTGGCATTTAATATTTATCTCCCTCACAAATTTACGTGATCGGGATAAACGTCAATGCAAATCTAATATTATTACTAGTCAAATTTAAAGTACATTTAAATAATTTGATTTAACAAATATCTCGTTATGATATGACTTTTCTCTTTTTTTTCCTGTATTGTAGAGACTTTAAAACAATCTAATAACTAAATTGTTGGTCTAAAAAGTATATATTGATCTAATTTTTTACCTGGTGAAAATTCTAATCAATTCAATACAGATTTTTGGTTTAAAAGTGTTTAATAATTTAATTTCCTTTTATCATCATCATCATGACGCGCAGTTTGCATAGATATCCATGACGATCTCTCGCCAACCTTCCCTATCATTCATCGACTCTGGGAACTTCTCCGCGCAGCAGCCAGCATCCTTACATAGTTGGTCAATGTAGGTTCTGGCTGGGCGGCCCACATTAGCATGTCCATGTGCTGGCTTCCACAGTAGTATGTCGCTTACGAGCTTATCCCTGCTTCTCCAGCAGTGTTCTGCATGCCTAGCCCGTCTTACTCGTATGGTTTGTGAGATAGGAGGCAGGTGGCCATACAGTTGCTTCTTTGTGGGGTGCTGCTTCCACAACTTATTCAGGACCGCTCGCAGCATTCTTGTGCAGCTCCCATCTAGCTTATTCTCGAGGCGCTTCGTTAGGGTCCAGATGGTACAGCCATACAGCAGTACCGACACAACCACAGCCTGGAAGAATTGTCTCTTTAGCTTGTCAGGGAGATCGGATTTCCATATGACTGATAATTTGTTGGTGGCCAACCATGCCTTTCCTATTCGAGTTTTAACATCGCTTTCTGTGGATGAAATATTACTACCTAGGTATGTGAATTTTTCTACTGACTTAAGAGGTTTACCGTCAAGTGTGGAGATGTCTCCTTGCTTTTTGTAGCTCATGAACTCAGTTACCTGGTGAAAATTCTAATCAATATATTCCAGATTCAAGATCGTTGGTCTAAAAGTATTTATCAATTTAATTTCCTTATTAATTGAAAAATCTAAACAGTATTATACAGGCTTTTGGTCTAAAAAGTATTTATTGAAATAGATAGATAGATAGATAGATAGATAGATACAGGACAGAGACACACAGAGAGAGACAGAGAGAGAGAGAGAGAGACGGAGAGAGAGAGAGAGTAAAGAGTCATAAGTTTTTGAAGAAAAGTACTATGAAAAAGGAGTTAAAGGTGAAGATATTACAATAAAAACTATAGAAAACAAGAGAAAGAGATAATAAAGAAAACTTGAAGAAAAAAGTAGAAGCAAAAATGAAAAAACATTTTTAATGGAATTAGAGAAATAAAGCAAGAAAATTAAGTGGAAGAAGAAACAAAATGTAATGAGAAAGGAGGGGAAAATATTGGAAAGTGTAGGTGAGAATGTGTAAAAGAATTAAATAAGAAAAGACAGACGTATTGTGGGTGTGTAAAAGTTGTCAGCGCCCTCTTAAAAATGACACAGGAGTTTTTCATATCTAATAATTCTGAGTTGAATTACGTACAAGAAAAACTAGATATGCAAAATGCAGTCTTTTTGTGAACTAAAGAAAGAAAGAAAGAAAGAATGAATTAAATAAAAAAGAAAGAAAGAAAGAAAGAAAGAAAGAAATTGCGAGATCGATATTGAAATGGTGAAAATTCTAATCAGTACTTCAGATAGTTGGTCTAAAAAGTGTTCATTGATATAATTTCTTTAACTAGTGAAGGTTCTAATAATTATAATCGTGATTAGTCGGTCTAAAAGTATTTATTCATTTAATTTGCTCACATGGTGAATATTCTAAACAATATACTATAGATTATTGGTCTAAAAGTGTTCATTGATATAATTACTTTAACTAGTGAAGGTTCTAATAATTATAATCGTGATTAGTCGGTCTAAAAGTATTTATTCATTTAATTTGCTCACATGGTGAATATTCTAAACAATATACTATAGATTATTGGTCTAAAAGTGTTCATTGATATAATTTCTTTAACTAGTGAAGTCTTTAATTAATATAATCGAGATTAGTCGGTCTAAAAGTATTTATTCATTTAATTTGCTCACATGGTGAATATTCTAAACAATATACTATAGATTATTGGTCTAAAAGTGTTCATTGATATAATTTCTTTAACTAGTGAAGGTTCTAATAATTATAATCGTGATTAGTCGGTCTAAAAGTATTTATTCATTTAATTTGCTCATATGGTGAATATTCTAAACAATATACTATAGATTATTGATCTAAAAGTGTTCATTGATATAATTTCTTTAACTAGTGAAGGTTCTAATTAATATAATCGAGATTAGTCGGTCTAAAAGTATTTATTCATTTAATTTGCTCATATGGTGAATATTCTAAACAATATACTATAGATTATTGGTCTAAAAGTGTTCATTGATATAATTTCTTTAACTAGTGAAGGTTCTAATAATTATAATCGTGATTAGTCGGTCTAAAAGTATTTATTAATTTAATTTGCTCATATGGTGAATATTCTAAACAATATACTATAGATTATTGGTCTAAAAGTGTTCATTGATATAATTTCTTTTACTAGTGAAGGTTCTAATTAATATAATCGAGATTAGTCGGTCTAAAAGTATTTATTCATTTAATTTGCTCACATGGTGAATATTCTAAACAATATACTATAGATTATTGGTCTAAAAGTGTTCATTGATATAATTTCTTTTACTAGTGAAGTTTCTAATAATTATAATCGGGATTAGTCGGTCTAAAAGTATTTATTCATTTAATTTGCTCACATGGTGAATATTCTAAACAATATACTATAGATTATTGGTCTAAAAGTGTTCATTGATATAATTTCTTTAACTAGTGAAGTCTCTAATTAATATAATCGAGATTAGTCGGTCTAAAAGTATTTATTCATTTAATTTGCTCACATGGTGAATATTCTAAACAATATACTATAGATTATTGGTCTAAAAGTGTTCATTGATATAATTTCTTTAACTAGTGAAGGTTCTAATTAATATAACCGAGATTAGTCGGTCTAAAAGTATTTATTCATTTAATTTGCTCACATGGTGAATATTCTAAACAATATACTATAGATTATTGGTCTAAAAGTGTTCATTGATATAATTTCTTAACTAGTGAAGTCTCTAATTAATATAATCGAGATTAGTCGGTCTAAAAGTATTTATTCATTTAATTTGCTCACATGGTGAATATTCTAAACAATATACTATAGATTATTGATCTAAAAGTGTTCATTGATATAATTTCTTTAACTAGTGAAGGTTCTAATTAATATAATCGAGATTAGTCGGTCTAAAAGTATTTATTAATTTAATTTGCTCACATGGTGAATATTCTAAACAATATACTATAGATTATTGGTCTAAAAGTGTTCATTGATATAATTACTTTAACTAGTGAAGGTTCTAATTAATATAACCGAGATTAGTCGGTCTAAAAGTATTTATTCATTTAATTTGCTCACATGGTAAATATTCTAAACAATATACTATAGATTATTGGTCTAAAAGTGTTCATTGATATAATGTCTTCAACTGATGATAATTCTAATCGATGTAATACAAATTGTTGGTCTAAAAGTCTTTATCAATTTAATTTCCTTACCTGGTGAAAATCAGCGGCGTTGTTGAAATGAACCTGGGTACACTGCAGCAATTTTCCGACCCACTGCCAATTCTTTCGCACAGCCAAGTTACATTTCTGTTTAAAAACAACAAAGATTAAAAAATTTCTGTACATTTTTTAAAAGAAATCAAAACAAAGAAACCCCGTGATTAGATTTTAGTATTTAGAAACTGTTGTTAGTGACCAAAGCCATGCTGATATTAGAGAAATCTTAGAAGTGCAAGTTTGCAAAGCAGAAAGATGAAACGTTTCAGGAGTGAAAGGGTTAATATTTTCTCTGTATTCCACAAGGACAATAAATGCCTGGAGGTGGGAATGGAGAAAATGAATTTTGAGTGACATTCAGAATCCCAAATCCTCATAAGTCTTTAGCAACTTCTCAATACAGGCTTGGTAATTTGGTACGCGTGTATTACCAAGGTAGCCACTACAGACTGACTTAAATGCTTCCCATGCTCTCAGTTTCCTGCATAATAACTAAAAAAGAAGACATAAGTCACACAATATTAGAAATTAACCCTGAATGCATATACACCTTTATGTACAGTATGTGTACAAAATGTACAGTATGTATGTCTAAAAAAAAAAAAAAAAGGTGATGAGTAAAAACGGATTTCAAATCTGAATTCAGCTGCAACCCCAAATTAGGTTAAAACAGCTATTTTTGTGCTTGCCTCAATTTCTTTGTAAACCAGTGTAAGATTTGCATTTGTATTAGATTTGCATTGACGCTTATCCCAATCACGTTAATTTGTGAGGGAGATAAATATTAAATGCCAAGGGATAGAGAGTCTTCATGTTTTTTCACGTGGTCGAAATTCCTCATGTTCCCAAAATAGGACCAACATTCTTCATGTCTCACATTGTCAAAAATGTCCAGGTCTTCCAATAGTCTTTGTTTCCGCAAGGGTTATCATGCTTCCAGCCTCCCACAGGATCGAAGTTCATCCCATCTACCCAACCCCTCCACCATCTGGAGGACGTGGTAAAAAAATAAATTATAGTAGATTTGAATTAGCTGCTTTTATTGTTAAAATTAATTCCTCTTACTCCTCTCTTCCCTCTTTTTCTCACTCCCTAGTGTTCCGAAAATCTTTTTAGTCCATTCGTGGACCAGGCACTTCCTGTTAGTATAAACATAAATAAAAGTTTTAGTACACAACCCACTATTTCTATTTGCTTGAAAATATTCATAAAAGATATCCGAAACACGTGTAGCACATCGGAATAAATAGAAGAAACCAAATACTAAAACTGGAACCACTTGCTGACTTTTTCTTTATGAAATATTTTCTTTTTTTTTTTTTCTCTCATTGGATCTACAACACAAGTCCTTTTATAGAGGAAAATTTGTTGAAACCAGCCAAGACCAAATTTCAATAAAATCTACACCAATCCAAATTGAAAACAAAACTTTTTACCCCTTATTTTCTATAAGAAAAGCTAATATAAAAATATAATAACGTTATAAATCAATGCTGTTAAAAAAATTAGTTGAAAAGATGATTAAAAAATAAAACAAATTAATAAAGGATAAAACATAATAAAACAAAACAAATAAATGAAAAAATAAATAATAATAATAATAACAAATAATAATAATAATAATAATAATAATAATTATTATTATTATTATTATTATTATTACTGGGAGTTATGCAAAAAATAAATTTTGACCATACAACAAAATGGTATATACATAAACCAGAATCTGTTCTTGAGAACGAAACGCATAAAATTCTCTGGGACTTTGAAATAAAAACGGATCACATTATCCCAGCAAGAAGAGCAGACCTAGTGTTGATAAGCAAAAAAGAAAGAACTTGTCAACTGGTGGATTTTGCAGTGCCAGCAGATCACAGGGTGAAGCTAAAGGAAAATGAAAAAATGGACAAATATCTGGACCTTGCCAGAGAACTGAAAAAATTATGGAATATGAAAGTGAAAGTTGATACCAATTGTAGTTGGTGCACTTGGAACAGTCCCAAAAAGATTGGAAAAGGATCTGGAATATTTGGAAATCAGAGGAAGGGTTGAAACCATTCAGAACACTGCACTGCTGCAATCTGCCAGAATACTCAGAAGAGTCCTGGAGACCTGAGGAGACTTGCTGTCACTTAGACTCCAGTGAAAGACCATTAGCTAATGCTGATGTGAAAACTCAAAAGGAGCAAATAATAATAATATAATAAATAATAATAATAATAATAATAAAGATAAACAACTTAAAAATAAGAATATATAAAGAATAAAAGATAAGAAAACATGTCCGTTTTTAGTGTACATATTATAAATTCTTGTAGAAGTCTGAGAGACGCTAGCTTGTAATAGACCTGGCTGGAGAGCCACCGTCTACCTGTCTGTGGAAGAATTTGAGTCCAACCGAATTAAACACCAAAAATTGAAGCGGGCTATTAGAAAAGGTAACTTTCAGCCCTGCAACATTCAAAGTAGAGAAGTTCCAACATGTAGTTTATGTGGAAGAGTATGTCTCTCCAGGACTGGCCTGGTGAGTCATCTGAGAAAACACAAGGATAGAATGTCAAATGCTACTGGCACCTAACTATGATGAAGTTGACATCCATTATTATAAATGAAGAAAAAAAGCATTATGCTTATAGAAACATCTAATCATTAACATGACCGGTGTTTATTCCGAGAATTGCGTTCCACCTGTCAACAAGCTGCGTTTGTGTTATAGGTGATACACCCTATAAGACTAATGGAATTCACCGACAGGTTACTATAAGTAACAGGGATAATTGTGGCTTGGCAGTAAGCCAATGCGAGTAAGCCAATAACTCTATTTGTCGGACGTAATTTCCACTTATCTGTATTGTATTTGTCTACTTTCTGTTAATACATTTTCCTACATTTGTTACCCGTCGTTTTGTTCTTATTTGACCCCTTAAAACCTCACAACAGTTTGTAAAAATTATTTTGGCTTTGATGCAACCTCTTCGCTTGATGTTAATCTAATACCATCCAAATGATTGTGGAATTGCTTGTTGTGAGTTGTTACTTACACGTGTTGCATAGCGCTTCTTTACCAGCACTAAATAGGTATATGTTATATACTGGTCTTTTCACAGTACCAATCTATATAACGTTATATGCCTTTCTTACTACTTCTATTCTGGTCGTCTATTCTTCTATCTTGGTCTGGTATATCTTCTAAGGTCTCGTCTGGTCTTCTATTGAGGATTCCGGGTCTGGTTTCTGTTAGGGTTTCTCGTTATCAGAAGCCCTGTGCTATTGTTAGTTTTTGGTAATAAACACAAGATTTCGATTTACTTTTGATGTTACTTTATTCATAAACCCCAACCCAGACAATCTGCGCAGATGAAGCTTACATGTTGCTAGCTCGGCTCCTAAGTTCTAACTGACTAACTGAGTTGCTTACTCCTTAAACCGGAAGGGGGCTTTCTATCGGGGTTCTGTTTCTCACGGTCTATCCCCAGAAAGCAAGGTCAGAGTGAGGTCAAACGCTGTCACTCACTCTCAAGGCCATCAGCTTACTGATCGCCATAATGATTTCTACAATACCTTAAAAATGTATTAGGGATCCAATAATTATGTAACACACGACACCATCGAGTACCTTTTTAGACAAGCGTGTTACAAGTAATTCCAAGTGAATTCTTTATCATAAACGTTAAACGTAGTCGTCAGTGGATCACAGTTGAGGAAACACACCAGCCTAGCAAATCAAAAGATGGACTTCATCCAAAGAAGATGTGTGGAAAATAATATTATCTATTTTCCACCTTATGCAAATAATAAACATAATAAGCCAAAAAAAATTCTAATTATCTCCCTTTGTCTATAGCAACAGAGCCCTAATATCTTAGCCATAAGCTGGTGAGAAAACTCATGCGATTGGCTAAGGGCCTTTGTTGGCGACCAATCAGAGCACACGTTACGAGGCTCAGTTTGGACCGCCAATTTTGATAGTTGGAAACTGCTATCAGCCCTCTTGCTGCTGGAATCTCTCTCGGAAGAACGTAATTTTATACTCCATGCGTTCACGGAACGAGGAGAAATTGGAACAGCAAAGGCAGGGTCGCTGCCGCGTAAAAAGCGACTAACGAACTAGCAAGACATTCTACCTGGATTTCAGATAAGTCCGCGATAAGTATCAAATCACAATTTCACACCTTGCATACACATTGTAAACTTACACAAACATTTGTACCAACTTACATTGTATTTGTATTGTACACTTTTGTCTTGCTCCGATAAAAGCCTCTGTTTTGTTTATAAGCCTTGTTGTGTGTCGTGATCTATTCTTTACAAAATCTGACTCTGTTTTCTTATAGATGATGTTGAGTGTCATTCAAGAAATTATCCATTAGAAACTGCTAGACGATAATAAAACAATCGCCTCTAATCCTTTATTGCAATTAACTTCGTTGTTTGAAAACAGCGTTGGACAACAACAACAAAAAAACGTCAACAAAAAATAAGAATAAAATAAAATGTAGTTTAGATTTTTTTAAATAAAATGTTTTAATTTTATGCTGGGAGACAAAAGTATAATAGTCTCCCTTTGTAAATTGAAGGGGGCGCTTTCACGCCACGTGTCCATTTTGGTCACCTGAAAAGTCAAACCCTAGAATATCCCTATTTTATGAACCGAAATGGGAAGCGACCGACGTAGTTGTTTGCTCTTCAACAGATACGCACATGGTGCCTGTTTTTGTTCCAGACCTACTGAAAAGTAGTGAGTGGCTTCCACCTTTTTGTTGTTTAAACTTGTGTTTCTTGAACACGTTGTGACTCCTTTATAGCTTTGGACGGGAACTATGGTTCCCTCCTTGTATATCGTGTTATTAAATGTTATATGGTATTAATGTACTTGTCTTTTTGACTACCAAATATTCTGTGTTAGGTTACTTTCTTTTAGATAATTTAATGCCTTATAAGAAACGAGTGATTGCTACGAGTTAACACCTCGCCAATTCTTATACTTAGAGCCAAACCCTAACCCTAATAACCCAACAGGAAAAAAAAAAATTTACCAACCCCTCCGCACGAGCTGGATATGACACAAGGTCAATTTCTTAAGCGGAGTTCAACAGGTTTGAATTCAGAGTTTTCCTTCTCCTAGACTGGTTGCCTAACCAAGGTTAAAGAGCCCAGTCTGCCCTATTATTTACCCATAGCTGGAGGGAGAATAGGATTCATACCTTTCCCAAGGGTATTAGCGTTAAGTGAAATGCAACGTCCAGTATTTGAACTCGGGGTGACGAATCCATTTCCCATGACTTTAACCATTACACAACGCGCTTCTAATTCAATCCCTAACACTAATAACCCAACAGGAAAATATAGAAGTTTTTAGAATATTTTTTAAAAATCCTAAAACTAAACCTTAACTCTAAACATTACACATAAAAATATAAAAGATTAGATTTTTAAATATCTATTTTTAAAATCCTAACCCTAACCCTAAACCCTAACCCTAAAATAATCAAACATGAAAATATAGATTAGGCTTTCTAGATAATTCTTTTTTTTTTTCATTAAAAAATGTTCATAAAACAAGATTAACAAGAAATGATATGGAATATTATTCTGTTCTGATCCCTCTACAAAAAGCACTGTTGGTGAATTTGCGCAATGGATTACCAGTAACCTATTATAGAGAAATGACGAAGAATGCTGACAGACAGGTTAAGAGTTGAAGAATAAAACCAAACAACTAGAATTGGAATAGAAGACATGTATTACAGACATAAAACAATAGTTACAGACTATTTGGGTTGTCTGTGGGAAATGTTTACAATTTGTCCACTTAGCTGAAATCCTGAGGTAGGGTTAGTTATAGAAGTCCCTTGCTACGACTATCTGATAGTTCCACTGGATATGATAGACGTTCTATTTTGACGTCTGACTCCGGTACTGGTCAATCAGAAAGAGAGGGAAAGAATTTGTCTCTTTGGCCTTGCCGCCAAAGTATGCTGGCTCGTGATTGATTGGTTCGATAGAGAGGCTCGTAGACAAGGACGATAACCCATACCTCATAATTCTTGATACTATGTGCAACAAAAATTTCTATTGTTTGAATTAAAAGTATTAGTAAATAACGTGCTGGATTAGAATGAGCAAGGTGAGGATATATATATATATATATATATATATATATATATATATATATATATATATATATATATAAAATTCAAAAGAGAATAATTATTATTTCAAAGAGGTTAACCTTTTGATATTTTCAAAAATAAATATGGAATTAAACTTTTTTTTTTAAATATGAAAATATTTAAGATTGAACTTTTAGAATTTTTTAAATCTTAAAACCAAACACTAACTAATGATATCATCAAATTTTGTTGAAATCCCTTCACCAAAAAGAAAAAAGAAAAAAGAAAAAAAAACAGTTGCTGGAATTCGTGCAGTAGATTCACAGTAACCTATGTGCAACGGCGATGTCCTTTATTTATTTATTAGTTAAAAAGGATTAGTGAATAATTGGTAAACATCTTCTTTGTTATATATACTAACAAATATATGCACCCTCCGGGTGCAAGTATTTAAGTTTTAATATAATAAAATATTAGATTAGATTAGAAAGGCTAATGAAACTGAATAAGTATGCAGATAAAAAGATTTGGAACAGAGGGGGTATGATTGAAAAATAGAACAACTTTGAAAGTAATTCTTCCACCATTTTCCATTACTCCCCTCTTTCATTGGTAAATTTTCCTAATTTAACTATTTAGTTAAAATAGGAAGTAAAGAATAATATTAGTTATTTCTTCTTGTTAATGGATTTCTTTTAAGATTTATCCCCCAGATTTTTGCTCATATTCAAAATGATAAAACCAAACAATTAGAAATCAATAATAATAAGCATATATTTATTAAAATCAAATGTTTAATATCAATATGCAAATTAGCCTTCCCATTCACACTGTAAACCGCTATTTTGTTGTATATATAAATACAATTGCATTTTCTGTGTATGTAGATATGGTCAACAGTCTTAATGATGTAAAAAAATTTTATCAATAATTGAGGTTTAAAAAAAAAATAGCACGGAGAATGTGATGTTAATAACTTAGGGAATTGTGACTTGTATAGTAACATAGTTTCGGTTACAGACAGACAAACACACAATCTCCATTATAATAAGATTTATATTATATAACATCATTACACGAAAATAATCGCTTCATGGAAGGGACATTTAAGAGAAAAATCAGCAAGCCGAATTAAATGAAAGACAAATTTTATATATGAATGTATTAGTAATGATATCATCAAATTTTGTTGAAATCCCTTCACCAAAAAGAAAAAAGAAAAAAGAAACAGTTGCTGGAATTCGTGCAGTAGATTCACAGTAACTGTTTTTTTTTCTTTTTTCTTTTAAGATAAAATATGAACTATTAATACCACAATATAAAATAAAGGACTTTGCCCGGTATGCTGTTCTACATTTCTGTAACTTTGTTTGATACAGATTGTTTATTTTAATACGACTCCGTTATTTTTCCATTGTGTTGAGTTTTGTTTAAAGTTAGTAAGATGAGTACAACCTATATATAATATATATATAACTCACACTTGCTACAATATCATCAAATTTTGTTGAAATCCCTTCACCAAAAAGAAAAAAGTAAAAAGAAAAAAAAAACAGTTGCTGGAATTCTTGTTGTAGATTCACAGTAACCTATGTGCAACGGCGATGTCCTTTATTTATTAGTTAAAAAGGGTTAGTGAATAACGTGCAGTAGAAATAAAACGAGCGTGGTAAGGTGAGGTGAGGGAGTGAGGCCCATTCCGTTGGGTTATTGGAGAGAGGAAAAGCCATTGTAGTTCTCTCTTCCTTACCTGTGACGATTTCACAAGATTCTTGTGGCTCATAAGGTTGCTTAATTCTTTGCCCGTGTTTTCCTTCTCACCAGTGTTCACAAGATGCACGGCCGTGGAGTCAAAGTTCAGAGAGAGGCTCTACGAAAAAAGGGGAACACGCTGTAGAAATAAACTTTTGCTACGCTTGCTTTTCCAGAAGAGCAAAATGAAGACGCCATTTTGAATGGAGACATTTGCAACGCCGCGCGGTAAAAAGATAAATGTGGTTACGTCGGAAATTTAAAAAAAATAATGATTGAATGAATGAATGAATAAATGAAGGAGGGAAGGAAGGAAGGAAAGAGAAAGGAAAAAGGAATAAGGTGTTTGGTTGAATTTAGTTTAGTTTCTGGATCTATTTTCTTTTTTTAAAAAATGCATCCCGTAAAATGTCTATCGATTAAGTTATTGACGGGTGATTTTCTACAAGGATGGAAACGAAAAGATAAAAAAAGAAAGAAAGAAAGAAAGAAAGAAGAAGAAAGAAAGGAAGAAAGAAAGAAAGAAAGAAAGAAAGAAAGAAAGAAAGAAGAAGAAGAAGAAGAAGAAGAAGAAGAAGAAGAATGCTACTATTTTTTTTTTTTTACTAAAACTAAAATCTAACTTCAAATAATCGACTTAATTTTAATTGTTTTTTTAAGTAAAAACGTGCGTTTTTGTGGTCCCTAGAAAAGAGATAAGAAAAGAAATGGATTATGAAGAAAGGAAAAAGACCAAGGCTAAAAAGAAAGAAAAAAAGAGAAAAAGAGAAAAAGAAAGAAAGAAAGAAAGAGTATTATAACATCAAATAAAATTATTATTATTATGTAACTCACAATTGATTTAGAATTTAAAAACAACATTTTAATCAATTGTTTAAACGGCGTATTTCTTCTATTTTCAGAAAATCGAAATAACTAATTATCTCCCTTTGAACATTAATACCTGATTATCTCCCTTTAGACATACGCATTTTTTTTTTTTTTTTACATACAAATGTTATCCGAAATGCATCTTTCTTTTTTTAAAATTGGAATAGTTAAATAATCTAGATCAGGACTTCTTATGAGTAATCCATGATAATATATGGAATATTGAACTATTTTTAGCATATGCATTTTTTTAAACTGTTTCTAAATTTTTGTGCTGAACTTGCAAATTGGTCGGAAATTAAAACATATTACAGGGTGACAAAAATAGATTACAAAATGTCGCCATTTTTCGCGAACCTCCCCCCTGAAATTTGGAGAGCTAAAAATCGACATAACTCCGCCAATTTCTGGAATTGGAAGCTCAAATTTTTGGAATTTCTAATGTTAACATGTACAAAATATCAGAAAAATTTGGTGGGTGACAATTCTAATTATTTCTGGACATGGAATTACCCTTGTATCTCATGTTAATATTCTCTTCTGTTAAGTTTGCTCAGGCAATAAAATGACATTGTTATTACTTCGTGAATTGTTCTCACATTCAGAAAAAAAGATATATTCAACCAACCATCGTTCTTCTATTGCATTATCACTATATTGATTAGCTTATCCGGACCAAGTAACCAATAAGCACCCCAACTGGAAGCTGTTTTGAAAGGAACACCTTTTGCTTTTCACCGTAAACTTCCGGTTGTTTGTTTACAAACCACAGACTTTTTTTTTTTGCATTAGAATTTCACTGTTAAACGTGCCTTTGGGTTGTAAATATAGATTTACCAACCCCTCCGCGCGAGCAGGATGTGACACAAGGTCAATTTCTTAAGCGGAATTCAACAGGTTTAAATTCAGAGTTTTCCTTCTCCTAGACCGGTTGCCTAACCAAGGTTAAAGAGCCCAGTCTGCCCTACTATTATCCATAGCGGGAGGGAGAGTAGGATTCATACCTTTCCCAAGGGTATTAGCGCTAAGTGAAATGCAATTACCACATCCAGGATTTGAACTCGAGGCGACGAGTCCATTTCCCATGACTTTAACCATTACACCACGCGCTTTGGGTTGTAAATATACATGAACAAACTTTAAAAAATCTTACAGTGAAATTCTAACGCAAAAAAAATCGTCTGTTGTTTACTAAATAAGAATGCAGATAAAAAGATTTGTAACACGGGGGAGGGGGTATGATTTAAAAATAGAACAACTTTGAAACTAACTCTTCCATAATTTACCATTACTCCCGTTTTTCATTGGTAAATTTTTCTAATTTAACTATTTAGTTAAAATAGGAAGTTAAGAATAAAATTACTGTTATTTCTTCTTGTTAATGGATTTCTTTTAAGATTTATCCCCCAGATTTTTGCTCATATTCAATATGATAAAACCAAACAATTATAAATCAATAATATTAAGCATATATTTATTAAAATCAAATTCTTAAGATCAATATGCAAATTAGCCTTCCCATTCACACTGTAAACCGCTATTTTGTTGTATCTATAAATACAATTGCATGTTATTGTTATGTAGATATGGTCAACAGTCTTAATAATGTAAAACAATTTTATTAATAAGTGAGGTTTAAATAAAAATGAGATTATGGAGAATGTGATGTAAATAACAAAGGGAATTGTGACTTGTATAGCAATATAGTTTCGGTAACAGACAGACAAACCCACAATCTCCATTAAAATAAGATTATTATTATTAGATAGGAATATTTGAAAATGATTGTATGTAATGTTCGTGATTGTATGTTAATTGTTCGTATAACATAGTAATAATTGAGACTATATAATTAGCTAAAGTGATGCATTTAATTTAATATTTAATTAATGTTAATTACTTTAATTACAGTGAATTGCCTTTAATTATCTGTAATTGCATCGGAAAGATCGTAACATTGCTATTAGCTTGCTCAGCATATAATTCAGGACAATTGCTTGACAAGTGCTAGAAACTAAATAACCTACGTCAGGGCCTTATCTTTTAAATCATATTTTCAGTTTATTTCCTATAACTCCAACATAAACAAAGGGGAACCACTCTTGACTGATAAATTATTTATTTATTTATCAATCTACTAGGAAAAAAGAAGACGGGGTTAGGATTTAGGTTTGTTTTGGTTTGTTTTGTTTTACGGCATATCAACCTCAGTGGGTCATTTAATGCCGATACAGTTTTGAAATAAATCAATTCTTAATGGATAATACAAATTTTTATATAAATACATTTTTCTATTTAACCCATAGATGGGACCCTAACAGGTACTACCACTCCGGGTCAGAGTGGACCAGGGAGCAATGGTGATGAAGGGGTGCTCCACATTCCCCACACCTCCAAACTGGAACCTCACCATCAGATAGAGTTTAACGTCATTCCCAGGACATGTAGACCCGCAGCCACCGCCTTCTAGCACCCATATGATAAAAAGGTAGGGTTTAGGGTTAGTTTAATGGGAAAATAAATAAATAACTTATCAGTCAAGCGTGGTTCCCCTTTATTTATGTTGGAGTTATAGGAAATAACCATATTTTCATTTTATCATTAGTTTTTATTCTTTAATACTAATTCATTTTTTTCACGTACCTAGGTAGTAATATCTCATCAACAGAAAGCGACGTCAATGCACGCTTAGGAAAGGTATGGGCTGCTTTAAATAAATTGTCAGTGATATGGAAATCCGATCTTGCTGACAAGTTAAAGCGAAAATTCTTCCAAGCGGTAGTTGTATCAGTGCTACTCTAGGGCTGCACTACCTGGACTCTAAGGAAGCACCTGGAGAATAAGCTAGATGGGACTTGCACGAAAATGATGCGTGCAATATTAAACAAGCCGTGGAAACAACACCCCACGAGAAAACAGCTGTATGGCCACCTACCCCATATCACACAAACCATGCGTGTGAGGCGAAGACATGCTGGGCACTACTGGAGAAGCAAGGATGAACTCATAAGTGACGTTCTTCTGTGGAAGCCAACACAAGGGCACGCCAGAGTGAGTCGCCCAGCAAATACGTACATAGACCAGCTCTGCGTGGATACTGGATGCTGCGCAGAGGACCTCCTGGGGGCAATGAATGATAGGGAAGGATGGCGAGAGATTGTCATGGATATCCACGATACCAGCACGACAGGATAATGATGATGATGATGATTAATTCATACACATACACACACACAACACAACACACACACATATATATATATATATATATATATATATATATATATATAGGTGTCCCTAAGGTGGTGTGATGCTGAAATCCAGTATTACCCATCAACTCCTGCGACACTACCGTTGCCAAACTGCATTGGTCCCTTACCTTTCCTTTGGATCACAGTGGCAGTGTGGAGAGGGGGGATTTGCTGCATGGGCAACAGCTCATCCTCCACATGAACCCGCCCAGGCTATGTACTTCAAGTTAACAAAAAAATGAATAAAAAACCTTGACACTACTCCATCGTCTCTTGTAGCCGTCTCTTGTATATATATATATATATATATATATATATATATATATATATATATATATATGTGTGTGTGTGTGTGTGTGTGTGTGTGTGTGTGTGTGCGTGCGTGTGTGTGTGTGTGTGTGTAGAAATAAGAAAAAACAAAGTATTCCAAAAAGATAGATTTGTTTTTAGATAGTAAAGTCAACGTTAAAACGTTTAGGTTTTTATAGCAAATTAGGAACAATAACGTGTTCTCTTAACAATAATGGAAATCTTTTCAAAAAAGAAACAAGAAAAGAGACAGTATTTTTTTCTCTCTTTTTCATCTCTCTGTTGGAATATTCATCTCTCTGGTGGAATGTTTGTGATATATATATTATATACCAACCCCTCCACACGAGCAGGATGTGACACTGTCAATTTCTTAAGCGAGTTCAACGGGTTTGAATTCAGAGTTTTCCTTCTCCTAGACCGGTTACCTAACTAAGGTTAAAGAGCCCAGTCTGCCCTACTATTTATCCATAGCTGGAGGGGGAGTAGAATTCATACCTTTCCCAAGGGTATTACCGCTAAGTGAAATGCAATTACCATATCCAGGATTTGAACTCGGGGCGACGAGTCCATTTCCCCTGACTTTAACCATTACACCACGCACTTCCTATGTTTGGAATGTTTTTGATATAAGGTGTGCTCTAATTCCCCACTTGGATTTATAGACAAGCCAAGGTCACGTGGTTTACTCCTCCGGCCAATCAACAACCATAATGCGTGGCTGATTCATTACTTAAACACTGATACTTGCCACAGTTCACTTGCAATCATTGAGGAGGAACTTATGACCATTGACGAAGGAACTGAGGACTCTTTATCAGAAGAACCAAAGGATTCATTATCAGAGGACTCTTTACCAAGGGTCCAATTCCACTGGACAAGCGCTCTGGCTTTTAAGACCTACAGGATGGCAAAACACATTGTAACACGTTTCATTTTGAAAATACTTTTTTTTATTTTGGAATATTTTGTCTGTTTTTTTCTTATTTCTACATACCGTCGAATTTATTTTCTATACCTTACCACCGACACACACACACACACACACACACACACATATATATATATATATATATATATATATATATATATATATAGTACATGACTCTAGAGTCATGTTCTTGTGATTACCTGAAGATGCCGTATTAACACGGTTGAAATAAATTATTGTAATGAAGCAAGTTTAGAGTTTTTTCTTCATTTACTAAATATCTTGCTCTGTCCTTTTATTCACTGGTATTAGGCACATTGAGCTCTTCTTATGGTCTACCTGCATCAGCTTGGTTAAACCACACATGGAAAGACCCTAACTACGGAAAAAAAACTATATATATATATATATATATATATATATATATAGTCATTCACATACAGTCCTATTTCGATGTATCCCATCTCTTCAGAGCGGCTAGACTTAGAAGGCTACTTCCAGCGGAGATCGAAACTCAACAGATTTTTCATGTCATAATCTCTAATCAATGGACTATCAACATGACCCACTAGAATTTTACTGATAAATACATATATGTATATATATGTAAAGACTACCGTAGAGATCTCAATCCGTTTTAAGGAGAGCCTTGCAATTTAAGCGTAATCGGCAGCCGTCAGCAAATTTTCCCCTCCAGAGAACGTGACCTACTAGAGGTGGAGAGCATACACACACACACACACACACACACACACACATATATATATATATATATATATATATATATATATATATATTCTCTTTTAGATATTCAAATCAAACATATACATTTTGAATATATCTGGTTAAATAGGAAATTTAAAAGATGCATTGTAACCTTGTTAGGTTGAATTTGTAAACTCATATTTGCTGTTTGACACACATTTGAGGGATTCTGGTAAAAGATTGGGTAATTTATGAGGAAGTGCGTCCCGCCTCAAAGACCGCTACTCGGTGACTATCAAAATAACAACCCCAGCTCGTCGTAATTCTTGTTTATTTATCGTAATTTGTCATAATTCTTATTTAGATATGAAGATGGATATATAGTTTTGAATAGACTGAGATAGATAGATAGATAGATAGATAGATAAACAAACAAAATAATATTGATAGATACGAACAAATGGAGATAGATAGATATTTTCGACAAGTAAATGTATTTTTTGGGGGGGTCGCATCTTTTTTTTGTCGTAATTCTTGTTTATTTAAACTAAAAACAAGACATTAAACAAACATGAATAAAAAAAATCTTAGTATTTAAAGTAATATAGATGAATATGACCAAATTGAGATAGATAGATGGATAGTTTTGAATAGCTTGAGCTGGGTCGTTATTTTAATTGTCACCGGGCAGCAACTCTTGAGGCAGGAGACCGGGACGCACTTCCTCATAAATTACCAAAGATTGTTCAGGCTTTCAATTCATTTTTATCTGTGCCACCTGTTTGATGAGACTAACATTTTAGGGAGTTTTGGGAATTTATTTAAATTTCTAAAAGCCCTTTAAGTTTTGGTCGAAATAAATTTATTACAGAATGACGGTTTATTGAGTTTTTCCTTCCTTTCAAAGGTATATATATATATATATATATATATATATATATATATATAATATATATATATAGAGTTTACAATACATTTAAAAGTCCGTTTTACCAACAAGGAAAAAAGTGAACGTTTCTGATGACGACCAATCACCTAAAGGTGATGCTCCGAAACCATTGGTAAAACGGACTTTTAAATGTATTGTAAACTATTAATAATATATATATATATATATATATATATATATATATATATATATATAATATATATATACATTTATTAATAGTTTACAATACATTTGAAAGTTCCTTTTACCAATGGTTTCGGAGCATCACCTTTAGGTGATTGGTCGTCACCAGAAACGTTTCTGATGACGACCAATCACCTAAAGGTGATGCTCCGAAACCATTGGTAAAACGGACTTTTAAATGTATTATAAACTATTAATAAATAAATACAGCTCTTACAGAAGTAGTTGAGCACTTTCTCCAATACTAACAAGGAATTAACTATATATATATATAAATATATATATATATATATATATATATATATATATATATATAAAGTAATCCACAGACACGTGTTTCGGAGTATCACTCTTTATACCGTTTAACAGCTACCCCTGACCGGGTTCGAGACCCGAATGAACTTTCGTTCACCAATCCTCTTACCCGTACGGTCATAGGCAGCTGTCAAATATAGGAGAATATTTAATCTCTACATTTCTAAGCGGAAATGAATTCACTAGAGGCCTCAAACTTATGTAAACAAAGCGAGGCTTAGCTGTGCGCTAAATACGGTGAATTTTGCAATTAAATCCCTTCTAATTAAAGTGCTCGATAAAATGTTTCCTTTATCATTTTTTACCCAATTTCTTTTTTAGAGAATGGCCTGAAATTTCATTTAGCTTGATATATAAGCAGCCCTTTTTTTAGATGTGGGCCATATGAGACACTGCTCATCATTAAGCGGGTCACACTGCAAAAAAAAAATTCAAGGTAATTTTACGTTGAAGGCGCCTAAAGCACCTTTCATTTATTTTTTTTTTTTACTATTTTATGATCTCTGAATCCAAAAATAACTCCAGTTTTACAATATCATGTCTACTTTTTGATACCCTCGATTTTTCTCAAAAACCATAAAAATACATCATCTCATTGTGTTTGGTCAGGTCTGGTTTTTAAGATCTTCAATACTTCACAAGTTATAATACTATTCTATATATTTCAAATAAGAACTGGTTTCTTTTTTTTTTTTTTTTTAAATTTGATCTGATTAAAAAAAATGAGTATGATTTTTGGATTCAGCGTAAAAATAACTGCCTTAAAATCAGCTATTATATATTCGACTTTGAAAACATTACTGGTCAGTGTTATCATTTCGTTTTATTAAGAAAAATGTAATAAGTTACCTGGACACTTTCTTCTAGAGCTGCGATTTCGTAGAGAACATCTAGGCACCCTGATTGTTTGTCAATAAGAGCCTGTAAAAGACAAAAAACAACAACAGTTAATGTGTACACTAAATATATTAAAAATAGCAACTAGGGCCAACCCTAGCTGAATTTTGGTGCCATTGTTAAAAATTAATATATTCGTTTATCAATTTCACCGACGGTGACATTGTAAAATCCAGATGCAAAAAAAAGAGGGAAATTTCCTCGTGCCTTTATGATCCGAGTAATTTAAAAACAATTCGTCTGGTCTTCTGTTCTCACACAATTGTCGTCGGTAAGACCGCTACGGACAACCGGTTATCCTAGCTAAGAATGGTAACTAGATATTTACCGTAACCTCCCACCAGGTCAGGATGTGACACACTGTCATTTTTTTTTAAAGTGGGAAGCCACGGAATGGCTAGTCAAAAAATGCGTGTTCCCATCGGCATTCCCTTTTTGGGCGCCTGAGGCCCCGAACAATAAACCCAGCTCTGCTCCATTAAATTTTAGCAAACGAAATGTAATTCATTTCGTCGTCAGCACAGTTTCTACCAACCGAGCACGTTACTATCACTTCCTGACATCCCAAACACAGTAGTCGTCGAATTTCACTTCTGGTCCAGACACTTGCTTTTTTTCTCTCTTGCAGTATCAGCCACTGTCCGTTTTTATCATCGCTCGGCTACCCTTTATGCAAATTCCGACTCGTTTCATCCGGGTCTCTGCCAACAGCATTTCAGCATTACAGCGACGAGGAGGTAGCGTGTTCAAATATCCGTGACCACTCGCCACACTCCTCACCCCTCGCACAGGCCAAACATATCCGGACGCGCTTTGTTTGTGGGGGCTGGGAATCCGCTCGTCCACAGTTCTGCCCTTCAATTTCGCTACATAAATCGAGAGGGCATGTGTTGCCTGAGAGGACGGCGCCTGGGATCACGCTGTCAACTTGGCCGAGGCCAGCTGAATACTGCTAAGAGCAGTAATTCGGTATTTACCTTAACCTCCCACTAGGTTAGGATGTGACACAAGGTCTTTTTTAAAGATAGAAATCGCGCACAAGCCTAAGCTCATTCGATGGCCAGTCAAAAAAACATAAAATGCGGACCACGCTGTTAATTTGTCCAACGGCCTTGGCCGGCTGAGAACGGCAATGCACTCCCGAGAGAGAGCGACTGCTTCGGCTTTGATGCCTCTTCACCGGGCCAAACCACTCCAATCAACAGGAATGACAGGACACTTACCTGGAGTCACCACTCAACCTGGAGAATGTGACTTCAATCTGTAGCCTTGCGATGTAATTCACTTTACCTCCCGTTACATTTTATAGGCACGGGGATTCTAGAACCTTCTTTCTCATTAGCTATAAAAGACACCACCCCTTGGCAATGGACATCATGAATATGGTTATTTCCAATAATTCTAACATAAACAAAGGGGAACAACTCTTGACTGATAAATTATTTATTTATTTTCCCATTAAACTAACCCTAAACCCTAACCCTAATCCCGTCTTTTTTCCTAGTAGATCAATAAATAAATAAATAATTTATCAGTCAAGGGTGGTTCCCCTTTGATCATGTTAGACTTATAGGAAATAACCATGAATATTGTTAAATTATTTATTTATTTTCCTATTAAACTAACCCTAAACACTAAACCCTAACCCTAAACACTAACCCCGTCTTTTTTTTCCAAGTAGAACAATAAATAAATAAATAATTTATCAGTCAAGGGTGGTTCCCCTTTGATCATGTAAGACTTATAGGAAATAACCATGTATATTGTGTGTATTCGAGAAGGAAAGCTACCCTGTGTGTATTGTTCTTGCAGAAGCCTAGACTTCTTTGTAAGCATTTCAGTTAACGAAGAAACTAAATCAAAACTTATGTTTTAAAACTAGAAGAATAAATCTAGACGAAACATGACAACTGAAATGGCGGAGGATTCTATCGTTTATCCCACAACCAATTCTTTAAACATATTTCTTTTAAGAAATCTGTTCAATATATGTTCTTATAGCTCAGTCGGTAGAGTGTTCAGCTAGGAATCCAAAGGTTCTTGGTTCGATACCGGCCCTCGCCAACTCAGCGTATGAGTAGCACAGGGATATGTGCGGTAAAGTGAGGAGCTCGGTCGGTAGAGTGTTCGGCTAGGAATCCAACGTTCTTGGTTCGATACCAGCCCTCGCCAACTCAGCACATGAGTATCCCAGGAATCTGTGCGGTAAAGTGAGGAGCTGATGGTAGGTGTGGCGCTCCACTTCATATGCTATAATAATTCCTTGGTCTAGCGCTAGTGAAAATGGTATAGACTCCTTTGCTGTCTGGCTGATACCGACATTAGGCCGCCCCGACGACTTTACTTTTTACTTACTTACTTGTAGGTGATGAGTATAGAATTCTAGTAATATATATTCACCTGCTTTACTGCGGGTGAGTGAGTAAAATACATTGCGTGATTCCCAGGCAGTAACTATCCATTGCCTAAAAGGGACAGGGTCGTGTTTATTGACCGGTGCCTGAAGCGCATAAAAGGGAATGCCGACGAGACCAGGCATTTGTTGTACTGCTCATAGCATGGGTTTCGGTTTGTGGGTAGTTCACCACTTTAAAAAAAAATTGTGTCAATCTCACCAGCTGAGAGGTCAGGAAAATTACTACAATTCCAGTAATGTGATTGAGAATAGAGGAAAGTGTGGATACAACAACACAGACAGTTAAATTCAGTTGATATTTCACCTCATTATTTGATGAAGCTTTTTCGAAACTTTATTGACATAAGTACTTGTACATTCTGCTTTTATAGTGAAAAGGTAAATGGGTGAGGGGGTGAAAGAAAGTCGGGTTGGGTAGGTGTGTAGGGAATGGTACGTTTTTATTTTATGGGGTCAGTCGGTTGACTTAGATGATAACTTGATATTTGGAGTGTGGGTCAAATGTGTTGATATTCGATGTGTATCAGAAATTTGATAGTCGGGGTAGGTCAGTATACTGAATTCAACTGTCTGTGTTGTTGTATTCACACTTTCCTCTATTTTCAACCACATTTTGTCGGATTTATTCAAATGCTTCACAATTCCAGTAATATAAAAAATGGTAAACCTAAAAAATGTGTTAAAAAAGTGTATTACATAGTAAACACACAAAAAGGCTGCAGTTCTACACACATTGTAAATGAATTTGATGCATTGGTAGCCAATATTTTCTAGGAAATGTTTAATATTGACCATTCTTCATTAGCAATGTATTGATTGTGGCTGTATAAACAGAAATGAGACAAACGGTGACATGCGCAATATTCTGATCAATAAAAAGTAGAACAAAAAATAAAAGTCGTTCCTAGTTAAAACTAATTTGGGATTTTTATTTTAAAAAAAAGGTGTGTGTTCATTATGAATACACTGGCTTTCACAAAACTCGTCATTGATCAATATTACGATCGGGCAAAACTTGCAAATCGGTCGGAAAAATTGAAAACATATTACAGTGTGACCCAGAAAAAACAGAACCCAAATTATTTATTTATTTTCCCATTAAACTAACCCTAAACCCTAACCCTAACTCTAAACCCTAACCCCCCTAGTTAAAATTGATAGTTTTATTACAAAATGTGTGGATTCTGTTTTTTTTAGGTCACCCTAATTTTCCGACCGATTTGCAAATTTAGCCTACGATCAAACTTTCAAGTCGTTCCTAGTTAAAACTAATTTGGGATTTTTATTTTAAAAAAAAGGTGTGTTCATTATGAATACACTGGCTTTCACAAAACAAGTCGTTGATCAATATCACCATCAATCTTTCAAGAATAAACGATTTTTTTGGACAAATATTCATATATCTTGATATTTGCCACGTACCCCACGTGTACGGGTTAGGTACAAGGCCCTATTAATATGGGACCACCCACAAGCCGAGACTCATGGGTGGCGGGTGAAAATTGCATTGATCCCTTTGGTATTGCCCCTCAAGGGGCGCCTCGGGCACTAGGAAATAAACCCAGCCCTGCTCCATTAAATCGAGGGGGCAGGTATTGCCAGGGGGGATAGCCCCCCTGGGATCAACGCTATTAGGGCCGAAGCCACTTATGGCCATATCATGATGAGCATACCTTTTTCATATATCCTATCATAATGAAGATTGTGTAACTGTCTGTCTGTAACCGAAACTACGTCATCGCTGACGTCACAATTTCCTTAGTTATTTAAGTTATATTCTCAACGATTATGAAATAGTCATTATTTAATCCTAATTATCATCTCATTTATTAACAATGTCTCTATTAAATTCTAGCTTAGTCAGATTTGCCGCAAAACTACTCATATTATCAATGCATTTAAAATCCTGAAATATGTGTTATATATCTCTAAAAAAATAAAGATTTACATAGTTTATGGTTGGAATAATTTGCATAATGATTTTAACAAAACTGGGTTTAATAAATAATTATTTCCTGTTACTGGTTTCTAATACTATCATGTTATTCTCAAACGTATTAAAAGCAATCCTATAAATAATTTTAGATAGAAATCAAATAAATTCACATTAAATGCTTCACTGCAGCGATTTTTGTTGGTTGTGCGGTTAATGAACTTTTAAAATTGTATTGATAGTGTACGACAGATTTATACTTACGTTAAGAGTTTCAAAAACAAGATTTGCCTCTCGCACTTCGGGGATACGAGGATCCTGCAAAAGCAAAAAAGAAGGGTGAGTGAAATGATGACGATGATGATGATGATGATGATGAAAGTGTTATAATTTTCTGAAGTGTTGAGATTATTAGATATAAGGCGTGTGTTAAATGCTCACTCTTATTTATCGATAATCATGTGACCATATTCTTGGCCAATCACTGGCAGTACTCTGCTGCTGGTATTGTTATTTATACTGGCTGTTCTGGTCATACCTACTCATAACTACTTGAACCTTCGTGGACGACGGAACATAGGATTATATCACTGGTTTTTAAAATTGATCTTTAAAATACTGCATCGGAGCCTTAAAGTATATTTTATGCAAAGCATTAGAGCTATGCTTTTTTTTTTTGATCTTCAATCTCCTCTT
>CM042162.1:67977620-67993665 GCA_023376005.1 Doryteuthis pealeii | reverse complement strand
AAAGATGAGATTATACACCACACTCCATAGTACACTCGGGTCAGAGTGACCAGAAGAGACTGCAAAATGAAAGGATACACACACTTTTCCATTAGTAATCGTGGTCAATAGTTGTGTTACAGGGTGTTACTGGCAATAAAGTATACACGCATCACTTCCATAGTACCACTCCGGGTCAGAGTGGACCAGAGAGTACTGGCAATGAAAGGATAACCACACTTCCCATAGTACCACTCCGGGTCAGAGTGGACCAGGGAGTACTGGCAATGAAAGTATACACCAACTTCCCATAGTACCACTCTCGGGAGAGTGGACCAGGGAGTACTGGCAATGAAGGATACACCACACTTCCATAGTACACTCCGGGTCAGAGTGGAAGAGAGTACTGGCAATGAAAGGATACACCACACTTCCCCATAGTACCACTCCGGGTCAGAGTGGACCAGGGAGTACTGGCAATGAAAGTATACACCACACTTCCCATAGTACCACTCCGGGTCAGAGTGGACCAGAGAGTACTGGCAATGAAAGGATACACCACACTTCCCATAGTACCACTCCGGGTCAAAGTGGACCAGGGAGTACTGGCAATGAAAGTATACACCACACTTCCCATAGTACCACTCCGGGTCAGAGTGGACCAGAGAGTACTGGCAATGAAAGGATACACCACACTTCCCATAGTACCACTCCGGGTCAAAGTGGACCAGGGAGTACTGGCAATGAAAGTATACACCACACTTCCCATAGTACCACTCCGGGTCAGAGTGGACCAGAGAGTACTGGCAATGAAAGGATACACCACACTTCCCATAGTTCCAGAATTAGAACATTACCACTTGATGCAGTATACCATCCCAATCTCACAGACAAATCAAAGAGACAGTTTTTCCAGGCCATTGTCATGTCAGTACTGCTGTATGGTTGCACCACCTGGGCCTTAACTAAGCGACTAGAGAATAAACTAGACGGGAGCTGCACAATAATGCTGCGGGTGATCCTGAACAAGACGTGGAAACAACATCCTTCGAGAAAACAGCTGTACGGTCACCTGCCACATATCACCCAAACCATCTGAGTAAGACGGACAAGACACACGGGACACTGCTGGAGAAGCAAGGACGAACTCATAAGCGATGTCCTCCTGTGGAAGCCAGCACATGGACACGCCAGTGTGGGCCACCAGCAAAGATGTACATTGACCAGCTCTGTGCGGATGCAGGATGCTGCATAGAGGACCTCCCGAGAATGATGAGCGATAGGGACGGATGGAGAGAGATTGTCATGGATATCCGTGCTGACAGCGCGATATGATGATGATGATGATTTCATCTATAGATCAAAAAAATTTGTTGTAGTCGATTAGTTGGAGGCCATGGTATAATCCATAGATGGATCGAGAGTAGTTGGATCCATACCTTTCCCAAGTGTATATGGGAACTGTAACTTTGTCCAGGATTTGAACTCAGGTCGAGGAGTCCATTTTCTATGACTTTACATAGAAAATGGACTCCTCGACCTGAGTTCAAATCCTGGACGAAGTTACAGTTCACATATACACTTGGGAAAGGTATGGATCCAACTACTCTCAATCCATCTATGGGTAAATAGTTGGGCAGACTGGGCTATCTAACGTTGATTAGGCAACCAGTCTAGGAGAAAGAAAACTCTGAATTCAAACATGTTAAATCCGCTTGGGGTGGTCACTACGGACCATATTACCTTTAGGCACCCCTTTCTGATCTCGATTAAGAAAGGACCTGTTTTTCATTTACACTGCATCCCTTTAGATTTTTGTGCATCAGTGAAGCAGGACATGTACCTATTAGCATCTATGGGTAAATAGTTGGTTAGACTGGGCTATCTAACCTTGATTAGGCAACCAGTCTAGGAGAAGGAAAACTCTGAATTCTAACATGTTGAATCCGCTTGGGGTGGTCACTACGGACCATATTACCTTTAGGCACCCCTTTCTGATCTCGATTAAGAAAGGACATGTTTTTCAATATTCGTTTTTTTGTTAGAGGTTAGGGTTAGGAGTTAGGGTTAGGGGTTAGGATTAGGGGTTAGTTTTATAATTTTTTTAATCTAAAAATCATCCGTTAAAACAACCGGATATTGATGGTGTAAATGAAAAACATGTCCTTTCTTAATCGAGATCAAAAAGGGGTGCCTAAAGGTCATATGGTCTGTCACTACTAGAATAGGCTCAGTCCTAATTTGTGATCTATTTCATTAATTTATTATTTAAATAGGATACTTGTTGCCTAGCGATAAAACAAAGCAAGTCTTAGTAAATAATTATTCAATTAAGAGAAAAATTAAAAATTAAAAAATTTAGTTAAAAGAAAAAATTCAAAATCAAAAGAATTCCATGACAGAAAAAAAAATCCCAAAACAAAGTGGTAGACAGGTGCAATAAGAATTACTTATTTTATATTGCAATTTTCATATATTTTTTTTATATTTTGTATTTAATATTTACATGTATTGAATTAATACTTTTATATTTTATATTTCAGTGTCTATATATTTTATATTCTTATATTTCAATTTCTAAATATTTCATATTTTATATTTCAATTTTTAAATATTTTATATTTCATATTCTAATTTCATATATTCAATATTTTCATATTTTTATATTTCAATGTTTATGTACTTTATATTTCATATTTCAATTTCAAAATATTTATACTTTATATTTCAATTCCTAAATGTTTTAATCTTTATATTTCAATTCCTAAATATTTTACATTTTATATTTCAATTCCTAAATATTTTATACTTTATATTTCAATTCTAAATATTTTACATTTTATATTTCAATTTCAAAATATTTTACACTTTATATTTCAATTTCAAAATATTTTATACTTTATATTTCAATTCCAAAATATTTTATACTTTATATTTCAATTCCTAAATATTTATACTTTATATTTCAATTTCAAAAAATTTTATACTTTATATTTCAATTCCTAAATATTTTACATTTTATATTTTAATTTCAAAATATTTTATACTTTATATTTCAATTTTAAAATATTTTATACTTTATATTTCATATTTCAAAATATTTTATACTTTATATTTCAATTCCTAAATATTTTATACTTTATATTTCAATTCCTAAATTTTTATAGTTTATATTTCAATTTCAAAATATTTAATACTTTATATTTTCAATTCCTAAATATTTTATACTTTATATTTCAATTCCTAAATATTTTATACTTTATATTTCAATTCCTAAATATTTTATACTTTATATTTCAATTTCAAAATATTTTATACTTTATATTTCAATTTCAAAATATTTTATACTTTATATTTCAATTCCTAAATATTTTATACTTTATATTTCAGTTCCTAAATATTTTAATCTTTATATTTCAATTCCTAAATATTTTAATCTTTATATTTCAATTCCTAAATATTTTATACTTTATATTTCAGTTCCTAAATATTTTAATCTTTATATTTCAATTCCTAAATATTTTAATCTTTATATTTCAATTCCTAAATATTTTATACTTTATATTTCAATTCCTAAATATTCAATATTTTATATTTCAATTTCAAAATATTCTCAACTACAGGTGTCACATGTGAAAGCTGTCCCTGAAGATGTTGATGTGTCAGTGCTTTATTACTGCTGCTTTCTTCCGGACCTCTTGGTTTCATAATGTTGTGCCAGGGTGGCTTCAGACATGAACAGTCCGCTACGATCAAGTTTTAAATTATGGTTAATCCTTTAAACAGTGCAATGAATTATGTGGGGAGTCTCCATGGTGTTGTGGCTAACATGCTGGACTGTGACATTGTTGTAAGTGAGTTCAAACTCCAGTTGTGCTATTATGTTCATTTTGTATTAATGCCTTGGGAAAGGTACAAAGCCCTTCACCCCCAGCTATGGGTTAAATATTACTACTACTGTTCTTCTACAAGGATGGCTTTGACATTTAAGGACCCAGAGGGTTAATGTGCCATTACACAAAGAAACTAAAAACAAACACTTTAATCCAATAATAATAATAATAATAATAATAATAATAATACATTTATAATTGCTGCACAAAATAATGTCATAAGGACAAACTACATCAAAGCGAAAATTGATAAGACCCAACAGAATAGTAAATGTAGACTTTGCGGTAATAGAAATGAGACTGTAAACCATATACTCTGTGAATGTAGCAAACTAGCACAACGAGAATACAAAACTAGACACGACTGGGTTGGGAAGGTGATCCACTGGAAATTATGCAAAAAATTAAATTTTGACCATACAACAAAATGGTATATGCATAAACCAGAATCTGTTCTTGAGAACAAAACGCATAAAACTCTCTGGGACTGCCATTGGACAAAGAAGTAAACAAAGCAATAAATAATGTCCTTATACTGAACAAAACAGGATTGAATGGTTAGAAATATGAATAATGAAACCTAAGAAAATTATCAAATTCCATGGAAGTTTTTCTTTATTCATTTATTTATTACTGTTTCTTAGAAAAGACGATCATGACTATTTTTCATATTTGTCTCGCTTGTCATTTTTCAATGTGTTTTTAAAGATTTCATTAAAAGACAAGAAAAACAGAAACATTCTTTCCTTTTAGCAGAGGTTATCAAGTGCAGTGCTAATTTAAATGCTTTTGGCCAGGTTGTTTACTCTAGATTTTGAAGTTAAGCAGCAATGAGCCTGTTCAATACTTAATTGGATGCTGGTTGGTTGGTTGGTTGATTGGTTGGTTGGTTAGATTTTACGGCATGTCCTTGTTAGATTATTTTAGGTTATTTCCTATAAGTCCAACATAAAAAAGGGGAACCACTCTGATTGACTGATAAATTATTTATTTATTTATTGATCTAATAGGAAAAAAGAAGACGGGTTAGAGTTAGGGTTAGGGTTTAGGGTTTAGGGTTAGTTTAATGTGAAAATAATGGGTAGATTAATTAACAGATAAAATTAAATTCAGAGTGGTTCCTCTTTTTGGTTATTTCCTATAAGTCTGACATGAACAAAGGGGAACCACTCTTGACTGATAAATTATTTATTTATTCATTGATCTACTAGGAAAAGAAGACGGGGTTAGGGTTAGGGTTTAGGTTTATAGTTTAGGGTTAGGGTTAGTTTAATGAGAAAATAAATAAATAATTTATCAGTCAAGAGTGGTTCCCCTTTGATCATGTTAGACTTATAGGAAATAACCATAAAATGTATATATATAAGGACATTTATAAGTGTGTATAATAAATTTTATATTTATTTCCTATAACTCCAAGCTGAAAAAAGGGGAACCACTCTGAATTAATTTTATCTGTTAATTAATCTACCCATTATTTTCCCATTAAACTAACCCTAAACCCTAACCCTAACACTGTCATCTTTTTTTCTAGTAGATCAATAAATAAATAAATAAACTTATTAATATAAGCATATCTGAAGCTTGCTCATACTTCAAGTTTTAGCAAAATAAAAAATTGATTGTAAATTGTAATTTGGAAAACTCATAAAACTCATAATTTGAGACAATCATACATCAATGTTCATAGTGTTGCTTTTTTAAATTTCTTGAACCATCTTAAATGCTTTTAGTGAACTTATTAACAGACCAAGTTACCTTTAAGCACCCCAGGGCCGACTTGGATTCAGAAGGACATGTTTCGTTTTGCACCATCAACATCCGGTTGTTTGTTAGGGTTAGGGTTAGGGCTAGCAGTTAGTTTTATAATTTAAAAAGAATGCATCTAAAAATCGTCTGGTAACAAACAACCGGATGTTGACGGTGCAAAGCGAAACATGTCCTTCTGAATTCAGGTCGCCCCTAGGGTGCTTAACTCTTAAAGTCCTATACCACCTCATTCCACCTGGCCAGAAATCTCCTTCGTTTTCCTAATCTGCCTCAAATTTGTATAAATGTAATATTAAACATATTTAGAAGTCTTTGATTTAAGGGAAATAACAGGTAACTTTAGATGCAAAGATCATTTTTAGCCATTTTTTTTATAAATCTTATAGGAATGGGGATCTGGACTTTGTTTAAATGTAATATTAAACATATTTAGAAGTCTTTGATTTAAGGGAAATAACAGGTAACTTTAGATGCAAAAGCCATTTTTAGCCATTTTTTTATAAATTCTTATAGGAATGGGGATCTGGACTTTGTTTAAATGTAATATTAAACATATTTAGAAGTCTTTGATTTAAGGGAAATAACAGGTAACTTTAGATGCAAAAATCATTTTTAGCCATTTTTTTGATAAATCCTTATAGGAATGGGATCTGGACTTTGTTTAAATGTAATATTAAACATATTTAGAAGTCTTTGATTTAAGGAAATAACAGGTAACTTAATGAAAAGGCATTTTTAGCCATTTTTTTTAATAAATTCTTATAGGAATGGGATCTGGACTTTGTTTAAATGTAATATTAAACATATTTAGAAGTCTTTGATTTAAGGGAAATAACAGGTAACTTTAGATGCAAAGATCATTTTTAGCCATTTTTTTTCATAAATCCTTATAGGAAAGCTCTGGACTTAAAAAATTCTCAACAGGATGTTAAGAGTTAAAGGTAACTCGGTCCTTATTAACATAAACATATCTGAAGTTCACTTGTACTTCAAGTTTTAGCAAAGCAAAAAATTGACTGAGTGACAACTCATAACTTGAAAAACTTGGTAAACTTGTAATTTGAGGTACTCGTACATCAAGATATCACTGTATATATTTACAAAGTATACTTAGTTCAAGCAGACTTGTTAGGAAGGTGTTGAACATGACCCAGCACATTTTTTATTCTTTCGTTATAAAGGGATTTATAGATGCAACAAGAAAATTCACCCCCTGTGGACCTTTATGATCTTATTTCTCTGAATGTTTGAGATGAGGCTTGAAGATTAGTATTATCTGCATTATTCGGACTATTGTCCCCATCTTCATTGTTATTTGTACAACGTTTCGGGCGATATGCCCTCCGGCCTTCTTCAGGTATTTCTTGTCGGACTCGGGAACCTTCTTTTCGAACTCGGGAACTTTCTTGTTGTAACCGGGAGCCATCACAGAACTTTGAACCTAACCCTTTATTTAGTCCACGGGGGTATCCTGTTCAATCCTGAGTGAAGGCAGTTAGAAAAATAATTAATACAACTCCTACCCCAGCTATGGTTAGCGGAATGAGAACAGGATAACCCCGTGGAATAAATAAAGGGTTTGGTTCAAAGTAGTCTGGTGAGTAAGTTTAGGCTGGTAGGCTTAGGGGTATTTACATGTGTCCCACTTTCACACGATATGGCACACGGACGTTTTATGTGGGCACCAACCACAAGCCGAGACTCATGGGTGGTAGGTAGAAAAATTGCGTCGATCCCATTGGCATTACCCCTCAAGGGGGCGCCTGGGATCGACGCTATTAATTAAACACAACCTGTCCAGAGCTGAAGCTCACTGGACTGGTTGGCTAAGGTGCCTGTTCCAACACAGTGTCGAATATTTATACATGACACTGTCCAATCAGATTATAGTGAGGGGGTACCAAGGTATTTACATATTCATTACATCATGACATAAGGTCAATTTTTAAGCAAAGGCGATATTTCATTGAAACCATATGATTATTAGAATTATATAGGAATACTTAAACCATATAACTGTGTGCACATTATTTGTATTAGATAGGAATAATTGATACTATATAGCAATTTTAGATCTAGGTACTAATTCAATACATAAGCCAATCCTTCATAGGTCCTTATGATATACTTCTTAAAACACAGAACTAAATGTGGGAAGGTTTATTGTGTAGGAAGAGTGTGCGGGACTAATTGTTTAAATTGGGAAAGACCTGTGTGCATGACTTGAATAGTATAGTACCTTATGACATTTCAGAGACCCTACCCCAAAATCATAAAAATTGTTGGGGTTTTTTTTGTTGTTGTTGTTGCTTTGCTTTATTTATTTATTTATTTATTTTATTTTATTTTATTTTATTTTATTTTTTTTTCAATTCAAAAATATTTCTTTCTTTTATCTATATCTATCTCTCTATTTATATCTATATCTATCTCTCTATTTATATCTATATCTATCTCTCTATCTATATCTATCTCTCTATCTATATCTATCTCTCTATCTGTATCTCTCTATCTCTATCTGTATCTCTCTATCTGTAATCTCTCTATCTGTATCTCTCTATATATCTCTATCTCTATATATCTCTATCTCTCTCTATCTATCTATTATCTCTCTCTATCTATCTATTATCTCTCTCTATCTATCTATTATCTCTCTCTATCTCTATCTATCTATTATCTCTATCTCTATCTATCTATTAGAGCATTCAAAAACTAGGAAATACCTGTGTGTATATCTTGAATAGTATAGTCCCTTATGACGTTTTAGATACCCTACCTCAAATTCATAAAAATTGTTGACTTTTTTAATTGTTTTTTTATTCTTCAATTTAAAAATATTTCCTTTTTTTAATTCAGTCAGTAGAGCATTCAAAAACTGGGAAATAGTATAGCCCCTTATGACGTTTCAGAAAATCATAAAAAATAATTGTTTTTTTGTTGCTCTGCTTTATTCTTTATTTTATTTTATTTCTAATAATAATTCGCTAAGTGAAATGCAATTACCACGTCCAGGATTTGAACTCGGGGCGACAAGTCCATTTCCCATGACATTAACCATTACACCACGCGCTTCCTTCAACACGGGTGTTGATTGTTTTTAGGCTTTTACACACATCATTATTTGCTACTCGTGTCTGAATTATTATCATTACTAGCAAATATATGCACCCTCCGGGTGCAAGTATTTAAGTTTTAATATAATAAAATATCATATTAAATTAGAAATGGTAATGAAACTGAATAAGAATGATGATAAAAATATTTGGAACAGAGGGGGTATGATTGAAAAATAGAACAACTTTGAAACGAACTCTTCCATCATCTTCCATTACTCCCGTTTTTCATTGGTAAATTTTCCTAATTTAACTATTTAGTTAAAATTGGAAGTAAAGGATAATATTACAGTTATTTCTTCTTATTAATCTATTTCCTTTAAGATTTATCCCCAAGATTTTTTCTCATATTCATTAAGATAAAACCAAACAATTAGAAATCAATAATACTAATCACATATTTATTAAAATCAAATTTTAAAGATCAATATGCAAATTAGCCTTTCCATTCACAATGTAAACCGCTATTTTGTTGTATATATAAATACAATTACCTGTTATTTATATCTAGATATGGTCAATAGTATTAATGATGTGTAACAATTTTATTAATAATTGAAGTTTAAATATAAATAAAATCATGGAGAATGTGATGTAAATAACTAAGGGAATTGTGGCTTGAGTAGTAATATAGTTTCGGTTACAGACAGAAAAACACACAATCTCCATTATAATAAGATTTATTTCAGGTGATCAAAGGTGGGAAGAGACATCGGGTAGGAAGAGTGTGTTGTGTCAATCCTTCAATTTGGGAAGGACCATGTTTGTATGTTATACATTATAGCATTTCAAAAGCCCTACCCCAAAATTTTGAAAATAATTTGTTTTATGGGTTTTTTTTTACTTGTTTTCTTTTCTTTTTCTTTTTAGGGAAGGGGGAATTCTTTTATTCTATACAAAAAAAGATAAATAGTTATATATGAATAGACTGATAGATATACAGATAGACAGATAGATCGATCGATAGATAGATAGATAGATAGATAGATATAAGGAAATAGATCCATAAATAAATAGAAAGACATATAAACATGAGGGAAGTGAAAAACAAAGATAGATACATTAATTAGTATTATCTGCGTTATTCGGACTATTGTCCCCATCTTTATTGTTCTGCAACGTTTCGGCCGATATGCCCTCCGGCCTTCTTCAGGTATTTCTTGTCAGACTCGGGAACCTTCTCGGACTCGGAAACCTTCTTTTCGAACTCAGGAACTTTCTTGTCGTAATCGGGAGCCATCACGGAACTTTGAACCTAACCCATTTAGTCCACGGGGGTATCCTGTTCTCATTCCGCTAACCATAGCTGGGGTAGGAGTTGTGTTAATTATTTTTCTATGTTACTGCCTCTACTCAGGATTGAACCCGGAATCCAGAGATAACTGTCGCTTAGAACTGTCTTAACCTAACTACCTTATCCACTAGGCCATGTGTCCTATTGGACAAGATGGGGACAATAGTCCGAATAACGCAGATAATACTAATCATCAAGCCTCATCTCAAACATTCAGAGAAATAGATACATTAATATTTAGGTAGATAAATAAATAGATATGAGGAAAATTAAATAGATAGATAGATAGATAGATAGATAGATAGATAGATAGAAAAATATTTATCAAGTAGAAAAATTAGTATTTACAAGAAAATATTTGCATGTCTTGAATATTAATGTACCTTGCAATACTTCCGAAATCCCACCTCTAGATCATAAAACTAAGATTTTCTCAATTTAAAAATATTGGATTCTTTTGATGGACCCAAATTTACTAGAGAAGACGGTGTGTTATTTCCTATAAGTCTAACATAAACAAAGGGGAACCACTCTTGACTGATGAATTATTTATTCATTTTTCCATTAAACTAACCCTAAACATTGTATTTACCTCGTACCTCACTTGTACGGGTTAGGCACAAGGCCCTATTAACGTGTTACCACCCGCAAACCGAAGCTCATGGGTGGCAGGTGAAAAATTGCGTCGATCCCGTTGGCATTCCCCCTCAAGGGGACGCCTCAGGCGCTGGGCAATACACCCAGCCCTGCCCCTTTAAATCGAGGGGGCAGGTATTGCCTGGGGGATAGCCCCCTGGGATCGACGCTATTAACTTGTAAAGATCCAGGGCCGAAGCCACTGGACCCCCACCCTAAACATACAGACACATACATATACATACACACTCACTCTCACTCACATACACACAATCACTCTCACACACTCATACACACACTCACTCACTCACTCATTCGCACACACACTCACTCACGCACATACAGACACACACACACCAGAGATTACGTAGCCGAAACCTCATGAACTAAAATAAAAATTTGTTTTAAAAATTCCAAGGTAAATAGGTTATTTTCTTGTTCTAATATAAAGTTATTCATTGTATTTTCAAATACATGAGATAATGCTTTATCTTATATATATATATATATATATATATATATATATATATATATATATATATTATATATTATATTATCTTAGATTAAAAATATATTTAAAAAAACACGTTGTTTATAGAAACATGTCTAAGTCTTGTTTATATTCGCATCCCAGGAGAATGTATGCCCTGTTGACCGAGACTGTAGAATACGCCGACTGTACGTCTGCAGATGGTTAAGACCCTCCCCCCGCCCCAATGAGGTCACCTGTTGACTGTGGATTGTTTACCGGTGATGCTTAAAAACGGAATCTGAGGTGGAAGGCCACACCTACCATCAGCTCCCCACTTTACTACACAGACTAATGCACTGAGTTAGCGAGGAAAGGTATCGGTACTATTTAACCCATAGCTGGAGGAATGAGGGGATTCATAGATTTCCCGAGAACATTAGAACATAATTGCGCAACTGGGGTTCGAACTCGCTGACTAGGATGTCGCAGTTCAGCACATTGGCCATTGGGAGAAAAAGTCAGTTCATACAATACAACATTTAATTACGCAACATACAAAGAGGGAACATAGTTCTCGTCCAAAATCATAAAACAGGTTAAGCAACAAAGGGGTGGAAACTACTAACTATTTTTCAGGAGGCCTGGGAACAAAAAACACACCCATGTGCGCAGTGCTGAGAAAGTGAAAATACAACGTCAGTCGCTTCCAGCGTGGTGTTGGCAAGAGAGGGAGATTTTAAGATTCGCCTTGTCACGTGACCAAAACGAACACGTGACGTGGGAAAGCACTTCCTTCAATGTGAAAATGGAGACAATTCTATTTTGTCTCACAACTGCCATTACGCCGCGGGGGTTCTCCCTTTGAATATATTCGAGGTCGCCGAACGAACCCGCCGGGTAAGAGTGGACCAGGTGAGTAATGACAATGAAGGGGTACTCCACACTCCCCAGAGCTCTGGAACTGGAACTTCACCACTAGATGTACGTAATATACAGGGTGTTTCAGAAAAATTGATATCATTTCGGAATCTAATAACTCGACCAATTCTCATTCAAATGATCTCAAATTTGAACAACGTGTGTAGAAACAATTAAAAATTCCGTTTAATGTTGTTATATAATTTTTTTTTCAGGCCGTAAAATGCAATCCGCTGGAAAAGAAAAGGCGTTTAAACATCGCACATATAATTTTTGAGTTGCTTCTGCACATGCTGTTCGGAGGGAGATCGTAGGTATAAACTGCTGATGAGAACTAACAAGGTTGAAACAGCTGTACAGTGTTCCACACGTAGCGCGCGTTATTCGCCGAGTTTGCTTGTCGTGATTATTTCAATAATTATCGAATTTTATACGATATACGCATTGTAATTGCCTTCAAAAATATAAATAATAATAATATACGTTACTTAACAATGCCCCAAAAGCAAATTATCAAATACTATTAATATTTGAGATAATTTGAACCAGAATTCGTCAAGTTATTAAATAACGAAATGATATCAATTTTTCAGAAATATCCTGTACATCTCAAATAAAATATTTAAAACAAAAAAAAAAAAAACACGGACAAACTGGCTCAAGTCATACACTCCTCTAACCTCTGACATGATCGATCAACCCAGAGAATCCAAGATGTATCCTAGGGCAATTGTCGTTGCAGTAAAGTGTTGTCATCAATAAGAGGTCATCTGTTCGGGTAAGAGGATTGGCGAACGAAAGTTCATTCGGGTCTCAAACCCGGCCAGGGGTAGCTGTTAATGTATAACCACTGATGAGAGGCGATACCTCGAAACACGTGTCTGTGGATTACTTATTTATTATGTATATACTCCCACTTTGGTCGAGTACTTTAAATAGGGATTTAATTGCAGATTCACCGTTCTGGCGTGTAGCTAAACCTTGCTTTGTTTACAAATGTTTGAGGCCTCTAGTGAATTCATTTCCGCTTAGAAATGTAGCGATTAGATATTCTCCTATATTTGACAGCTGCCTCTGGCCGCACGGGTAAGTGGATTGGCGAACGAAAGTTCATTCGGGTCTCAAACCCGGCCAGGGGTAGCTGTTTATGTATAACCACACTGATGAGAGGTGATACCTCGAAACACGTGTCTGTGGATTACTTATTTATTATATATATATATTATATATATATATATATATATATAGCTTGATCATTATTTTTGTTATGTACTAAAATCTGCTTCCTTTGACTCACAGGCCATGGTACCCCTTGTTACTATGTAGTCACCCATCTAAGTACTGTACAGGATCATCCATGCTTAACTTCGATTATCTGCCTGGAATTGATGATTTCATAGGGGTTTGACTGTTGGTAATTACTAAATTACTTGTGGTCACCCATCTAAGTACTGAACAGATTTGTCACTGCTTAACTTCGCTACTAAGACAGGAACAGGTGTTTATTTTTTATTATCTTTCTTCACCCCACCCCCCAAAAAAAATCTGACTCACCAAAATAAATTGATTTGCACCCTTTGCTTCTTTCAGTCCAATGTTCTACCCACTGAACCATATCCAGGGCTTGACAGCGCACTTTGTATAAGAAAAAGGAATGCTACAGCTACATAGTTTCTGAAAAGGACCAGGGTCTAATACATTTTATGTAGTATTTTCAAGAAATACCTTTATTACATACAATGTTTGTTCATCGTTCTGTTGCCAACACGAAAACAACAAATGACGTGGCTATTATATATATTCATTCCCTCGGCACGGAACGAGGCATCTCTATTTGAATTATGAGATCGACGGACTATCCCCCTTTTCTATAGGTAACATTCCATTGGACTTAAGGATCAGTAACAATAATCAGTAATGATTCTCACTGGGTGCCCAGTATTTCCGGCCTTGTGACAAACAAATGTTATTGCATTATAAGTAATACAAAAAAGACAGTGGCACTTTGACGTATGAGTAATTCGTTCGGCTCGTATCTCAATTTCCTCGTATATCAAATCAATTTTCCACCATCGGAATTAATTGAAATGCTATTAATCCGTTCCACAGCGAAAACATCACTAATTTTTTGTTGCCTTTAAGAAAAATAGCAAGGCGTTGTATAAGTAAAAGTAAAGTTGATAGAGTGGGCTATTGTCGGTATCACCAGGACATCGAGGGAGTCTATCCTCTAACTGGAGCTGTTTTGAAATTATTTGTATTTAATAGGATTGTGTGCAAAAATAAACAGTATTAAGAAACAACACCACAATAAATGTAAATCTGAACAATCAATGAACGCGAGTGCCAAATTTTCCCATTAAACTAACCCTAAATCCCAACCTTAACCCTAATCCTAACTATAACCCTAACCCCAACACTAACAACCAATATATATATACTTTGACGTTATTTTTTTTATTTTCGTGGTTTCATCTGGACATACATACATACATACATCTTATTATAATGGAGATTGTGTGTTTTTCTGTCTGTAACCGAAACTATATTCCTACTCAAGTCACAATTCTCTTAGTTATTGACATCACATTCTCCATGATTTTATTTTTATCTAAACCTCAATTATTAATAAAATTGTCTTACATTATTAATACTGTTAACTATGTCTACATACTAACAACATGCAATTATATTTATATATACAACAAAATAGCGGTTTACAGTGGGAACGGGAAGGATAATTTGCATATTAATATTAAAAAATCGAATTTAATAAATATGTGCTTAGTATTATTGATTTCTAATTGTTTGGTTTTATTTTAATGAATATAAGCAAAAATCTCTTCAATAAATCTTAAATGAAATCCATTAACAAGAAAAATAACTGTCATTTTATTCTTTACTTCCTCTTTTAACTAAATACTTAAATTAGAAAAATAACAATGAAAGACGAGAGTGATGGAAGAGTAAGTTTCAGTTGTTCTATTTTTCGATTATACTCCCTCTGTTTCAAATATTTTTATCAGTATTCTTATTTAGTTTCATTAGCCTTTCTAATTTAATACAATATTTTATTACATTAAAACTTAAATACTTGCACCCGGAGGGTGCATATATTTGCTAGTACATACATATACACCAACTGCCCTTTATAGATGTATCGATGGCTGATACAAATTAAATGTAGGAATATAAAAGCCAGTAAAAACTCACCTGATTCAATGTTCCACTACAAACGAAAAAGGATATTTGTTCTCGTTGGAAAGGTAAATGAAAGAGATCTACTCCCCCGAAAAGGAAAACGCTGATTCAAGGCTCACCTTAACGCTCAGAGTTTTGTCACTCTTCTGTTTGTGGTCGAGTGAGTCCCTTCGTTTTGAATAGTGACATGTCAAGATGACGAAATTTATCTACCAACCTAAACCAGACCCCCCCATCCTCACCCCCCTCTCTCTCTCTCTCTCTCTCTTTCTCTCTCTCTCTCAACCTGATCCTACTTGTTTCTTCTCAGGTTATTGCTCTTCTCTTCTTCTTCTTCTTCTTCTTCTTCTTCTTCTATTTCCACACCCTTTCTAACACGCGTGAATTTTGATTTACTTTTTTGTTTCCCATCTCAAATTCCTTACTACATTCTTTAATCTGTAACAAGTGCCTATTTTTTTCTTATGTGGGGGGGGGGTTGTATCTTTGTTTTTATTTATTTATTTATTTATTTATTTGTTTTTGACAATTATAATTATTGTGATCTGTTTATAGCAATTCTTCATTTACACAAGTTTCATAAAAACGGATATCATTTGCTATTATTTATTAGCAAACTCTACAGCAGGGAAAACTCTGTAACCAAAAATATGGATATCATTTGCTATTATTTTTCATGTTTCATAAAAACGGATATCATTTGCTATTATTTATTACAAACTCTGTAACCAAAAATATGAATATGTAGCAGTTAAAAATTGAACACACA
>CM042162.1:67922620-67972620 GCA_023376005.1 Doryteuthis pealeii | reverse complement strand
ATGGAAGTAGCCTGTTATTTTCCGAAAGAATGCCAATGAACAAAAATTGTCAGGTAGAAAACACCAGCACGTTGCCAGTCACACTTCCAAATCCTCAATGTTATCTTATTATAATGGAGATTGTGTGTTTTTCTGTCTGTAACCGAAACTATATTACTACTCAAGTCACAATTCCCTTTGTTATTGAACATCACAATCCCAATGATTTTATTTTTATTTAAATCTCAATTATTAATAAAATTGTTTTACATTATTAATGCTGTTGCCCATATGCACATATTAATAACATGCAATTTTATTTATATATACAACAAAATAACGGTTTACAGTGTGAACGGGAAGGCTAATTTGCATATTGATATTAAAAATGTGATTTTAATAAATATGTGTTTAGTACTATTGATTTCTAATTGTTTGGTTTTATTTTAATGAATATAAGCAAAAATTTCTTCAATAAATCTTAAATGAAATCCATTAACAAGAAGAAATAACTGTAATTTTATTCTTTACTTCGTCTTTTAACTAAATACTTGAATTAAAAAAAATAACAATGAAAGACGAGAGTGATGGAAGTGTAAGTTTCTGTTGTTCTATTTTTCGATTATACCCCCTCTGTTTCAAATCTTTTTATCTGCATTCTTATTTAGTTTCATTAGCCTTTCTAATTTAATACAATATTTTATTACATTAAAACTTAAATACTTGCACCCGAAGGGTGCATATATTTGCTAGTAGTGATAATAACTATGAAAAATGCTAATTATAATTCTTTACACCTTAAATAGAAGCATCAATGACCAAGTTGATTTAGGTCATTCTTGAGGTCTTGATATTTTGTAATCTTTTTTCGCTCAGCTCTATTTAGGCCATAATCATTTGACACAGTTACATCAATAATGAGAGCAGTTTTTGTTTTGTTTATCCCAGATGAGAATATCTGCCCACGTGCCATTTCAAATGAGAATTCATTGAAAACGCTGATCCACATACTTCACAAGACAAGGATTGTTTCTTTAGGTATGTCATAGGATTTTCCTGTCGGCGAGTAAGCTGCCGCAAATCTGGATCAAACTGACATCGAACATAACACTTGTCGGAATTACATTCCTTAGTTACCACGTTTCTCCCATTAGACACTAGGTGGTGCTGCAACCAGCCAAATAAAACCATACGCACTAAAGTCAAAATTCTCTTCCATTCTTCTCTTATCAGCTTCTAGCCTCGACAACCCAACAGCGTATCTCTTGTCTTCACGACAATATAGGGAAGTGGGACTTATCGCCCCCAACAACCTCGTGTAGCACAGCACACAAGAACATATGCTCAACTAAAACCAGCATCTAGCACATATATTATAAAAAGGGTTTGGGATTTGCCATAAGGGCAATAGTCAGGACAATTTGTGCCTTAGAGCTGAGGCAGTTGCATTTTTTTTACTGGAGATAATAGTAGGTGTTCAGGTCCAGGTAAAACATGATTTTAGATACTTGGATGCTGGGTTCGGTGGTTGGTTGGATTTTACGGCATGTCAACCCTTGTTGGGTTATTTTATACCGAAGACATTTTGTTTTACTCATTCTTGATACTCAATTCTTTTTTTAATTCTATTTTTTTTAAACATTTTTTAAAGTCATTTTTCTATATAATCCATAGATGGGACTCTAACAGGTACTACCACTCTGGGTCAGAGTTGACCTGGGAGTAATGGTGATGAAAGGGTACTCCATATTCCCAAGAGCTCCAAAATTGGAACTGAACCATCAAATAGATTTTAACATCATACCCAGGACACTAAGACCCTCAGCCATTGCCTTCTCGCACACTTGATGTAACCAGCCGATTGATCGGAAGAGGTCTCTCTGACAGGAAGTGGTGATACCTGTTAAAAAAACACATATGGGTCAAGTGTGTCTAGCCTGTGTAAGGGCTTAAATGTAGTATTGTATGTCATCGACTGCTCAGCCACCAGGGTTCGATCCTTAAGTATCATGGGCTATGGCTAATAATTGGCCTCATGGGGGCGGGGGTCTTGCACCTCTCCAGATGTGCAACCCGGCTGACGGGGCAACATTTTGAAGTTTTAATTTTTTTATCATATGTAATTAATTTTATGTTTGTTAATGTTATATTATGTGTGAATGTACATATAATTTTTATGGCTGTTTCATATTGTTGCAGTTTTGATGCATTTGGTTATAGTAGAACAGTTCTGTTTACTCCAGTGTTGATAATACAAAGAATCTTCTAACCTATACAATGGTCAGACAATAACAACCTTTCAGATCTAAGAATTTGACACTATCTATATTAAGGAAGAATTAATGCAAGGAAAAAGATTTTCTTCAAAAAGTTTTTGACTTTCTTCTTCAAACAACAGCTTCAGGGACTTTATCAACAAAAATATTTCTAGGAAGGTAGTCAAAAAGTAATGCCATTTTGTTTAGGACATGTATAATTACCAACACAGGAACATCAGAATTCTGTTGATTGTTCTTTGAGCCACTTCTTCACTACAGATTTCACTTCCTAGTTACTGGAATAATGTTTGCCTCTCAAAACCTCTTTCACGGGGCTCCAAGAACAGTCAAAAGAATTTTACGGGCAGGGATAAATGCTCTCATTTGAAGGTGGAATATTGCTATTGAGAGAAACGGTGACTATGTGGAGAAGTAAGGATGTGATTCACAGAAGACCTGCTTCATTTTTATGTATGATACATGTTCCTGTGTCCTAGACAAAATGGTATTACTTTTTGACATATCCTCGTACATATTAGGACGTTCCGCTGATACAACTATGTAAAAGTTTCTTTATATCTTCTGTTATTTCAGTATTTATTCTATTAAGTTAGCTCAGTGAATTAATAATGTTCTTGTAAATTCGCCAGGAATTGTTTTTGTATATATGTAACGTAGCCGTTCGTCACGGTACCATATAGATATATTTGTTACGTCTTACTCTGGTCTATTCTTCCGGCCGTCTTCTGATCGTCTAGTCTTCTATCTTCTATCTTCTAATGGTCTCGTCTGGTCTTTCTTATCTGGGGATTCCGTGTCTGGTTCTGCTGGGGAGCGTTCCTTATCAGAAGCCTTGTGTCATTGTTAGCTTTTAGTAATAACAACAAGGCTTCGATTTACTTTTGATGTTATTTTATTCCGGAACCCCGGACCAGACAAATGCGCGCGGAGAGTCACATCTTGCTAGCTTCTAACTCTGCAACTGACTAACTGCAACTGTCACTGCAACTAACTGAGTTGCTTTCACTTTAAACCGGAAGGGGGCTTTCTATCGGGGTTCCGTTCTCACGATTCTATCCCCAGAAAGCAAGGTGAGAGTGAGGTCAAGCATTGTCACTCACTCTCAAGGCCATCAGCTGTACTGATCGCCATAAGGATTTCTATACTACCTTAAAAAGTAATAGGGATCCAATTAATATGTAACATATACATCCACACAAGGATGTATTTTACAAGCATGGGACAGCTAGTGAGAACCGAACACACTACCCAGTAGCAATGGATTTACGAAATTAGCTTGCTAACCATTACACCAAGATGGAATGATTACTCACGGGTAGGATGTGACACAAAATTGCAGTGTACGTCCAAGTTTATATTTTCGTATAGTCTTTTTCTTAACAGGATTTCTTTTTTCAGAAAGGTCCCATTTAATACAATTAACTTTTAAACAGACCTACTTGGCCCATATATATATATTTACCAACCCCCTCCGCACGAGCAGGATGTGACACAAGATCAATTTCTTAAGCGGAGTTCAACAGGTTTGAATTCCGAGTTTTCCTTCTCCTAGACCGGTTGCCTAACCAAGGTTAAAGAGTCCAGTCTGCCCTACTATTTATCCATAGCTGGAGGGAGATTAGGATTCATACCTTTCCCAAAGGTATTAGCGCTAAGTGAAATGCAATTACCATGTCCAGGATTTGAACTCGGGGCGACGAGTCCATTTCCCATGACTTTAATCATTACACCACGCGCTTCCACACTTGACCCATATGTGGTTTCTAACAGGTATCACCACTCCTTTCAGAGGTTGGTTGGTTTGGATTTTACGGCATGTCAACCCTTGTCTTATTTATGTAATTTCAGATGGTATCTGGGATATATATATATTTACCAATTCCTCCGCACGAGCAGGATGCGACATAATGTCAATTTCTTAAGCGGGGTTTAACAGGTTTTAATTCAGAGTTTTCCTTCTCCCAGACTGGTTACCTAGCCATGGTTAAAGAGTCCAGTCTGTCCTGCTATTTACCCATAGCTGGAGGGAGAGTAGGATTCATACCTTTCCCAAGCGTATTAGCGTTATGTGAAATGCCAACAGCTTCGTCCAGGATTTGAACTCGCGTCGACGAGTCCATTTCCAACGACTCTAACCATTAGACCACGCGCTGGGAGATATAGCAAAAGAATTGTTCTTCACCACCCCCAGGCCTGTACAACTAGAGCCTCACTATCAGATTCAGTTTACTGTCATATATAGGACACCCCTTAGTTTGGGGGGGGTATTGCCCCCTTTTCAGAGATACAGTAAACATATTCTAAGCCCCACCGACCGGGCATTGATGTTTGGTTTGGTTTCTTTATACAATGGCACGTCATTAAGAATCCCACACTACTCGCACACCGCCCTGTCGGTGGGGCGTTAGAATGCACGGACTGCACCTCTGCAGAGGGGCAAGACTCCCCCAATGGGGCCACCTGTTTGCCGTGGGTGGCGACCCGTGATGCTTAAGGATAGAGCCCAGGTGGATGAGCAGTTCAAGACTTGCAATACTCCACTTTGGCTCTATCTTGGGCTAGACAGTCTGAGAGGCCCCCTCCGATCAATCGGCTGGTCACGTCAAGCCCTAGCACCTATATGATTTTCCCATCCCTATTGCCCTTATGGCAAGCCCCAACCCCTTTTTATTATATGGGTGCTAGAAGGCAGTGGCTGGGGTCAACATGTCCTGGGAATGACGTTAAACTATATCTGATGGTGAGGTTCCAGTTTTTGAGGTTTGGGGAATGTGGAGCCCCTTCATCATCATTGCTCCCTGGTCCACTCTGACCCGGAGTGGTAGTACCTGTTAGGGTCCTATCTATGGGTTAAATAGAAAAATGTATTTATAAAAAAATTGTATTATCCATTAAGAATTGATTTATTTCAAAACTTTATCGGCATTAAATGACCCACTGGGGTTGATATGCCGTAAAACAAAACAAACAAACAAAAAAATCTACTCGCACATAGGTAATGAAGCCGTTAAAAATGTCTTTCTCAACAGCTTCTTTCGGTGCAATTATTTCCTCATATTTCTGCTTTAATTATATTTCGCCCGGCTTTGAAAAGATACCTCGAATTATTGTAGCAATTGACAAATATTTCTGGACTGGCACAACCGGTAAAGGACACCGCTGACTACCTGTCACCTGTCCCCCGGGTCTTTTCTTTCTTTCTTTCTTTCTTTCTTTTTTTCTCTTCTACTCTTGGTAACTGTCTCTCTTTTTTTCCTTATTTTTTTTCTTTTCATTTCTACTTAAATTTTAAATGTTAGGAGCTGCTTTCTTTCTTTCTTTTTTCTTTCTTTCTTTCTCTTCTACTCTGTCTCCCTTTTTTTCCTTAGTTTTTTTTTTAATTTTATTTTCTACTTAATTTTACATGTTAGGAGCTGCTTTCTTTCTTTGTTTCTTTCTTTCTTTCTCGTCTACTCTTGGTAACTGTCTCTCTTTTTTTCCTCAGTTGTTTTTATTTTCTTTTCTACTTAATTTTACATGTTAGGAGCTGCTTTCTTTCTTTCTTTCTTTCTCTTCTATTCTTGGTATCTGTCTTTTCGTTTCTTACTTTTTTTTACATGTTAGGAGCTGCTTTATTTGTTCGTACAGGCGTCGTCAGTGTAAAGAGTACATTCCTGCTCAGCGAATACCCAGCCATTTAATTGATGCCCAAATATGGAGTGTGCCAGTGGCCTGCGACAGTGCCTGTTCAGGTATGAAAATTCCATCTTACTGAGAAAAGTAAACCTTAAACAAACATGCAAAAGATTGGTCTGTTCAGCCACTCGCGCAGATACAGTTAAATTTTTTTTTAAATTGGACACTACGCCATCGTCTTTAGTAGGGAAGGATGCCAACAGAATCATATTTACATTTTAGGTTAGCAAATTGTTTTGTTGTGCCCTTTAAAGGGTGTATTTGTCGCATACCCCACTTGTATGGACTGGGCACAAGGCCTCGTTTTAACGTGGGCCCACCCACAAGCCGAAGCTGATGGGTGGGAAATAAACAAAAATTGCGTCGATCCCGTCGGCATTACCCCTTAAGGGCGCGCCTCAAGCGCTGGGCAATAAACCCAGTCCTGCCCAAAAAGGGGCAAGTATTGCCTGGAGGGATGGCCCTCTGGGATCGACGCTAATAATTGTACCTTAACCCGGTCCAGTAGCCGAAGCACACTGGACCCCTCGGACGGGACAGGGAAAAGTTGGTTGGTTGGTTTATTAATTTTAACGGCATATCAACCCGTCCAGGGTTATATCATGCCTAGCGGTTGGGGTGTTATACATATTGTGTATTCATATATATACTTTTAGTAATTGGTTTTAACAATGTGTTAGCATTATTGGGAATTATATTGTATGGCATTGATTTGTTTCATGTCTATATTCTATGGTATAATTTTATTTCCCTTAAAAAGGAGAAAATATCCCCAATGTTAACATTTTCAAATAGATCCTTCATATTGTTTGCTTTAAAATAATGTTTTCTGATGTGAGCAAAAAATCTGCAAGTGTTTGACTGTCAGCGGTGTTTGACATGTTTCACATTGTGGTTGTTGTTCTTGTTTGAGTATATAAGAGTGTGTTAGTTTTGTATGACCAATGCATAATCGGGACATAATGACTTGTTCCTTTCTAGACTTCCTTAAAGTTGGTCTGCAGCCTCCCAAAGTCGGTTTGATTAGGAAGAGTTTATTGTGGATACAGTACAGGGAAAAGGGTCATGCCTTTTAAAGGGATACAATCAAAACAAGGTTGTAGTCCGGTTGATGGACCAGTCAACACGTACGTAGATTAATATAGTAGGTTTATTTAAGAGAGATACACTTAGACAAGGGATAGTGTGACACGCTACTAATCCTCAAAACCAGCTCAGTATAATGCAATGCTCATTATATATATATATAATATTATATATATATATATATATATATATATATATATAATATATATTCAGATTTAAGATAGAGGTTTTATTGCAGAGAGATGCAATAAGACAGACAAGGAATAGTGAGGCATGCTACTAATCCCTCAAAGCCAGCCCAGTATAATGCTGTGCTCACTATATATATAGTCAGACCAAATGGGTGAGAGAGAGGGTTTTATTGCAGAGAGATGCAATAAGACAGACAAGGAATAGTGAGGCATGCTACTAATCCTCAAAGCCAGCCCAGTATATATGCTGTGCTCACTATATATATAGTCAGACCAAATGGGTGAGAGAGAGGGGTTTTATTGCAGAGAGATGCAATAAGACAGACAAGGAATAGTGAGGCATGCTACTAATCCTCAAAGCCAGCCCAGTATAATGCTGTGCTCACTATATATATAGTCAGACCAAATGGTGAGAGAGAGGGTTTTATTGCAGAGAGATGCAATAAGACGACAAGGAATAGTGAGGCATGCTACTAATCCTCAAAGCCAGCCCAGTATAATGCTGTGCTCACTATATAGTCAGACCAAATGGGTGAGAGAGAGGTTTATTGCAGAGAGATGCAATAAGACAGACAAGGAATAGTGAGGCATGCTACTAATCCCAAAGCCAGCCCAGTATAATGCTGTGCTCACTATAATATATAGTCAGACCAAATGGGTGAGAGAGAGGGTTTATTGCGAGAGATACAATAAGACAGGCAATGAATAGTGTGGCACACTACTAATCCTCAAAGCCAGCTCAGTATATTGCAATGCTCACTATATATATATAGTCAGATTTAATCTGACTCTACAGCCCTGAATAGAGACAGAAAGAGAAGAGAAGAGAGAGAAGAGAGGGAGAGAGAGAGAGAGAGAGAGAAAGAAAGTTCCATAGTAAAGAAAATAATTTTTATTCTTCAGTTGTTACAGGCATAACATTCAAAGGAGAATCTTTTTATTTTTATTCCTTAACCGTAATTTGTTTTGTGTGAAAGAGAGAGAAACCATCTATAACCATAACTCTCAAGATTATTAGACATAAGTAAAGTCGACGGGTTTGGCCCTAAAGTCGTGTATCAGCGAGGAAGTCTATCCCCTTTCAATTAGTCGCTAGACCCAGGAGATTGTTTTTGGCTCTGAGGTGGAGCGCCACATTAACCATCAGCTCTTACTTTACCGCACAGATCCTGTGTACCATACGCTGAGTTGGCGAGGGCCGTATCGACTAGGAACCTTGTGGATTCTTGCCGACGCTCTAACCGACTGAGCTAACCCGGCCCTAAAACAACCCCCTCCTTTGTAGTCACCTTAAGCAATATTGCTAATGTAATTGTAACTTATTTAAACAGAATATGAGTCGATATTGATAGCATAAGGTCTGCTTCGTGCTCACACCCGATCGTTATTATCATTCAATAGAAATGACTATTAAATACTAATTATAGAAGAATATGGGGGCTGGGTTAGCTCAGTCGGTAGAGCGTTCGGCTAGAAAACAAGGTTCCTAGTTCGATACCGGTCCCACCAACATCAGCGTGAGTAGCACAGGGAATCTGTGCGGTAAAGTGAGGAGCTGATGAGGTGTGGTCTGCTCACCTTCAGATGCTAAAAACATCTGCCATGGTCTGCGCTATAGAAAAGGGGATAGACTTCCTCGCTGACTGGCTGATACCGACTTTAGGCCGCCCCGTCGAGTTACTTTACTTATAGAAGGAATTAACTTTATTTGGGTTAATTATGAACATTTAAGTCGTCAGTGAGTGGTCTAATGTCGGTATCAAGCCAACAGCAAGGGTGCTTATCCCCTTTTCACCTAGCGCTAGACTAAGGAGATGGTTTTTGCGTCTGAGTGGAGCGCCAGCAACCTCCATCAGCTGCCTTACTTTACGCAACGAATCCCTGTGCTAAACTATACGCTGAGTTGGCGAGGGCCGGTATCGGAACTAGGAACCTTGTGGTTTACTAGCGAAGCTTAACACCGACTGGGCTACTGAAAATACGAATTTGATGCGATATCGATATGTTTAACTGAAGGGGACTTAAATTATGAACCTGGTCCCGGGGATGCAGCGCATGTCGTGTCAGATAATTTTGGAAACCCATACCTCGAGTATTCGCAACATTTTTATCATATATATATATTATTATATATATATATATATTATATATATCTTATTATAATGGAGATTGTGGGTTTGTCTGTCTGTAACCGAAACTATATTACTTAAACAAGTCACAATTCCCTTAGTTATTTACACAACAATCTCCATGATTTTAATTTTTTATTTAAACCTCAATTATAGTAAATTGTTTTAGCATCTTAAGCTGTTTGACTATATCTACATACTAATAACATGCAATTGTTTTATATATACAACAAAAATAGCGGATTACAATGTGAAATGGGAAGGGCTAATTTACATATTGAATCTTAATATTTGATTTTAGTAAATATAATGCTTAGTATTATTGAATTTCAATGTTTGGTTTATATTAATGAATATGGCAAATCTCGGGGATAAATTCTAAAAGAAATCCATTAACAAGAAGAAATAACGTTTTATTCTTTAACTTCCTAATTTAACTAAATAGTTAATAGGAAAATTTACGCAAATGAAGACGGGAGTAAGGGAAAATGAGGGAAGAGTTAGTTTCAAAGTTGTTCTATTTTCCGATTATACCCCTCCGTTTCAATATTTTTATCTGAATTCTTATTCAGTTTCATTAAGCCTTTCTAATATAACATGATATTTTTATTATATTAAAACATAGATATTTGCAATGCACCGGAGGGTGCGTATATTTGCTAGTATATATTAATAAAACATTAATCAGCAGAAGAATTTGCCTCATTTTTATATCAAAATTTGGATAATTTAGACATTTAATCTATGCGCAAAGCATCACAAGAATTATGCAACAAAAATATTAATTAAATAGCTTAAAAGCCTCTCCATCAGGCAGTAATTAGTAGTATATAATTATTATAAACCAAATAATGAAAAGTTAACACAATTGTAGGGGTGACAAGAATTTCGTGCTCCTTAGATTAATATACATCGTGGTCCCGAAAATCTGTCACCATACATATCATTATAGAAAAGGAAATCTATATTCTTTTGGGGAGGATCAAGTGTAGTATCCTGTTCCAGATCTATGCTTGAGACTTACTTTCTATACCGCCGGCCTCGGCTGGGGGTCCAGTGTGCTTCGGCCCTCTGGCCGGTAAAAGTCAATAAAGCAATCGATTGCAGTTTTTATGTACGCCACGTAAAACGAGATCATTGTGTCAGACCCTCATAAGTGGGATGAGCAGGCAAATACCATACATATCATTTATTAGAGGTAAAATAATTACATTTGTTTATAATATTAAAACAAAATATCAAAGATAACACAATATGTTTGAGGTGACAAGACCTTCGGGATACCCTAAGATTAAGTAGCGCATGATCCGAAAGTTTTATCACACTTACATAATCTTTATAGAGGTAACATAATTACATCTCATATCATTAAAACAAAAAAATCAAGACTAATAACATGTAGGAGTGACAATACTTTCGGGCTCCCTGTATATTATGTCATCATGGTCCACAAAGTCTTGTCACCCCTACATATCTTTTATAGAGGTAAATAATTAACATATATTTTATAATATTTAACAAAATATAATGAAATAAACACATTAGTAGGGGTGACAAGACTTTTCGGACACTCTGTATATTAATGTACATCATGGTCCGAAAGTCTTGTCACCCCTACATATTTTTTATAGAGGTAAATAATTTAAACATAAATATTTTTTATAATAATCAAACCAAAATTAATGAAATAACACAGTACGTATGGGTGACAAGACTTTCGGACCTCTTTATAATTAATGTACATCATGGTCCGAAAGTCTTGTCCCCATACATATCTTTTAATAGAGGAAAATATTACATATATTTTATAATATTAAAACAAAATATAATGAATAACACAGTTAGGTAGGGGTGACAAGACTTTCCGGACACTCTTATATTAATGTACATCATGGCCGAAAGTCTTGTCACCCTACATATTTTATAGAGGGTAAAATAATTACATATATCTTTATAATATTAAAACAAATATAATGAAATAAGCACAGTACGTATGGGTGAGAAGACTTTCGGCAACTCTGTATATTAATGTACATTCATGGTCGCGAAAGTCTTGTCACCTACAATATTTTGTTTATAGAGGTAAATAATTACATATATTTTAATAATAATTTAAAACAAAATATAATGAAATAAACACAGTAGGGTAGGGTGACAAAGACTTTCGGACAACTCTGTATATAATGTACATCAATGGTCCGAAAGTCTTTTCCCCCTACATATCTTTTATAGAGGTAAAATAATTACATATCTTATTATAATGGAGATTGTGTGTTTTTTCTGTCTGTAACCGAAACTATATTCCTACTCAAGTCACAATTCTCTTAGTTATTGACATCACATTCTCCATGATTTTATTTTTATCTAAACTTAATATTAATAAAATTGTCTTACATTATTAATACTGTTAACTATGTCTACATACTGACAACATGCAATTAAATTTATATATAACAACAAATAGCGTTTACAGTGTGAACGGGAAGGCTAATTGCATATTAATATAAAAAATCGAATTTAATAAATATGTGCTTAGATTATTGATTTCTAACTGTTTGGTTTTATTTTAATGAATATAAGCAAAAATCTCTTCAATAATCTTAAATGAAATCCATTAACAAGATAAAATAACTGTCATTTATTCTTTACTTCCTCTTTATAACTAAATATTTAAATTAGAAAAAATAACAATGAAAGACGAGAGTGAATGGAAGAGTAAGTTTCAGTTGTTCATTTTTTATTATACTCCCTGTTCAAATCTTTAATATACTCCCTCTGTTTCAATCTTTTATCTGTATTCTTATTTAGTTTCATTAGCCTTCTAATTTAATACAAATATTTTATTACATTAAAAACTTAAATACTTGCACCCGAGGGTGCATATATTTTGCTGTATCTTTTATTGAGTAAAATAATTACAATATTTTATTAATATTAAAACAAAATATAAGAAATAAACATTAGGTAGGGGTGACAAGACATTCGGACAACTCTGTATATTAATGTACTCATAGGTCCGAAAGTCTTGTCACCCCTACATATTTTTTTATGAGGTAAAATAATTACATATATTTTATAATATTAAAAACAAAATATAATGAAATAACACAGTAGGTAGGGGTGACAGACTTTCGGACAACTCTGTATATTAATGTACATCATGGTCCGAAAGTCTTGTCACCCCTACATATCTTTTATAAAGTAAATAGATTACATATATTATTATCAAACAGAAAATATAATGAAATAACACAGTAGGTAGGGTGACAAGACTTTCGACAACTCTGTATATTATATGTACATCATGGTCCGAAAGTCTTGTCACCCTACATATTTTTATAGAGGTAAAAATAATTTTACATATCTTTATTATAATGGAGATTGTGTGGTTTTTCTGTCTGTAACCGAAACTATATTCCTACTCAAGTTCACAATTCTCTTAGTATTGACCTCACATTCTCCATGATTTTAGTTTTTATCTAAATCTTATTTTAATAAAATTGTCTTACATTTAATACTGTTACTATGTCTACATAGTATTTACCGCGTACCCACTTGTACGGGTCAGGCACAAAGTCCCTATTAACGTGGACCACCCACGAGCCGAGCCTCATGGAGTGGCAGGTGAAAAAATTGCGTCGATCCCGTTCGGCATTCCCTCTAGGGGGGGGGGCGCCTCAGGCACTGGGCAAATAAACCCAGCCCTGCCCCTTTAAATCAAGGGGGAGGTGTTGCCGTGGGGGGGATGGCCCCCTGGGATCGACGCTATTAACTTGTAAAGATCCAGGGCCGAAGCCACTGGACCCCCGGTGTTGACCAGGTCTACATAGTATTTACCGCGTACCCCACTTGTACGGGTCAGGCACAAAGTCCTATTAACGTGGGACCACCACAAGCCGAAGCCTCATGGAGTGGCAGGTAAAAATTGCGTCGATCCCGTCGGCATCCCTCAAGGGGCGCCTCAAGGCACTGGGCAATAAACACCAGCCCTGCCCTTTAAATCAAGGGGGCAGGTGTTGCCTGGGGGATGGCCCCCTGGGATCGACGCTATTAACTCGTAAAGATCCAGGGCCGAAGCCACTGGACCCCGGTGTTGACCAGGTCTACATAATATTTACCGCGTACCCCACTTGTAGGGTCAGGCACAAACGTCCCTATTAACGTGGGAACGCACGAGCTGAAGCCCATGGAGTGGCAGTTGAAAATTGCGTCGATCCCGTCGGCATTCCCCTCAAGGGGGGCGCCTCAGGCACTGGGCAATAACCCAGCCCTGCCCTTTATCGAGGGGCAGGTGTTGCCTGGGGGATGGCCCCCTGGGATCGACGCTATTAACTCGTAAAGATCCAGGGCGAAGCCACTGGACCCCCCGGTGTTGACCAGGTCTACATGATATTTCCACGTACCCACTTGTACGGGTCAGGCACAAAGGCCTATTTATGTGGACCACCCACAAGCCGAGACTCATGGGGTGGCAGTGAAAAATGCGTCGATCCCGTCGCATTCCCTCAAGGGGGGGCTCAGGCACTGGGCAATAAACCCAGCCCTGCCCCTTTAAATCAAGGGGGCAGGGTTGCCTGGGGGATGGCCCCCTGGATCGACGCGCATTAATTATAGCACTCCCACCCGTTGGGCGGGGCTACATACTGACAACATGCAATTATATTTATTATATACAACAATAGCAGTTTACAGTGTGAACTGGAAAGGCTAATTTGCATATTAATATTAAAAAATCGAATTTAATAAATATGTGCTTAGTTTATTGATTTCTAACTGTTTGGTTTTATTTTAATGAATATAAGCATAAATCTCTTCAATGAATCTTAAATGAAATCGATTAACAAAGAAAAAATAACTGTCATTTTATTCTTTACTTCCTCTATAACTAAATACTTAAATTAGAAAAAATAAACAATGAAAGACGATAAATGATGGAAGAGTAAGTTTCAGTTGTTCATTTTTTATTATACTCCTCTGTTTCAAATCTTTTATTATACTCCCTCTGTTCATCTTTATTTGTATTCTTATTTAGTTTCATTAGCCTTTCTAATTTAATACAATATTTTATTACATTAAAACTTAAATACTTGCACACCGAGGGTGCATATATTTGCTAGTATCTTTATAGAGGTAAATAATTACATATATTTTATAATATTAAAAAAATATAATGAAATAACACATTAGGTAGGGGTGACAAGACTTTCGGACACTCTGTATATTAATGTACATCATGGTCCGAAAGTCTTGTCACCCCTACATATTTTTGTTATAGAGGTAAAATAATTACATATATTTTATAATATTAAACAAAATATAATGAAAAACACAGTATGTGTAGGGTACAAGACTTTCGGACCACTCTGTATATTAATGTACATCATGGTCCGAAAGTCTTGTCACCCCTACATACTTTTATAGAGGTAAAATAATTACATATATTATAATTTAAAATAAATATAATGAAATAACACAGTAGGTTGGTGAACAAGACTTTCGGACACTCTGTATATTAATGTACATCATAGTCCGAAAGTCTTGTCACCACCACTACATATCTTTTATAGAGGTAAAATAATTACATATATTTATCATATTAAAATAGATATAATGAACATATAACAAGTAGGTATGGGTGACAACTTTCGGACAAACTCTTAACATGATTATACGATTTGGTTTGGATTGGTTTTACGGCATATCAACCTCATTGGTCATTTAATGCCGATAAAGTTTTGAAATAAATCAATTCTTAATGGATAATACAATTTTGTTTTATCAACTCATGTTTTTCTATTTAACCCATAGATGGGACGATTATAACGATTACGAGAAAAGAGAACATTACAATTATTGACATCAAAATCTGGGAAGTAAAGAACCTTTTTCTTTGTTAAAAAAATCACTTTTTTTCTGTTTCAAATAAAGAAAGTAACAAGCTTGTAACTTAGGACAACAAAAAAAATCACTGACCTTAAAATGTCTGCTCCTAATTTGGCTACCATAAGCGATTTATAAAAAAACAATAATTGATGTCACACATCAGCCGGAAGATGAAATATATAATCACAATTGTATGAGATAAATAATACGTTAAGTAGAGGATCACTTCCGGTTATCAGCCATCAATATGGCTAACACATCATTAAAACAGATAAAGAGAGAGGGGAGTGAGAGCACGAGAGAGAGAGAGAGAGAGAAGAGAGAGAGAGGGAGAGAGAGAGAGAGGGGAGAGAGAGGGGGAAAGAGAGAAAGAACTGTCTGTTTATAACTAATTGGTATGGGTCAGCAGCACACCAGCTTATTGGGATCGTAATTGTCCCCGTAGTGTAATGGCTAACGTGTTGAACTACGAATTGTAGTAACGAGTTCGAACCCCATTCGCGATATTGCGTTCACTTTCAGACTAATTCCTGTGAGAAAGGTGTGACCCCACTCACCCCACAGCTATGAATTAAATAGTACCACCACTGTTCTCAAGGATGGATTTAGCGTTAAATAACCCGCGAAGGTTGATATACCATTAAACAAAAAGAGAGAGGGGTGAGCTGTCTGTTTATAACTAACTGGTATCGATTAGCAGTGTATTACAGGGGGGGTGATGTATCTACCCAGCTTGTCTGGGGGAGTTCCTTGGGCAAGATGGCTAATGCGCTGGACTGCGACACCCTAGAAGAGAGTTCGACCCAAGTCGCGCTATTCCGTTCACTTTCGGACTAATACCATGGGAAAGGTATGAACCCTCTCACCACAAGTGAAACCAATCATAGTTGGGATCCTTGAAACAGTTTCCAAGAACCTAAAGCCACTATGCCCCGTGAACTCCCCTCTGAGTAGTTGAGTAAATACATACTCACGGGGAGGTTTCTAAAACGAGTTTTGGTTTGTTTGTTTTACGGCATATCAACCTCAGTGGGTCAATTTAATGCCGATAAAGTTTTGAAATAAATCAATTCTTAATGGATAATACAATTTTTTATAGATACATTTTTCTATTTACCCATAGATGGACCCTAACGGTACTAACCACTCCGGGTCAGAGTGGACAGGGAGCAATGGTGATGAAGGGGTGCTCCACATTCCCCAAACCTCCAAAACTGGAACCTCACCATCAGATAGAGTTTAACGTCATTCCCAGGACATGTAGACCCGCAGCTACGCCCTTCTAGCACCCGTATGATAAAAAGTGGTTGGGGCTTGCCATAAGGGCAATAGGGTTGGGAAAAATCATATTGATGCTAGGGCTTGACGTGACCAGCCGATTGATCGGAGGGGAGCCTCTCCGACCGCCCGTCTAGCCAAGATAGGGCCAAAGTGGAGTATTGCCATGCATGAACTGCTCATCACCTGGGCTCTGTTCTTAAGCATCACGGGTCGCCACCCACGGCCAACAGGTGTCCCATGGGGGAGTCTCCCCTCTGCAGAGGTGCAGTCGGTGCATTCTAGCGCCCCACGCCGACAGGGCGAGTATCCTAAAAAACGAATATTTTATTTAACTGGTGACTCATGCTTCTGAGCCTTGTACCAGACTTAGTTTAATTGTTTAACAAAACAATAGCCGTTTGCAACTATCAACTCAGTCAACAGAAAAACGAAGGTGTGGGTTTCCCAGGGAGGATTGATTCATTTCAAGGGTGAATGGAGATTAGAGTTAGATTTGATAATTATCAGGTTTCGTAGGCGTCGGAGACAATCCTTTCTATATCATTTCTCGAAAGATAATAGTTCACGATTTTGCTGATGTTGTTACTGACAACTCATGCACTGCTATTCAGGGAGATGCGATAGAAGGGGGGTGGGGCTTTGTTTGGTTAGTTTGGTTTGTTTTACGGCATATCAACCTCAGTGGGTCATTTAATGCCGATAAAGTTTTGAAATAAATCAATTCTTAATGGATACTCAATGTTTGTTTTTTTAATACATTTTCTATTTAACCCATAGATGGGACCCTAAACAGCTACTACCACTCCCGGATCAGAGTGGACCAGGAAGCAATGGTGATGAAGTGGCGCTCCACATTCCCTAACCTCCAAACTGGAACCTCACCATCAGATAGAGTTTAACGTCATTCCCAGACATGTAGACCCTAGCACACCTTCAGCACCATATGATAAAAAGGGGTTGGGGCTTGCCATAAGGAATAAGTGCTGGGGCAATAATATAGGTGCTAGGACTTGACATGACCAGCGATTGATCGGAGGGGTCTCTGCGACAACCGTCTAACCGGAGGCTTGGTTTGCTTTCTTGTTTAATGGCATATCAACGTACTGGGTTATTTATAACGCGACTGGAGTACGAACTCGCTTCTACGAAATCACAGTCCAGCATGTTAACCATACGCCACGGCGACTCCCCCTCAATGTATTCAGATATACGGGAGAAAGAGAGCTTTGGTTTAGTTTCTTTGTATAATGACATACTAACCTTCGTGGGTTATTCAATGCCAAAACAATCCTTGTAGAAGAACAGTAGTGCTAATTTAGCCATAACCTGAGGGTGTGGGTATTCCTACCTTTTCTCAAGGGTAGTAGTCCGCAAAAGGATGTAATAGTGCGACTAGAATTTGAACTCGCTTACTACAATGTCGCTGTCTCGCATGTTAGCCACTACGCCACAGGGAACAATTCCACTAATTGTTCGTGTTAGACAAAAATAATTACACGAAGCGTTAAAAAGGCTTGCAAAATTATTAGTATTAAGATAGCAATAATTAATTCCTATTAAACATACTAGCAAACAGAAAACACCCTCCGGGTGTCGTAAAAATTAATTTTGAAAGACATTGCCTGAGAGGGGGGAGTTAAAAATTTAAGTCAGAGGGTTTGTATCATAAGTAAGACAAATCCTCATATTTATTAAAGGAGTGAAAAAATATAAAACAATTTGAAATAAAAACTGAGCCCCGTCCCTCTCAATAAAATGTTGCGTGCATGTAATAATCAAACAATTATTTCGAATATTTTCCACCATCAATTTTACACAAAATCGTAGGTATTTATTTATTTGTAAACTTTTTAGTTAACTTCTTGTTACTGTAAAAAATAAAAAATAAAAAAAAAAGAGTAAAAAAAAACAGTTTTTAAAATTGCTTACTCAAATTTTGGGTGTATATAGCATAAGAATATTGTGACGTAAGCTGTGACGCAGAGCTATGACGTAGTTTTGTTAGCAGACAGAAATACAGATCTTTATTATTAATAGATATTAATTAGTTGAAAAATCATTTTACTTCTTGCGAGTTTTTCGCACCAGTTTCAATTAGTGTTTTTACATTAAAGTTTAAGTGATGCAAGTCTCCTTCGGTCCTCTCTGGTATTCTAGCTGATCTTTGCAGTGCTATGATCTCGATGGTATCGATCTTCCCTGATCTCAAGTTCTACCGGTATCTTTTCAAACGTATAGGAACTGCTTTAAAGGGCAACGATTAACAATTAGTATCACCTTCACATTCAATTTCCACAGCTTTTTTTAGTTCTCTAGTAAGATCCAGGTATTCGAATATCTTATTTCTATTTTTTTAAACTTTCACTCTATGGTTACTGGAATACAAAAATAACACAGGTGATAAGTTATTTTCTTCTAGGTCTTCTGGCCTGGATGTGGTGATCCGTTTGTATCTCAAGATAAAGTCCCCGAGAATTTTATGCGTCTCATTTCCTAGGACAGATTCTAGTCTGTGCATATACCATTGTCAGGATCACCAAATTTTATTTTTCTTGCACAGTTCCCAGTTGATCACCGTTCCCACTCAGTCATGTTTAATATTATATTCCTTTCGTGCAAGTTTGCTGCATTTGCTTATTAGATTATTAACCGTTTCATCTGCGAGACTGGCTTACTACTCATTACACCACGATGGAACATCAGCAAGTATCAAATGTATAGATAGGGCATCGAAAGATCAAAACTAAAATAAGCGTGATTCCTTAGCTGAGAATAGCATGTCAGCATATTTGCGAGATATTGTCGAACTGGGGTACTAGTTTGCTTCATCAACACTAACACCTACTGTTGCTCAAGATCAGTTTAAATATCGAAACATTTCATGTAAAACTCAAATACAATGATGACTTGAACTTACGAGTTTAGTTCGTTCACTCGTAACTCAATTCTCAAGTATATAAAGCATTTTTCTCCATTGAAATAAACTGAAATGCTATTAATCCGTTCCAACACTCTAATTATTTTTGTTACTTTTTTCAAGAAAAATAGCACTGTATTGTATAAAACTAATAAAATAGAATGTAATTAATATTATACCGCAATAAAATTGATGTTCAATTTTATAATCGAAATAAACTGAGATTGCTATTAATCGTTCCAAAAATCCAAACACCCTAAACTTTTTTGTTACTTTTTCTAGAAAAATAGCACTTTATTGTATAAAAACATAATAAATAGAATGTAATATTATTATGCTGCAATAAAATTGGATGTTCAATTTTATAATCGAAATAAACTGAAATGCTATTATATAATTCCAACACTCCCAAACACTCTAAAAAATTTTTTTACTTTTTTCAAGAAAAAATGCACTTTATTGTATAAAACATAAAATAGAATGTAATTAATTATTATACTGCAATAAAATTGGATGTTCATTTATAATAAAATAACTGAAATGCTATAATATAATTCGAACACTCCAAACACTCTAAAAAATGTTTGTTACTTTTTCAAGAAAAATAGCAACAGTATTGTATAAAACATAATAAAATAGTAATTAATTATTATATACTGCAATAACTTGGATGTTTTTGTTTTTTTATAAATAACATTTTTCTTTGATGTAATTAATTTGGAAACTTGTTTTAGTGAACTTATTAACATAAGTGTATCTAAACTCACTCGTACTCAAATTTGGCTCGCAACCTATAGCAAAACAATCAACCGAATGACACCACGTAAGCCAGAAAAACTCGTAAGACTGGAGCACTCTAAGCTAGTCTCGTAGATAAAATAGTTAATCATCTAATAAACAAATACAGCAACTTGCACAAAAGGAATATAATATTAGGCATGCCTAAGTTGGACGGTGACCCACTGGGAACTGTGCAAGAAACGAAAATTTCGTCATGCTGACAAATCGTATATTCCAAATCCAGAAGCTGTCCTTGAAAATGAAACGCATAAAATTCTCTAGGGTTTGAAGATACAATGGGTCACTCAGGAGAACAGACCTAGTTTTTATTAACAAGAGAAAAAAAAACTTGTCTAATTGATTTTTCAGAGCCAGAAGACTACAGAGTGTAAGTGAAATTTGGTTAAAAAAAAAAAGCTGGAAAATACCTGGACCTTACCAGAGAACTAAAAACTAGAATCTGTTCTAGAAAAACTGCCGCATAAAATTCTCGGCCACTTTACTTTGAGATACACTGTATATGTGATTATTCCTATAAGTCTAACATAACAAAGGGAACCACTCTTGACTGATAAATTATTAATTTATTTATTGATCTACTAGGAAAAAAGAAGACTGGGTTAGAGTTTAGGATTAGGTGTTAAGGGGTTAGGGTTAGGATTTAGGGAAAATAAATAATAAATTTATCAGTCAAGAGTGGTTTCCCTTTGTTTATGTTAGACTTATAGGAAATAACCGTATATGTTTTGGCTAGTGACACTAAAGGGTTAAAACTTTTAAACAATATTAGTAAAGTAATCTCCTATTTTTTCATATTTTATTTACAACTCCCTAGATCAGTGGTTCTAAAACTTTATTGCCCTAGCGAAACCCCTTAATGTTTTCAAAAATATATTTTTTAAATGGTCACTTGTGAATTATAATTTAGATATCTAATACACTAGAAGTGGCTACCCGGCGTCGCCTGGGCAGAGGGGCATGTTTAAAAAGTTAGTTCGCAGATCCATCATTACTTATCGTGAGTGAGATCCTCGCTGGTCGCCCATAAAAATCCCCACGGAAATATATAACAATATAGTAAGAAATTTCCATTTAATGATTAACATTTAAAAAAAAAAAGATATAAATGATGCAATTAATTCAATCAATCAATATTATATTTCAAGCCGAAAAAAAAAAAAACATACAAAAAGATAAACAAAATAACATGTAAATGACTTTCCTTCTTTTTACTTTTCAATTTGAATTTTTAAATATCTTTCTAAATATACTCTAATCTTCTTTAAATCCCTATGTAAAAAAAATAGACCTTGCATTGATCCACTTACTCTGAAAAGAATCTTAATGTCTACTATCTAAAATATTAAATGAAAAAAATCCATGCTGTTATCATTTAAATTTTTTTTAATTATCTTCCTGAATATAAATCAAATCTCTATCATTTTTGCTAAAAAAACAAGCCCTGGTGATATTTAATGTGTATATATATAATTTTACTTTGTCGTTAATTGTTTTATTTTCGAAGTTTCCTCCGGATATACAGATAACACACAACTGCCCTTTATATATGTATAGATAAGAAATTAATTGGCTTGCACAGTAGGAATTATTTATAACTAAAGGTTCCAGTCTGTTATTGGCAATAATAATCAAATAAACAATCCATTTAATGGCTTATAAATATACAAGAAAAATTTGGCTATAAGTTTTATACAAATAAGCTGAGATTTTAACCTTTAGTATAATGTAAGTGACTATGAAATATTTTTTACATGTTAGGCATTGAATTATATATATATTATATATATTATATATATATATATATATATATATATATATTAGGGTAACGCGGACATGAAGTCAACGGCACTTGTTACCAAGAGTTTTCGTGTCATGCGATTCTCTGTAGAGAGTAGACTCCCCCAAATGGGGCCCGTTGGTCCGAGGGTGGGGACCCGTAATGCTTAAGGACGGAGTCTTTGGTGGAGGAGTAGTCCATGACCTGCAATACTCCACTTAGACCCTTACTTAGTCTAGACGGGCGGTCGGAGAGGCCCCTCCGATCAATCGGCTGGTCACGTCAAGCCCTAGCACTATATAATTGCCCCAACCCTATTGCCCCCATGGCAATCCCCAACCTTTTTATCATATGGGTGCTAGAAGGTGGTGGCTGAGGGTCTACATGTCCTGGAAAACGTTAAACTCTATCTGGATTGTGAGGTTCCAGTTTTGGAGGTTTGTGGAATGTGAAGCACCCTTCATAACTATTGCCCCTGGTCCACTCTGACCCGGAGTGGTAGTACCTGTTAGGGTCCCATCTATGGGTTAAATAGAAAAATGTATTTATAAAAAAATGTGTATCAATTAAGAATGAATTTATTTCAAAACTTTATCGGCGTTAAATGACCCATCGAGGTTGATATGCCGTAAAGCAAAAACAAAACAAACAACACAAACAAAACAAATCCGTATGAGCAAGATGCGACACAATGTCAATTTCTAAGCGGAGTTTAAAAGGGTTGAATTCAGAGTCTTCTTTCTCCTAGAACAGCTGCCACGCCGAACACAGTTTACTCATAGCTGTAAAGGAGAATATCCTAATTCATACTTTCCCAGGGTATTTGTGCAATGTAAAACGCAAACAGCCTTGTTCAGCGAAATTGAACTGGGTCATCATGATCATTTCAACGACATCATTATTATTACACAACGAGCATATTTTCCTGACCAGTGACAATCCCTAATTAATTACTAGAAGCGGCAACACAGTGTCACCTAGGTAGAGCGGGTGAAGCAAAAATTACATTGTATATTGATTTGTTTACGTTTCAGATTCACAAATGCTGGACATTTTTAAGTAGAATTTCAATGCCATTTCTATGTATCGAACCAGGAACCTTGAGATACCAACCGAACACTCTACCGACTGAGCTAAACTGGCCCTTATTAGAAGAATGTTGAAATCTAGAGGTACTGGTACTTCAAATGTATTTTCCGATAACCATATTGGCGATCTTTGATAACTTAAGGCCAAATTCTAAATTTTGTTTGCCACCATCAAAAAAAAAAAAAAGAAAAATATTTATCTCTGCCACGACCCTGTAACTGGACCTTCCATGTAAAGACAAAACTATGGGCAGGTTTAGCTCAGTTGGTAGAGTGTTCGCCTGGAATCACAAGGTTCTTGGTTCGATTCTGGCCCTCGCCAACTCAGCGTATGAATATCACAGAGATCTGTACGGTAAAGTGAGGAGCTGATGGTAGGTGTGGCGCTCACCCCAGACACTAAAACAATCTCCTTGGTCTAAGCGCTAGTGAAAATGGGATAGACTCCCTCGCTGTCCTGATACCGACATTAGACGCCCCGACGACTTGACTTTTTACTTATATTGATTTTATAAAGACAGATATTGATATTACGGCGATTTCACGTTGAAGGCACCGATTCCCGCTAGATCACCGAAGTTAAGCAGCGAGGAACCTGTTCAATACTTTGATGTGTGACCATTTAATTAAAGCAGGTACTGTAAGCAACTTGAGTCATTTGTTTAAAAAATGACTTGATTCGCATTAAAAATAAAAGTTGTCGGGAAGGCCTAAAGTCGGTATCAGCCAGACAGCGAGGGAGTCTATCCCTTTTTACTGGGCGCTAGACTAAGGAGGTCGTTTTTATCGTTTGAGGTGGAGCGCCACAACTACCATAAGCTTCTCACTTTACTGCAGCAGATCCCTATGTTACTCATACGCTGAGTTGGTATCGAACCAGAAACTTGTGATTCCCTAGCGGACGCCCTACCGACTAAGCTATGCATTGAATGACCCGAAAAGGGTTGATATGCCTTAAAAACAAACGAACAACTAACCAGATATTGATATATAAAATAAAACTCACAGTTTCTTCTGTGGGAGTCCATTTGACAGTCAGTTGGCAGTCCGTTTGACATGGCCGAAACCATCGGAATTTCAATTCCGTGTTTTTCTTCGGCGGTCAAATTCCGAGGTATCTGAACATTCCTTTCTCTGCAGAATTGGGTAAATGGTCTGGACTGGAATCGTGACGGTCTTTGACATCTCTGCATTATCAGAATATTCTAATGTGGTCGACATTGGCAGTTCTATTATACTTTCGCGACACTCAACCGTCGGGGTATAAATGGGTTCAGCTTGGTAGCATTCATTGGCACCGGGTCCTGTTTTTCCGCTTGGTCCTGGATTCTTTCTGCGATTGGTCTTCCGATTCCATTAAAGAATTCGGGCTCGGCATCGACACTGTTTCGAAACTGGTACCATTAGGCTGCTCTAGCCCATTTGGTAAAATGGTCCCGCTCGGGCCTCAGAATCCATATCTCTGCTTCGTCCTTCTCCAAGATATTTTGTTCTAAAGGTTCCTTTCCGTCAGGAGATTTGTACATTGCATCCAGAGGATTGTCCTCGGGTACCGATGTCGAAGAATCTAAAGTTTGGGGATATGTCTGACTTTCAGAAATTAGAAAGGTCTTCCTTTGGACATTCTTCAGCAGTGGTTTCCAAAGACTCGTCCACCTGGTTCACCACTGGATTTTCAACTGTTGATTGTCACCGAGGAATCAGCATCTTGGGGATATTCCATTGTTGTCGACTGAAGCTGTTCCATCATTCGGGACATTCCATTGTCCTGTCGGCTGGAGAGTTATCTGGACCGCTTCCATCGTCAAAATCGCTGCGGTTCGAGGGTAGGTAATTCCATCTCTGGATTATGCTATCTGCGTAAGTAGCGATTCGACTGCCCGGAAACCACGGCACATTTTTTTTTTACCGCATTTGCAGGTCAATCACTAATTATTGTAATTTACAAACAAAAAAAAGACGGTCAGTATACAAAGAAGCCGTTTGTTGTGCCGGGACAGACTGCTGCAAGGCCACCCGTCGCTCTAAAAAGCGTCTACCCACGAAATGGTTCGCTGTACACATCCAATCCGGGCAGACAAGGAAACAGACAGTAGAAGGGCAACTCTTTTTCTTTTCTTTTTAAGGTGGCTCTGGTCAGCAGTCTGTCCCGGCACATACAAACGGCTTCTTTGTATACTGACGCGTCTTTTTTTTTTTTGTTTGTAAATTACAATAATTAGTGATTGACCTGCAAATGCGGTAAAAAAAATGTGCCGTGGTTTCCGGCAGTCGAATCGCTCTTACGCAGGATAGCATAATCCAGAGATGGAATTTCCTAACCCTCGAACCGCCAGCGATTTTGACGATGGAAGCGGTCAAGATAACTCTCCAGCCGACAGGACAATGGAATGTCCCGAGTGATGGAACAGCTTCAGTCGACAACAATGGAATATCCCCAAGATGCTGATTCCTCGGTGACATCACAGTTGAAAAATCCAGTGGTGAACCAGGTGGACAGTCTTTGGAAACCACTGCTGAAGAATGTCCAAAGGAAGACCTTCTAAATTCTGAAAGTCAGACATATCCCAAACTTTAGATTCTTCGACATCGGTACCCGAGGACAATCCTCTGGATGCAATGTAACAAATCTCCTGACGGAAAGGAACCTTTAGAACAAATATCTTGGAGAAGGCGAAGGCAGAGATATGGATTCTGAGGCCCGAGCGGGACCATTTTTAACCAAAATGGACTAGAGCAGCCTAATGTACCAGTTTCGAACAGTGTCGATGCCGAGCCCGAATCTTAAATGGAATCGGAAGACCAATCGCAGAAAGAATCCCAGGACCAAGCGGAAAAAAGGACCCCGGTGCCAATGAATGCTACAAGCTGAACCATTTATACCCCGACGGTTGAGTGTCGCGAAAGTATAATAGAACTGCCAATGTCGACCACATTAGAATATTCTGATAATGCAGAGNATGATAATATAGTTATGTCATTATTTTATCCAAAAAAATAATAATTTTTTTTTTAATTTAAATTATTTTCTAGATTTTTAGGTTGTAGGGCCGAGTTAGCTCAGTCGGTTCTAAGCGTTCGGCTAGAAACCACAAGGTTCCTAGCTCACTACCAGCCCTCGCCAACTCAGCGTATGAGTAGCACATGGATCTGTGCGTAAAGTAGGAGCTGATGGTAGGTGTAGTCGCTCCACCTCAGACGCAAAAAAATTTTCCTTGGTCTAGCACTAGTAAAAGGGGATAGGCTCCCTCGCTGTTAGAGTATAGGAAATAGCCCTTCTACTTGGTACCTTTGACGCCTCTTTATGTAATTAATTCGTAATAATATAAATATAAAACTATGAGTTTTTTTATAATCTATTCATAAGTAGTGTGTTCTGTATAAATTTAGAGACTTTTATAATTGTCAGTGATGGTTGTTGCTTCATCTTTTACTAAGAATTTCCTTTTGTTTTTGCTTTGAAAAATTCTTGAAGCATTGTCTTGGTAAATGGTAATTCTGAATTATTCGGATATTAATTGTAGTTTTAATCACTTTGTAGTTTTAACTAATACTCTTGGGAAAGGTATGAACCCCCATACCACCATCTAAGAAATTTTTTTTTGCATCTGAAGAATATTCTAAGCATTGTCTTTGGTTTTCAATCAGAAAAAATGGTAATTCTGGAATTATTCAGATATTAATTGGTAGTTTTAATCATTTGTAGTTTTAACTAATACTCTTGGAAAGGTATGAACACCCATATCACCCATCTAAGACATATTTCTTTTTTTTCATTTGAAAAATTCTTGAGCATTGTCTTACTTTTCAATCAGAAAAAAAGGTAATTCTGGAATTATTCAGATATTAATTGTAGTTTTAATCATTTGTAGTTTTAACTAATACTCTTGGGAAAGGTTAGAACACCCATATCCACCCATCTAAGACATTTCTTTTTGCGTTTGAAAAACTTGAAGCATTGTCTTTACTTTTCATCAAGAAAAAATGGTAATCTGGAATTATTCAGATATTAATTGTAGTTTTAATTATTTGTAGTTTTACTAATACTCTTGGGAAAGGTATGAACCCCCATATCCACCCATCTAAGAAATTTCTTTTTTTTTTTTGCATTTGAAAAATCTTGAAGCATTGTCTTTACTTTTCAATCAGAAAAAATGGTAATTCTGAATTATTCAGATATTAATTGTAGTTTTAATCATTTGTAGTTTTAACTAATACTCTTGGGAAAGGTATGAACCCCATATCCACCCATCTAAGAAATTTCTTTTTTTGCATTTTGAAAAATTCTTGAAGCATTGTCTTTACTTTTCAATCAGAAAAAAAATGGTAATTCTGGAATTATTCATGAATTAATTAGTTTTTAATCATTTGTTGTTTTAACTAATACTCTTGGGAAAGGTATGAACACCCATATCCACCCATCTAAGAAATTTCTTTTTTTTGCATTTGAAAAATTTCTTGAAGCATTGTCTTTACTTTTCATCAGAAAAAATGGTAATTCTGGAATTATTCAGATATTAATTGTAGTTTTAAATCATTTGTAGTTTTAACTAATACTCTTGGGAAAGGTATGAACACCCATATCCACCCATCTATGGGTTAAATAGTTCCACTATTGTTCTTTTATAAGGATGGCTTTAGCATTAAATAACCTATGAAAGTTGATATGCATTAAACAAGAAACCAAAGGAACCATTGTCATGCCCCATCATCACTTCAATATTCTGTTTTGATTGAGAGAAAAGAAAGGAATTTTTAAAACAAATAAAACTTCAGCACAGTTAGCAAAATTATGTACTTTATTAGTGTTAGTTGGATTTTACGGCATGGCAACCCTTGTTTGAGTTATTTCATGCAAAGACGTTTTGTGTTGATTCATTCTTGTTGGGCATTCAATATTTTTAAACACATTTATTGTTAATTGCTAAGAAACCAAGAAAGGATGGTCAGTGGTCAGGAATAAATGCAAGCAAATGATAGAAATAGGTTGTTCGTTGATTGGCTGGGTTTTACGAAACATGTAAATACGACAGATATTATCATTTTAATTTGTTCATATCTATGTCAATATGTTCATCTCTCTCTCTCTCTCTTCTCTCTTCTTCTCTCTCTCTCTCCTCTCCTCAGAGATTAGGTGATCCGTCTGTATCTTCAAGTCCCAGAGAATGTTATGCTTCTCGTTTCTCCAAGACAGTTTCCGTTTGTACATTTACATTAATAGCATGGTGAAAATTTTATTTCTTGCATAATTTCCAGTGGATCACTTTCCCACACAGTCGTGACTAATCTTGTACCGCTTGTGCTAGTTTGCTGCATTCGCTTTACTATATGATTAACCGTTTCGTCTTTGTCTCCACACATTATACACTTGTTATTCTGTGGCGTTATTATTTATTATTATTATTAGTAGTAGTAGTAGTAGTAGTAGTAGTAGTAGTAGTAGTACAAAATAAAAAACACCCTCCGGGCGATGTAAAAATAGATTTTTGAACATATTGACTGAGGGGTGGGAGTAAAAAATTCAATGTCAGCGAGTTTGTACCCTAAGTAAGTAAAATATAAAATTCTTTAAAGGATTAAAAAATAAAACAATTTGAAAGTAAACTTTAAATATGTATTAAAATAAAACAAACTAATATATAAGATATATAATACCAGTCATGTATTTATTAAAACTTGTTTTAAAAAACAATGAGGCTGTCTAATGTTGCATGTTCAAATTTTGAGTGTATTTGTTCTATGTTATGACGATTTCGGGTAATGTGACGTTGACGTAATTTTTGTTACAGACAAAAACCGGAGCGAATCTCCATTATTAATAGATTATGATCATATCAATATTATTTTTGTTTTTACTGTCTCCAAAGTTTATTTCGCATATAATGACCCAATCGGACTAATGTACTTGGGAAATGTATCAAACCGCTGATCCCCCAGCTACAGGGTAAATAGTACCACTACTGTTCATCTTAGCTTTAGTCGGCCTAGAATTGGCAAGGTTTCGGTTTCAATCGTCGCCCCTCGCCAAATCAGCGTATGAATAGCACAGTTTGGGTAATTCGTATCTGTGCGGTCAAGTGTGGAGCTGGTGCTAGCTGTGGCTCCCCCACGCCAAAAACAATATCCCCAGTTTAGCAAAAGAGGATAGACTCCTCGCTGCCCGGCTGATACCGACTATAGGCCACTCTGCCAATTGTTGTTTTTACTCGCTGTTCATCAACAAGGATGGCATTGGCATTAGATAACCATGAATGTTGATATGCATTAAAAACACAGAAACCAAAACAAAACTATCCCTTTCTCTCGCTTTATCTAACTTTTTTTTTTGATTCTCTTTCTCACACTCGCTTATAATACAATACTTCTCTTTTCTCTCTCTCCTCTCTCTCTCTCTCTCTCTCTCTTTCTCTCTCTCTCTCTTATAATTTATAATATTCTTCTCTCTCTCTCTTCTCTCGCTTTAAATATTCTCTCTCTCTCTCTCTCTCTCTCTCTCTCTCTCCTCTCTCTCTCTTCTTCTCTCTCTCTCTCTCTCGCTTTATAATATTATCTCTCTCTCTCTCTCTCTCTCCTCCTCGCTTTATAATATTCTCTCTCTCTCTCTCTCTTCTTCTCGCTCGCTTTATAATATTATCTCTTCTCTCTCTCTCTCTCTCTCTCGCTTTATAATATTCTCTCTCTCTGTCTCTCGCTTATAAATTCTCCTCTCTCTGCTCTCTCTCTCTCTCTCTCTCTCTTCTTGTCTCTCTCTCTCTCTCTCATCTCTCGCTTTATAATATTCTCTCTCTCGCTCGCTTTATAATTCTCTCTATCTCTCTCTCTCCTCCCTCCTTCTCTCTCTCTCTCTCACTTCTCTCTCTGCCGCTTTATAATCTCCTCTCTCTCTCTCTTCTCTCTCTCTCTTCTGCTTTATAATATTCTTCTCTCTGTTTCGCTTTATAATATTCTCTCTCTCTCTCTCTCCTCTCTGTCTTCTCTCTCTTCTCTCGCTTATAATTATTCTCTCTCTCGCTCGCTTTATAATACTCTCTATCTCTTCTCTCTCTCTCTCTCTCTCTCTCTCTCTCTTTATATAATTTTATAATATTCTCTCCTTCTCCCTTCGCTTTATAATTCTCTCTCTCTCCTCTCCTCTCATGTCAAAGACCGTCACGATTCCAGTCCAGACCATTTACCCAATTCTGCAGAGAAAGGAATGTTCAGATACCTCGGAATTTGACCGCGAAGAAAACACGGAATTTGAAATTCCGATGGTTTCGCCCATGTCAAACGGACTGCCAACTGAACTGTCAAATGGACTCCCACCAGAAGAAACTGTGAGTTTTATTTTATATAATCAATATCTGGTTAGTTGTTTCGTTTTGTTTTAAGGCATATCAACCCTTTTCGGGTCATTCAATGCATAGCTTAGTCGGTAGGGCGTCCGCTAGGGAATCACAAGGTTTCTGGTTCGATACCAACTCAGCGTATGAGTAACATAGGGATCTGTGCAGTAAAGTGAGAAGCTTATGGTAGTTGTGGCGCTCCACCTCAAACGATAAAAACGACCTCCTTAGTCTAGCGCCAGTAAAAAGGGGATAGACTCCCTCGCTGTCTGGCTGATACCGACTTTAGGCCTCCCCGACAACTTTATTTTTTAATGCCGAATCAAGTCATTTTTTTAAACAAATGACTCAAGTTGCTTACAGTACCTGCTTTTAATTAAATGGTCACACATCAAAGTATTGAACAGGTTCCTCGCTGCTTAACTTCGGTGATCTAGCGGGAATCGGTGCTTTCAACGTGAAATCGCCGTAATATCAATATCTGTCTTTATAAAATCAATATAAGTAAAAAGTCAAGTCGTCGGGGCGGTCTAATGTCGGTATCAGACAGCGAGGGAGTCTATCCCATTTTCACTAGCGCTAGACCAAGGAGATTGTTTTAGTGTCTGGGGTGGAGCGCCACACCTACCATCAGCTCCTCACTTTACCGTACAGATCTCTGTGATATTCATACGCTGAGTTGGCGAGGGCCAGAATCGAACCAAGAACCTTGTGATTCCAGGCGAACACTCTACCAACTGAGCTAAACCTGCCCATAGTTTGTCTTTACATGGAAGGTTCCAGTTACAGGGTCGTGGCAGAGATAAATATTTTTTCTTTTTTTTTTTTGATGGTGGCAAACAAAATTTAGAATTTGGCCTTAAGTTATCAAAGATCGCCAATATGGTTATCGGAAAATACATTTGAAGTACCAGTACCTCTAGATTTCAACATTCTTCTAATAAGGGCCAGTTTAGCTCAGTCGGTAGAGTGTTCGGTTGGGTATCTCAAGGTTCCTGGTTCGATACATAGAAATGGCATTGAAATTCTACTTAAAAATGTCCAGCATTTGTGAATCTGAAACGTAAACAAATCAATATACAATGTAATTTTTGCTTCACCCGCTCTACCTAGGTGACACTGTGTTGCCGCTTCTAGTAATTAATGAGGGGGATTGTCACTGGTCAGGAATAATGCTCGTTGTGTAATAATTAATTGATGTCGTTGGAAATGATCATGATGACCCAAGTTCAATTTCCTGAACAAGGCTGTTTGCGTTTTACATTGCACAAATACCCTTGGGAAAGGTATGAATTAGGATATTCTCCTTACAGCTATGAGTAAACTGTGTTCGGCGTGGCAGCTGTTCTAGGAGAAAGAAGACTCTGAATTCAACCCTTTTAAACTCCGCTTAGAAATTGACATTGTGTCGCATTCTGCTCATACGGATTTGTTTTGTTTGTGTTGTTTTGTTTTGTTTTGCTTTACGGCATATCAACCTCGATGGGTCATTTAACGCCGATAAAGTTTTGAAATAAATTCATTCTTAATTGATACACATTTTTTTATAAATACATTTTTCTATTTAACCCATAGATGGGACCCTAACAGGTACTACCACTCCGGGTCAGAGTGGACCAGGGGGCAATAGTTATGAAGGGGTGCTTCACATTCCACAAACCTCCAAAACTGGAACCTCACAATCCAGATAGAGTTTAACGTTATTTCCAGGACATGTAGACCCTCAGCCACCACCTTCTAGCACCCATATGATAAAAAGGGTTGGGGATTGCCATGGGGGCAATAGGGTTGGGGCAATTATATAGGTGCTAGGGCTTGACGTGACCAGCCGATTGATCGGAGGGGGCCTCTCCGACCGCCCGTCTAGACTAAGTAAGGGTCTAAGTGGAGTATTGCAGGTCATGGACTACTCCTCCACCAAAGACTCCGTCCTTAAGCATTACGGGTCCCCACCCTCGACCAACAGGGGGCCCCATTTGGGGGAGTCTTACTCCTCTACAGAGAATCGCATGGACACGAAACTCTTGGTAACCAAGTGCCGTTGACTTCATGTCCGCGTTACCCTAATATATATATATATATATATATATATATATATATATATATATATATTATATTCAATGCCTAACATGTAAAAATATTTCATAGTCACTTACATTAATACTAAAGGTTAAAATCTCAGCTTATTTGTATAAACTTATAGCCAAATTTTTCTTGTATATTTATAAGCCATAAATGGATTGTTTATTTGATTATTATTGCCAATAACAGACTGGAACCTTTAGTTATAAATAATTCCTACTGTGCAAGCCAATTATATTCTTATCTATACATATATAAAGGGCAGTTGTGTGTATCTGTATATCCGGAGGAAACTTCGAAAATAAAACAATTAACGACAAAGTAAATATATATATATACACATTAAATATCACCAGGGCTTGTTTTTTTAGCAAAAATGATAGAGATTTGATTTATATTCAGGAAGATAATTAAAAAATAAAATTTAAATGATAACAGCATGGATTTTTTTCATTTAATATTTTAGATAGTAGACATTAAGATTTCTTTTCAGAGTAAGTGGATCAATGCAAGGTCTATTTTTTTTTACATAGGGATTTAAAGAAGATTAGAGTTATATTTAGAAAGATATTTAAAAATTCAAATTTGAAAAGTAAAAGAAGGAAAAGTCATTTACATGTTATTTTGTTTATCTTTTTTTTGTATGTTTTTTTTTTTTCGGCTTGAAATATAATATTGATTGATTGAATTAATTGCATCATTTATATCTTTTTTTTTTAAATGTAAATCATTAAATGGAAATTTCTTACTATATTGTTATATATTTCCGTGGGGATTTTATGGGGCGACCAGCGAGGATCTCACTCACGATAAGTAATGATGGATCTGCGAGACTAACTTTTAAACATGCCCTCTGCCCAGGCGACGCCCGGTAGCCACTTCTAGTGTATTAGATATCTAAATATTATAATTCACAAGGACCATTTAAAAAATATATTTTTGAAAAATTAAGGGGTTTCGCTAGGGCAATAAAGTTTTAGAACCACCTGATTGAGGGAGTTGTAAATATATTGAAAAAATAGAGATACTTACTAAATGTTTAAAAGTTTTACCCTTTTTAGTGTCACTAGCCAAAATATACGGTTATTTCCTATAGTCTAACATAAATAAAGGGAAACACACTCTTGACTGATAATTATTTATTTATTTTCCCTAAATCCTAACCTAACCCCTTAACACCTAATCCTAAACTCTAACCCCAGTCTTCCTAGTTTTCCTAGTAATATAAATAAATAATTTATCAGTCAAGAGTGGTTCCCTTGTTTATGTTAGACTTATAGGAAATAATCACATATACAGTGTATCTCAAAGTAAAGTGGCCGAGAATTTTATGCGGCAGTTTTTCTAGAACAGATTCTAGTTTTTAGTTCTCTGGTAAGGTCCAGGTATTTTCCAGCTTTTTTTTTTTAACCAAATTTCACTTACACTCTGTAGTCTTCTGGCTCTGAAAAATCAATTAGACAAGTTTTTTTTCTTCTTGTTAATAAAAACTAGGTCTGTTCTTCTGAGTGACCCATTTGTATCTTCAAACCCTAGAGAATTTTATGCGTTTCATTTTCAAGGACAGCTTCTGGATTTGGGAATATACGATTTGTCAGCATGACGAAATTTTCGTTTCTTGCACAGTTCCCAGGGGTCACCGTCCCAACTTAGGCATGCCTAATATTTATTCCCTTTTGTGGCAAGTTTGCTGTCCTTGAAAATGAAACATAAAATTCTCTAGGGTTTGGAGATACAAATGGGTCACTCAGAAAACAGACCTAGTTTTATTAACAAGAAGAAAAAAAAACTTGTCTAATTGATTTTTCAGAGCCAGAAGACTACAGAGTGTAAGTGAAATTTGGTTAAAAAAAAAAAGCTGGAAAATACCTGGACCTTACCAGAGAACTAAAAACTAGAATCTGTTCTAGAAAAGCCGCATAAAATTCTCGGCCACTTTACTTTGAGATACACTGTATATGTGATTATTTCCTATAAGTCTAACATAAACAAAGGGGAACCACTCTTGACTGATAAATTATTTATTTATTTATTGATCTACTAGGAAAAAAGAAGACGGGGTTAGGTTTAGGATTAGGTGTTAAGGGGTTAGGGTTAGGTTTAGGGAAAATAAATAAATAATTTATCAGTCAAGAGTGGTTTCCCTTTGTTTATGTTAGAATTATAGGAAATAACCGTATATTTTTGTCTAGTGACACTAAAGGGTTAAAACTTTTAAACAATATTAGTAAAGTAATCTCCTTATTTTTTCAATATTTATTTACAACTCCATAGATCAGTGGTTCTAAAACTTTATTGCCCTAGCGAAACCCCTTAATGTTTTCAAAAATATATTTTTAAATGGTCACTTGTGAATTATAATTTAGATATATAATACACTAGAAGTGGCTACCCGGCGTCGCCTGGGAAGGGGATTTTTAAAAAGTTAGTCTCGCAGATCCATCATTACTTATCGCGAGTGAGATCCTCGCTGGTCGCCTCATAAAAATCCCCACGGAAATATATAACAATATAGTAAGAAATTTCCATTCAATGATTTACAATTTTAAAAAAAAAAAGATATAATATGCAATTAATTCAATCACTCAATATTATATTTCAACGTGAAAAAAACAAAAAAAGACAAACAAAATAACATGCAAATGACTTTCCTTCTTTTACTTTCAATTTGAATTTTTAAATATCTTCAAATATCTTTTGATCTTACTAAAACTTAATGTGATATTAACCATTGGAAGCTATGGTGATATTTAATGGTATATATATATTTACTTTGTCGTTAATTGTTTTATTTTCGAAGTTTCCTCCGGATATACAGATACACACAACTGCCCTTTATATATGTATAGATAAGAATATGATTGGCTTGCACAGTAGGAATTATTTATAACTAAAGGTTCCAGTCTGTTATTGGCAATAATACAAATAAAACAATCCATTTATGGCTATAAATATACAAGAAAAATTTGGCTATAAGTTTATACAAATAAGCTGAGATTTTAACCTTTAATATTAATAGTGACTATGAAATATTTTACATGTTAGGCATTGAATATATATATATATATATATATATATATATATATATATATATATATAATATATTAGGGTAACGCGGACATGAAGTCAACGGCACTTGGTTACCAACAGTTTCGTGTCCATGCGATTCTCTGTAGAGGAGTAAGACTCCCCCAAATGGGGCCCCCTGTTGGTCGAGGGTGGGGACCCGTAATTCTTAAGGACGGAGTCTTTGGTGGAGGAGTAGTCCATAACCTGCAACACTCCACTTAGACCCTTACTTAGTCTAGACGGGCGGTCGGAGAGGCCCCCTCCGATCAATCGGCTGGTCACGTCAAGCCCTAGCACCTATATAATTGCCCCAACCCTATTGCCCCCATGGCAAACCCCAACCCTTTTTATCATATGGGTGCTAGAAGGCGGTGGCTGCGGGTCTACATGTCCTGGGAATCACGTTAAACTCTATCCGAATTGTGAGGTTCCAGTTTTGGAGGTTTGGGGAATGTGAAGCACCCCTTCATAACCATTGCCCCCTGGTCCACTCTGACCCGGAGTGGTAGCACCTGTTAGGGTCCCATCTATGGGTTAAATAGAAAAAATGTATTTATAAAAAAATGTGTATCAATTAAGAATTGATTTATTTCAAAACTTTATCGGCATTAAATGACTCACTAAGGTTGATATGCCGTAAAGCAAAACAAAACAAAACAAATCCGTATAAGCAGAATGTGACACAATGTCAATTTCTAAGTGGAGTTTAAAAGGGTTGAATTCAGAGTCTTCTTTCTCCTAGAACAGCTGCCACGCCGAACACAGTTTACTCATAGCTGTAAGGAGAATATCCTAATTCATACCTTTCCCAAGAGTATTTGTGCTATGTGAAACGCAAATAGCCTCGTTCAGGAAATTGAACTTGGGTCATCATGATCATTTCCAACGACATCAATTATTACACGAGTATTATTCCTGACCAGTGACAATCCCTCATTAATTACTAGAAGGCGGCAACCAGTGTCACCTAGGTAGAGCGGGTGAAGCAAAAATTACATTGTATTGATTTGTTACGTTTCAGTTTCACAATCCTGGACATTTTTAAGTAGAATTTCAATGCCATTTCTATGTATCGAACCAGGAACCTTGAGGTACCCAACCGAACACTCTACCCACTGAGCTAAACCGGCCCTTATTAGAAGAATGTTGAAATCTAGAGGTACTGGCACTTCAAATGTATTTTTCCGATAACCATATTGGCGATCTTTGATAACTTGGCAAAATTTAAATTTTGTTTGCCCAAAAATATCTGCCACGACCCTGTAACTGGAACCTTCCATGTAAAGACTTATGGGCCGGTATAGCTCAGTTGGTAGAGTGTTCGGCTAGGAATCACAAGGTTCTTGTTCGATTCTGGCCCTCGCCAACTCAGCGTATGAGTAGCACAGGATCTGTGCGGTAAAGTGAGGAGCTGATGGTAGGTGTGGCGCTCCACCCAGACTAAAATAATCTCCTTGGTCTAGCGCTAGTGAAATGGGATAGACTCCCTCGCTGTCTGATACCGACATTAGACCGCCCGACGACTTGACTTTTTACTTATATTGATTTTATAAAGCCAGATACTGATATTACGGCGATTTCACGTTGACAGCACCGATTCCCGCTAGATCACTGAAGTTAAGCAGCGAGGAGTCTGTTCAATACTTAGATGGGTGACCATTTAATTAAAAGCAGGTACTGTAAGCAACTTGAGTCATTTGTTTAAAAAAATGACTTGATTCGGCATTAAAAAATAAAGTTGTCGGGGAGGCCTAAAGTCGGTATCAGCCAGACAGCGAGGGAGTCTATCCCCTTTTTACTGGCGCTAGACTAAGGAGATCGTTTTTATCGTTTGAAGTGGAGCGCCACAACTACCATAAGCTTCTCACTTTACTGCACAGATCCCTATGTTACTCATACGCTGAGTTGGTATCGAACCAGAAACCTTGTGATTCCCTAGCGGACGCCCTACCGACTAAGCTATGCATTGAATGACCCGAAAAGGGTTGATATGCCTTAAAACAAAACGAAACAACTAACCAGATATTGATTATATAAATAAAACTCACATTTCTTCGGTGGGAGTCCATTTGACAGTTCAGTTGGCAGTCCGTTTGACATGGGCGAAACCATCGGAATTTCAAATTCCGTGTTTTCTTCGCGGTCAAATTCCGAGGTATCTGAACATTCCTTTCTCTGCAGAATTGGGTAAATGGTCTGGACTGGAATCGTGACGGTCTTTGACATCTCTGCATTATCAGAATATTCTAATGTGGTCGACATTGGCAGTTCTATTATACTTTCGCGACACTCAACCGTCGGGGTATAAATGGGTTCAGCTTGGTAGCATTCATTGGCACCGGGGTCCTGTTTTTCCGCTTGGTCCTGGGATTCTTTCTGCGATTGGTCTTCCGATTCCATTAAAGAATTCGGGCTCGGCATCGACACTGTTTCGAAACTGGTACCATTAGGCTGCTCTAGCCCATTTTGGTAAAATGGTCCCGCTTGGGCCTCAGAATCCATATCTCTGCCTTCGTCCTTCTCCAAGATATTTTGTTCAAAAGGCTCTGTTCCGTCAGGAGATTTGTACATTGCATCCAGAGGATTGTCCTCGGGTACCGATGTCGAAGAATCTAAAGTTTGGGGATATGTCTGACTTTCAGAATTAGAAAGGTCTTCCTTTGGACATTCTTCAGCAGTGGTTTCCAAAGACTCGTCCACCTGGTTCACCACTGGATTTTCAACTGTTGATGTCACCGAGGAATCAGCATCTTGGGGATATTCCATTGTTGTCGACTGAAGCTGTTCCATCACTTCGGGACATTCCATTGTCCTGTCGGCTGGAGAGTTATCTTGGACCGCTTCCATCGTCAAAATCGCTGGCGGTTCGAGGGTAGGTAATTCCATCTCTGGATTATGCTATCTGCGTAAGTAGCGATTCGACTGCCCGGAAACCACGGCACATTTTTTTTTTACCGCATTTGCAGGTCAATCACTAATTATTGTAATTTACAAACAAAAAAAAAAGACGGTCAGTATACAAAGAAGCCGTTTGTTGTGCCGGGACAGACTGCTGACCAGAGCCACCCGTCGCTCTAAACAAGCGTCTACCCACCGAAATGGTTCGCTGTACACATCCAATCCGGGCAGACAAGGAAACAGACAGTAGAAGGGCAACTCTTTTTCTTTTCTTTTTTTAAGGTGGGTCAGGGGATGAGATGACGGTGTAGAGAATAGTGGGGGGGGGGTTAATCGATAAACAGTAAGTAGTGAATGACCTCTGACACATGCGACATCCCTTTTCAACCCGGATGGTGAGTAGTGGGTACCGGTCGAATCAACGGGCAAATATGGAGACGCTGGCCTTACGAAGTTACGCGTTGTGGTCACTGCGAATGGCCCGATGTGTAAGGGTCGTTGACAGAAACACTGAGAATTAAATAATGGCCACCGGCTCTTACGGTTGGATTAGTTTTGTTTGTTTTATTTTATATTTTTTCGTTTTCTGTTTGTTTTGTTATTTGTTCGAACAGTACGGCATATTTCGCTTCGCCGATTCGAACCAATTCTTGTTCGGGACTAAGAAAAAAAATTGCTGCGGTCTGATGTGTTTCTTTAGTCACCTCGTGCCTTTGGCATGTTGTAATAACTAATACTGTATTTATCCACACGTATAAACAAACAGATAAACGTACACTGTATATATATATATATATATATATATATAATTATTATTATAATGGAGATTGTGGGTTTGTCTGTCTGTAACCGAAACTATTTACCATTCAAGTCACAATTCCCTTTGTTATTTACATCACATTCTCCATGATTTTATTTTTATTTAAACCTCAATTATTAATAAAATTGTTTTACATCATAATACTGTTGACCATATCTACATGATATTTACCGCGTACCCCACTTGTACGGGTCAGGCACAAATCCCTATTAACTCATGGAGTGGCAGGTGAAAAAATTGCGTCGATCCCGTCGGCATTCCCCTCAAGAGCACTGGGCAATAAACCCAGCCCTGCCCCTTTAAATCGAGGGGGCAGGTGTTGCCTGGGGATTGGGATCGACGCTGTTAATTATATCAATGGTCCAGAGGCCGAAGCCACTGTTGACCATATCTACATACTAATAACATGCAATTGTATTTATATATAAAAATAGAGGTTCACAGTGTGAATTGGAAGGCTAATTTGCATATTGATATCAAAATTTGATTTTAAATAAAATATATGCTTAGTATTATTGATTTCTAATTGTTTGGTTTTTATTAATGAATATGAGCAAAAATCTCGGGGATAAATCTTAAAAGAAATCCATTAACAAGAAAAATAACTGTAATATTATTCTTTACATCCTATTTTAACTAAATAGTTAAATTAGGAAAATTTACCAATGAAAGACGGGAGTAAGGGAAAATGATGGAAGAGTTAGTTTCAAAGTTGTTCTATTTTTCAATCATACCCCCTCTGTTCCAAATCTTTTTATCGGCATTTTTATTCAGTTTCATTAGCCTTTCTAATTTAATATGATATTTTATTATATTAAAACTTAAATACTTGCACCCGGAGGGTGCATATATTTGCTAGTATATATATATATATATATATATTATATATATATATATATATATATATATATATAGTTGAAAATGTAAGCGAATCCGACGGTATGTTGAAATGAAAAATAAAGGAAAGAAATGTTGAATGGATAAAATAGTATTTATTTTATTTTATTTCATTTTATTTTACTGACACGTGTTTCGGCCAGGAGTGTATCCATGTAAACAGATATTCAAGTAAGTTGTCGGGGGGGGCCTAAATTCAGTATCAGCCAGACGGTGAGGCAGTCTATCCCTTTTCACTAGCGCTAGACCAAAGAGATTGTTTTTGTGTCTGAGGTGGAGCGCCACACCTACCTTCAGCTCCTCACTTTGCCGCACAGATCTATGTGCTACTCATACGCTGAGTTGGCGAGGGCCGGTATCGAACAAGGAATCCTGACGTTCCTAGACGGACACACTACGGACTGAGCTAACGTGGATAAATTGATACCTTGATACAGATATAAATTTATTTCGGCATTTCTTTGCTTCCACAGTCTGATCTCTACTAATTCGAAGACCTCATACCAAGTCTCAGTAGTATGATATTCCCGTTTCACTGATTTTTTGGGGATCTTTTTAATTATTTTTTTCAAATTCCTCCTTTCACGTTTGAGAAATACTTGATATCATCCACATCCACACACACACACATATATATATATATATATATATATATATATATATATATGTGTGTGTGTGTGTGTGTGTGTGTGTGTGTGTTTGTGCGTGTGTGCGGATGATATTCTCAAACGCGGAAGGAGGAATTTGAAAAAAGTTTTTTTAAAAATCAGTGAAACAAGATCCCTCTAAGACCATACTGTCAAATGTCCAAGAGGTTAACAAATCGGGCTGATGAAAAATCAGTCGGGTTTCGCTCCCGGTTGGAGGTAGTTGGTGTGTCTAGCCACACTGAGGAGACGTGACACGTCGAAACACGGTGTCTGTGGATTATATATATATATATATATATATATATATATATATATATATAGATAGATACTGCTAATATGCTGAGATTCGGTCCTTTCTTTTCTCTAACTATAATGGCCCTGTGTCAAACTAAGCTAGGCCAAGTAAATATCTCCTGTCATATATGGGTTAGTCTGTCGGATATGACGTCATACGCATGCGCGTAGTGTGATCTGACTATATCGAAAGTATAGAATTATTTGCAGCAGTTAAGAAACACGGTTAAATGGAATCAACAAGAGAGAGAGAGAGAGAAATAAAGAGGCGTAATTACTACACAGAGTAAATAAAGAATTAATTCAATACTTGAAACAAATCGTTTGCAAACCAATGCATGAATATCTATCTAGAACTCTTCTCACGGTATATTCGTCAGGGTATCTGGTAATTTTCTACCTGGGCGAGAAATTGTCCATGATACTGACCGCTCTTTATTCATGAATATAACAAACTATATATATATATATATATATATATAATATATATATATTCTTATTATAATGGAGATTGTTTGCTTTTCTGTCTGTAACCGAAACTATATCATTACTCAAGTCACAATTCCCTTTGTTATTTACGTCACATTCTCCATGATTTTTTTTTATTTAAACCTCAATTATTAATAAATTGTTTCATTATTAATACTGTTAATCATATCTACAAATGGATAATATGCAATTGTATTTATATATACACTAAAATAGCAGTTTACAGTGTGAACAGTAAGGCTTATTTGCATATTGAAATTAAAAATTGATTTTAATAAATATGTGCTTAGTATTATTGATTTTTTAATCGTATGGTTTTTATTTAATGAATATGATCAAAATCTCTTCAATAAATCTTAAAAGAAATCGATTAACGAAAAGAAATAATTCTGATTTTATTCTTTACTTCCTATTTTAACTAAGTTATTAAATTGGGAAAATTTAGTAATGAAAGACGAGAGTTGTTCTATTTTTCGATTATACACCCCTCTGTTTCAAATTATTTTATCTGCATTCTTATTTAGTTTCATTAGCCTTTCTAATTTAATATATTCTATTACATTGCTAGTATATATATATATATATATATGAGTAAAGAAATAACAAAAGACTTAGAGATTTAGTAGTATAGTCTATTTCAGGGAGCTTAGACAAAGTGTCTAACTCTCCCGACTCATCAGATGCGAATATTATTTCGCATCTGGTGAGTCGGGAGATTTAGACAGTAAGTCTTTTGTTATTTCTTTACTTATATATTTGCTCTGTGACTCTAACATTAAGAGTAGACATTGAGCTCTCAAACTGCGACTTGGTTTTTTTTAAATAAAACTCTTGTGTCGTAAGGAAGTTTTCTTCTCTGGACTTTTGGATTATATATATGGATAAATGTATATCTTGATACAGATATAAATTTATTTCGGTATTTCTTTGCCTCCTGAGTCTGATCTTTCCTAATTCGAAGACATCATACCCAGTCTCACTAGTATGATCTTCCCGTTTCACTGATTTTTTTACTGTTTCAAAAGTATATATTATATATTATATATATATATATATATATATATATTAATAAAAGTAATTGGTAATTTTGCTTGAAGCATTGTTAAGTATTAATATAATATAATATATATATATATATATATATATATATACAACCTGCCCTGGAGAAGGAAAAAATCTTAATTCAAACCAACTGTACGCGCCGGGGCCGGGAGTGTCCAGTGGCTTCGGCCCTGGACCTTAAAATCTAACATCGTTGATCCCAGGGAGGAGGGGGCATCCCCCAGGCAACACCTGCCCCTCGATTTAAAGAGACGGGGCTGGGTTTATTGCCCGGTGCCTGAACGCCCTCTTGAGGGGAATGCCGATGGGATCAACCCATTTTCTGCACCCTCCACCCATGAGTCTCGGCTAGTGGGTGGTCCCACGTTAATAGGGCATTGTGCCTAATCCGTGCACGTGGGGTATGAGGTAAATATCTTTTGTTTCATCCGGCCCGTGGTGGATATGATGAGTAAGTACATATTTAACTGAGAAGGTATTTAACGGCTCTAGTTATGGATAAATAGTAGGGCAGACTATGTTCTTTAGCCTTGGTTTGGCAACCAGTCTAGGAGAAGGAAAAAATCCTAATTTAAACCAGCTGTACTCCGCTTTAAAAAATTGACATTGTGTTTCAACCTGCCCGTGCGGATATGATGGGTAAATAAATATTTAACTGAGAAGGTATTTAACCGCTCTAGCTATGGATAAATAGTAGGACAGACTATGTTCTTTAGTCTTGGCTTGGCAACCAGTCTAGGAGAAGGAAAAAATTCTAATTGAAACCAGCTGTACTCCGCTTTAAAAATTGACCTTGTGTCTCATCCTGCCCGTAGCAGAGATGTTGTATAAATACATACTTAACTACCTGAAAGGACAATCAAGTTTTCTTTTCTTACTTTTTTTTCTTTTTTTTCTTTTTTCTTTCTCTTTTCTTTTCCTCTCTATTTCTTTTTTTCTTTTTTTCGCATTTTCAACGCTGAAATCGAGACAGTTTTAATTTTTAGCCGTCTTATCAGACGCTGCCGAGGATAATTGCCCATACATCGCATTGCCACGTCGATTTTCTGTATCGCTGTTGTGTTAGGTGGGCAACAAACGATAGTCATTAAGCAATTCCTTTGCAAATTAATGCGCTTTTTAAGCTAAACCCTTTTTCTTTCTTTCTTTCTTTCTTTCTTTTTTATTTATATATTTAATTCGCTTTTGACCTTTGGAGTTGCATTGACGTAAAATAAAGTTCGTAAATCAGTCAAAACGTAAAACCGAAATGTTCGTGAAAGTTCGGACGACGACGCGAATAGACATGTCTCTTTAAAAATCACTCTGACCCAAAATGCTGCTTATTTTTTTTTCATGCGCGAAGCTAATTTCGTAAAAATTTTACAAATACCAAATTTGTTGCAAGCTTGAATGACCCCCTGGTATTTACTTTGTCTGGTGTCTTGAATTTTATAGACGTGGTAGGGGAACTAAAGGATAAAAATGATTGCTACAAGATCAAACTGTAACCTCTGGTGACGAAAGAAAATAAAGAAAAATGGTGTTTTGTACAAATAGCTTTTATTCCAAAAGCTTCGTTAAAGTCCAGCTAGTACCGTCATACAGTAGTACCAACACAGCTACAAATTGGAAGAATTTCTGTTTTAGTCTTTCTTTCATATTTTGCTACATAAGCAAACCAAACCAAATTTCCGCCCTGTCGGCTGGGGCGTTAGAATGCACCGACTGCACCTCTGCAGAGGGGTAAGACTCCCCCAATGGGGCCACCTGTTGGCCGTGGGTGGCGACCCATGATGCTTAAGGATAGAGCCCAGGTGGATGAGCAGTTCATGACTTGAAATACTCCACTTTGGCCCTATCTTGGGCTAGACGGGTGGTCGGAGAGGCCCCCTCCAATCAATCGGCTAGTCACGTCAAGCCCTAGCACCTATATGATTTTCCCAACCCTATTGCCCTTATGACAAGCGCCAACCCCTTTTTATCATATGGGTGCTAGAAGGCGGTGGCTGCGGGTCTACATGTCCTGGGAATGACGTTAAACTCTATCTGATGGTGAGGTTCTAGTTCTGGAGGTTTGGGGAATGTGGAGCACACCTTCATCACCATTGCTCCCTGGTCCACTCTGACCCGGAGTGGTAGTACCTGTTAGGGTCCCATCTATGGGTTAAATAGAAAAATGTATTTATAAAAAAATTGTATTATCCATTAAGAATTGATTTATTTCAAAACTTTATCGGCATTAAATGACCCACTGAGGTTGATATGCCGTAAAACAAAGCAAACCAAACCAAACCAAACCAAATTTGCACAGCACAACATGATTTGAACACATAAATATGTCAGTCAAAATAATATGGCGTAACTATAGGGACGGGTGGCGAGAGAGAAAGAGAGGTTCATGGGAATCCGTGTTGTCAGCGTGACCTGGTGATGATGACGGTGACGTTTAAATTCTATGCTGTTTCAATGTTATTGAGTCTGGTAATAAATAATGATAATATTTGAACGATAAGATGTGTGAGCGAATGAGTAGAAACGAAGGAAAAAAACAAAATTTTAAAAACCGTAAGGACCGAAGGTTACCCATTTTGCTATACATTGCTTAACTTTCACCGCTTTTATCTTTTCGAGTAGTTGATTATTGCCTCAATGCAACCCTATCAATCGGTTCTGTACGAATTTGGTTACGATTTTATGGGCCATCCTTCAGGCTTCAAGCAAAAACGCTTGTCCAGCGGAAATCCTTCGTAAAGAATCCTTTTGTTGTTCCTTGGTGCTCCTCAATATTGCAAATCGTTTCGTCAATGGAAGTCTCTCAGTATCAGTGATTAAGTAATCAACCAGCCAAGCATTCAGGCTGTTGATTGGCTGAGGTTTAAACCACGTGACCTCGCTTAGTCTATAAATTTAAGTGGTGTTTTGTAGCACGTCTTATATGCCACAAATAATCCAACAAACGAAAATTCTTCCAAGCCGTAACTGTGTCAGTGCTACTGCATGGATGCCTTACCTGAACTTTAACGAAGCACTGTTGGAATATTTCAATATAAGGTGTGCTCCAATTCCCACCCTGAATGTATAAACTAGCCGAGGTCACGTGGTTTACTCCTCCGACCAATCAACAACCATAATGCGTGGCTGATTCACTACTTAAACACTGATACTTGCCACAGTTCACTTGCAATCATTGAGGAGGAACTTACGACCGTTGATGAAGGAACTGAGGACTCTTTACCAGAAGAATCAAAGGATTCATTATCAAAGGATTACCAATAGTCCAATTCCACTGGACAAGCGCTCTTGCTTAAAGCCTACAGGATTGCCCATAAGAGAAAAGACTAGATGGGAACTACTCAATGATGGGAACTTGAATAAATCCTGGGAGCATTACCCCACAAAACGGCAGCAGTACGACCACTTGCTTCCCATCTCACAATCCATCCAAGTAAGACGAACGAGACATGCAGAGAGTCAAACAGTCCGTACTATGAGTAAGTAGTAAAGTCGTCGGGGTGGCCTAATGTCGGTATCAGTCAATCAGCGAGCGAGTCTATCCCCTTTTCACTAGCGCTAGACCAAGGAGATTGTTTTGGCGTCTGAGGTGGAGCGTCACACCTACCATTAGCTCCTCACTTTACCACACAGATTCCTGTACTACTCATACGCTGAGTTGGCGAGGGCCGGTATCGAACTAGGAACCTTGTGGTTTCTAGCCGAACGCTCTACCGACTGAGCTAAGTACGACTTAATTATGGGAGAAACTGTTACGGCCGGATGCCCTTTCGCACGCGGTATTCGCCGAGTTTGTTTATAATTTGTTTATAATTAACAAATTCCATGTGTTGTTGATACAGCTATACGTTATACGCATTGTAATTGCCTTTAAAAAAATATAAATAGTAATATAGAATTTTCATATTTCTTCCTTTTCTTTTAGAAGTCCGTCGTAGACTATGATGACGTCACTACATGACGTTCAACATTTGTGGACCCTCTGGTGGCTAGTTAGCCGAATTCTGGACTTGCAGATGCGGTCTCACACATTGCAAGGGAAATTTCCATCTGCATTTGGTGGTTCATACCTGCAGCCCTGTTAATTTCGATATTGAGCCGCTCAGCTCCTGTGCGGCACGTGTCTCGCCAATCCTGTCTGTTTATGTGTATGGTTATTTCCTACTACGATAACCGTTACAAAACAAACGCCTTTAATACAATTTAAAATTTTCATAATAGTATTTGATAATTTGCTTTTGAAGCATTGTTAAGTAAAGTATATTATTATCTATGTTTTTAAAGGCAATTACAATGCGTATATCGTATAGCTGTATCCACCATATATATATATATAGATGTTAATTTGTTAATTATAATTGAAATCCCAAACAGCTGTACAGTGTTCCACACGTCGCACGCGGTATTCGCCGAGCTTGTTTATAATTAACAAATTCCATATGTTGTTGATACAGCTATACATTATACGCATTGTAATTGCCCTTAAAAATATAAATAATAATATAGAATTTTCATATTTCTTCCTTTTCTTTTAGAAGTCCGTCTCAGACTATGATGACGTCACTACATGACGTTCAACATTTGTGGACCTTCTGGTGGCTAGTTAGCCGAATTCTGGACTTGCAGATGCGGTCACACACATTGCAGGGGAAATTTCCATCTGCATTTGGTGGTTCATGCAGCCCCGTTAATTTCGATATTGAGCCGCTCAGCTCCTGTGCGGCACGTGTCTCGCCAATCCTGTCTGTTTATGTGTATGATTATAGAAGTTTCATACAAAAACTAGAAATACCATTAAGGAAGTATATCTTATATATCTATTAATAAAGATATAGATGTTAATACATTTAATATGGTGCTTAAGTGAACGCGAGGGTGGAATTAAAGAAAGAGGCCATTGTGATGCTAATGGAGCCGAATTAAAATTCAAGCTGCTGGTGACTCAAATAAAATAAACAAATGGTGCATTTTATCTATGTACAGAATGCATTATTATATCAATGCCACACTTTGTATTTGATAATGATACCATCATTTTTATGTCTGGATTAATTCGCGCCAAAAAGTCGGTATTCTCATAATAAAAATTAAAAAAAGGCTGAACTTGCACAACGGTCGGAAAATTAAAACGGAAAGTTTTTTGGGGGTCCCCCATGACAGTTTAACTACAGTCTATGAATGAACGTTTTGTGAATTGGGTTACGGTTTAGGTGTTTGGGGATTAAAGTTGTTTTTAATTACGTATTACTTAAAAAACAAAACAAAAAAATTACTATACATTTAATTAACCATTGAAATTAATTATTGAATTCAACGATAGACACATTAGTCTCAGTTGTTTGTGTTAGTATTGCAATGTATAATTTCAATTAAACTTGGTTTAAAAAAATATTTTTCAACATTAAATGCATAGTAACTTGGGTTTTTTTTATTGTTGTTTTTTTTAAAGCAATACGTAATAAAAAAACAACCTTAATCCCCAAACCCCTAAACCGTAACCCGATTCGCAAAAAGTTCCTTCATAGACTGTAGTTAAACTGTCATGGGGGACCTCCAAAAAACTTTTCGTTTTAAATTTCCGACCGTTGTACAAGTTCAGCCAAAAAAAAAAAAGATTTAAAAAGAATAATCAAACAATTTTCAATTTAATCTTTTCGAATAACTTTCTGACTTTCTTTAATCAGCGACGTTAAAAACAAAATGTGCAATTTAGCTAGCTTCATTAGGAAGACCAAATTCGAGGAGTAAAAATGTAAGGTAAAGTCGTCGGGGCAGCCTAATGTCGGCATTAGCCAATCAGCGAGGGAGTCTATCCCCTTTTCACTAGCGCTAGACCAAGGAGACTGTTTTTGCATTTGAGGTGGAGTGCAACACCTACCATCAGCCATTTACTTTACTGCACAGATCCCTGTGCTACTCATACGCTGAGTTGGCGAGGGTCGGTATCGAACTAGGAACCTTGTGGTTTCTAGCTGAACGCTCTAGGAATGGTATGTATCCAACTATTCTCCTTCCAGCTATGTGTAAATAGTAGTGCAGGCTGGACTCTTTAATTTTGGTATGGCAACCAGTCTAGGAGAAAGAAAAACTAATTCCAAGCTGTTTGAATGAGTTTTTCCAAGCTGTTTTGTTTTTTCCAAGCTGTTAATCTCCGCTTAAAAATTGACCTTGTGCCACTTCCTACTCGTGTGGAGGGATTGGTAAATACATAGATAAAAATAAAAGAAAATTGACCCTGTGTCAGATCCTGTTTGTAGCGGGGGTTGGGAAATGCTGGTTAACAACTTACATGGTTAATGACGTACGAAATACGCCTCCGGTGTCTAACTGTGGTTAATTCATTTGAAATACGCAGGATTTTATTTTGTTAAACCCGCCATAGATTTTACATTAAGTAGAATAGTAGATTCTCTTACAATAGACTTTCAACTAACCTGTCAAGTGTCGTTTTTAGTTTTATTTTATTTAGTTACTTTTATTATTGTATTATTTTAACGTTAGAAAATGTAACACCCAGAGTTGCCAGGTTTGGGGCAATGAGATTTGTATAAGGATGTGAAAAATGGAAGATTTAGTGAAGGGCGCATTTAATTTTGTTTAACGACCACAGAGGACTTTACAAAAACACCAGGCACACTGAAATATATATATATATATATATATATATATATATATATATATATATATATATATAAAAGGAAGAACTCAATACAGTAATCCCATAATAAATTTATTTCGACGAAAATTGGGGCCCATATAAATCTAAGTTGATTTAAACCGGCTCCCCAAATTTTCGCCTCATCAGATGGGTCTCAATTCACTTATGGACAATAATCTAAAAGGTTATTTTACATTGAGCTCTCTTTAGTGATTTAATGATTCACTGTATTTATACATACTGGATCATCAATATTAGTACAGTGGATCTTGAAATCACATATAGAATCATCCCTTACTACCAAGTTTTGGATAAATCTCTTATATATATATATATATATGAGGAAAAATGAGTAAAGAAAAGAAATGTAGATGGATAAAATGAATTTAATCGATATCACATTAATCGATATCACTTACACATGTGTTTCGGTCAGTTTATGTGTGTGAAAATATTTCGCACACATAGAAGAATCGACCTTCATCAGAGTGAACATTTACTTTGAATATATACACAGACATAGTTTATATTCATATTTTTTTTACAAAGTTTTAATGCTGGAGTTTGGTAATAAATAATGCCTAACGATATCTGTTTTAACTGTGTAATGTTCCACTTCAAATAATCAAATCATGTTATCTTCAATCAAGAATAAAGCTACCTTTTTATAAAGAAT
>CM042162.1:67912620-67917620 GCA_023376005.1 Doryteuthis pealeii | reverse complement strand
ATAATATATATATATATATAATATATAATATATATATATATATATACGGACACAGAATGTGGTTAATTAGAGCACGGAGAAAATCCTAGAAGATCCGAAACACGTGTCACTGAAGTAAAATAAAAAAATCTTTTAAAAACATAATTCCTTTTGCGGACCTCCTTTTTTTATAAGATATTTCATTTTCTCCCGTTCGATCCATAACAACACTTTATATATATATATATATATATATATATATATAATATATATATTGATTGATTGATTGATTGATCTGAATAATCGAAGTTCGGTCTCAAACTTCGATTATTCAGCTCAATCGCCATGGGCTGTAACTTATCACCAGTTTAAACGATGTGTACGTTATTATCTGCGAATCGGGGCGAATTAATACCTCGCCGTTAATGCTGACGCCACCCTCCCAGTCATGTCTCAGATGACTATTTCGAGGGCAGAACATTTTTAGAAGATTGTGTCTCCCTGTTTGACGCCCTTACCGACTGGGACTGTCGTTGGTGGTGACAGCAACGCTATATCACTGGTACAATCTGAGTTTGCTTTCGCGAGCAGTTTGATGTGTACTGTGTCACGACCCCTTGCATTTCAAGAGAAATTAACACCGCATTTATCTCTCCGCAGTCGAAGGTCTTCACATTACCAACGAATGCGACACAAAGTAGCAATCTGTATTTTCTCGCGCGCTTTATCAGTTGTGTTAGAGCGAATGATGTATGATGGACGAATCCCGAAGGACATTCTCTATGCAGAGGTTTCGTCTGGTAAGAGACAGATTGGTCGCCCCCCCCCCCCAGCTGCGTTTCAAGGATGTCTGCAAGAATGATCTCAGGTGCTTTGGCATTGCTCCTTCCAGCTGGGAAAATTTGGCTCAGGACCGCCCTCAGTGGCGGCAGGCAGAGGAATGTTCATGTCTGAAGTTACCCTGGCGCAACACCATGAAGCCGAGAGGTCCAGAAGAAAGCAGCTGCAACAAAGCACCGGCACATCAAAATCTTCAGGGACAGCCTTCAAATGCGACATCTGTGGTTGAAAATGTTTTTCAAACATTGGATTTAACAGTCACAGGAGGCGCTGTAACTTCAAGGGCACAACAACTTTATTAGTCTTCCGAGACTGAAATGCCAATATAGAGCGAATATGTAGATTATCGTACTACAGTTTAGAGGGAAGCCCCCTTGGTTGGTGACTATGACCTTGCTGAAGAGCTTATAAAAACGAGATAAGGAAGTCGAGTAATGTTTGGTTTGGTTTTGGTTTGGTTTGGTTTGTTTTACGGCATATCAACCTCAGTGGGTCATTTAATACCGACAAAGTTGTGAAATAAATTCATTCTAGATGGATACTCAATTTTTTATAAACACATTTTTTTATTTAGCCCATAAATGGGACTCTAACAGGTACTACCACTTCGGGTCAGAGTGGACCAGGGGGCAATGGTGATAAAGGGGCGCTCCACATTCCCCAGGCTTCCAAAAATGGAACGTCGCTATCAGATAGAGTTTAATGTCATTCCCAGGACACGAAGACCCTCAGCTGGCGCCTTCTAGCGCCCATATGATAAAAAGGATTGGGGGTTGCCATAGAGGCAATAGAGTTGGGGCAATCATATAGGTGCTTGACGTGATCAGCTGATTGATCGGAGGGGGGATTTCCGACCGCCCATCTAGCCTAAGTAAGGTTCTAAGTGCAGTGTAGCTTATCATGCACTGCTCACCCAACAGGATTCCGTCCTTAAGCGTCACGGGTCACCACCCACGGCCAACATGGCATACCATAGAGGCAATAGGGATCCTCGCTAAATTCTCCATACTTGCGACCTTGTGTTGCATTATATCTGTGACAGACGGGTGGGTTCAGTATCTAATTTTATGGGACAAACTAGAATTGTCTCCCTTTTTTACATTAAGGAGTGACTCTTTTATGGTTTGGGACGGGAACTTTGTTCCCTCTTTGCATATTGTATAATTAAATATTATATTGTATTAATTGACTTGTCTTTTCCCCTGCCGAAGATTCTGTGTTAGGTCACCCTCTTTTGGATAACCTAATGCTTTATAAAAATATAACTACGAATTGACGATCCGCTAAAATCTTGTACTACTATTAAAAAGAATTCTGAATGTCACACCGTTTGCCTTTCTTTTCTTTTTTTACTTTTTTTTTTTTTTTGTAAGCAAAAAGAAATATTAAAACAAAACAGATGGTGATGGGGCTGGGAATATAAAAAAATAAAACTGAATATTTGAGACACTTTTTTAAATATTTAGGGAATTTGCAATATATTTCCTATTTTACAAGAGTTTGATGGTACTCAAGATATTTTCATATTGAACACCTGAACCGGAAACACATTTCCCCGCCAGATATTTCCTTCCCATCAGCACTTTACATCTTTTTCCCGTCCTGTCGTTGGTTGTAGAATACCCTCCATTGGGGCCACCTGTTGCTTATGGTTGGCGAACCGTAATACCTGATGACAGAAATGTGATGGCCGAATAGTCTGGTACTAAGTGGTATTATGACATGCAACACTCCACTTCGTCCCTTACTGGGGCTAGACAGGCGGTTGGAGGGGTCCCATCTGATCACTCCGCTGGTCGATTCAAACCCAAGTACATATATGATTGTCCCGACCGTATTCTTTAATGAATCAAGGATACTGCCTAGAACACTATAATAAATAAAATAATATATATATCTTATTATAATGGAGATTGTGGGGTTTTCTGTCTGTAACCGAAACTATATTACTATACAAGTCACAATTCCCTTAGTTATTTACATCACATTTACCATGATTTTATTTTTATTTATACCTCAATTATTAATAAAAATTGTTTTACATTACTTATACTGTTGACCATATCTACATACTAATAACATGCAATTGTATTTATATATACAACAGAATAGCAGTTTACAGTATGAATGGGAAGGCTAATTTACATATTGATCTTAAAAAATTGATCTTAATAAATAAATGCTTAGTATTATTGATTTCTAATTGTTTGGTTTTATCTTAATGAATATGAGCAAAAATCTCTTCAATAAATCTTAAAAGAAATCCCTTAACAAGAAGAAATAACTAATATTATTCTGTACATCCTATTTTAACTAAACAGTTAAATTAGATAAAATTACCAATGACGGGAGTAACGGAAAATGATGGAAGAGTTAGTTTCAAAGTTGTTCTATTTTTCAATCATACCCCCTCTGTTCCAAAACTTTTAATCTACATTCTTATTCAGTTTCATTAGCCTTTCTAATTTAATATGATATTTTATTATATTAAAACTTAAATACTTGCACCCGGCGGGTGCATATATTTGCTAGTACATTTAATGGATGAAATATATGATATATTTAGTGTATAAAATTTACATGCAAATGTAACAATTATTATGCGACAGATGTCGTATTGTTTTAACACAAGTGTCCCATAATAGTTGGTACATTTAGCGTATGAAATTCATATGGAAATGTTATAGTTATTATGGGACAGAGGTAATTATTTAAATACATCTGTCCCATAATAATTGATACATTTTATGTATGAAGTTTACATGCAAATGTAACAAATATTATAGGACAGGTGTTGTATTATCTGAACAGAGAATATTTCATTAAAGTCGGAGGATACTGCAGCAGAAACTTTGTGTTTTTACATGCCACACTAAAGATGAGGACAACACCTCATATATATATATATATATCAAAGGTTTTGGGAAAAAATCCCAAGGTCTAAAGTGCTGAAATTAAGGAAATTCAATTCCTGCTGAGGTTGGACATTGTGGTTTTGTAACTATTTCAATATTAAAATATCTCGAGTACCTTGGAATCAAAAACTCGTAATATAGGAAATATATTGTAAAAGTAGAAAACTCGACGGAAAGGACATCTGTTTGTTTTGAGGAAATTATAATCAAAACCACAAAATAAAAAGGAAACCAACAAATTTTAGTGGATTTGTTGGTTGTCAACTTATAGCAACGTCCCACAGTCGGTTCATGGGAAACTTTTAGAATGGCTGGATAAGTTCCGGGCAGAACTCGTGTATATGTGTGAGAAAAAAAATGGAAATGAATCCGACAGATTTGTTGAACAGATAATTGAAACAAAAATATATATACTTTTGTATGAATTAAATTTATTATTGTTCACCTATATGTTTGTCACAATCCTATTGCCCTTATGGCAAACCCTAACCCTTTTTATTATATATGTGCTAGAAGGCAGTGGCTGAGGGTCTTGGTGTCCTAGATATGACGTTAAACTGTATCTAAAGGTTCCCATTTTGGAGCTGGAGTGTGGAGTATTCCTTTGGCATTACTCCCAGGTCCACCCTGGCCCGGAATGGTAGTACCTGTTAGGGTCCAATCTATGGGTTAAATAGAAAAATGAGTTTTTAAAAATGGATTTAAAAAATGTTAAAAAATTGGAGTGTTGCATGTTATGCTAACTGCTAACCCAACAGGATTCCGTCCTTAAGCGTCACGGATCGCCACCCTCGGGCAACAGGGACGAAGTTGTTTGCATTTCACATAGCGCTAATAGCTTATGAAAGATATGAATTCAATTCACTCCTCAGCTATGGGTAAATAACAGGGCAGATTGGGCTCTTTATCTTTGCTTAGTCAACAAGTTTAAGAAATGGATTTAAAAAATGCCGATACCCATCAAGAATGAATAAAACAATGTCCCCGGCATAAAATAACCCAACATGCGTTGACATGCCGTAAAATTCAACCAACCACCTATAGTTCTACATCAAAATGTTTGGTTACAGACAAACAAAATTTTCCCAATTAGTATTGTTTAGATTTTTCGGACTTGTTCTCATCTTCCTTGTTCCTCCCCATCCACCAAAGATTTCCTTCTGACCAATCAAATCCTCACAAACGCTATCCCATCCACCCGACTTCATCCCCAAATCCACCCCTCTCCCGCCCACTTTCTCTTCTATAAAACACATGTATGATGCT
>CM042162.1:67902620-67907620 GCA_023376005.1 Doryteuthis pealeii | reverse complement strand
AAATTTCGGTATTAAATAACCCATAAGGAGTTGATATGTCGTTAAACAAATAGACTAAACTAAACCAAACAAGTTAATCCAATTTCGGCATTGAATAAACACATCTTCATCATCAAGTGATGCTGATTTTATAGGTTTGCCAGCCAAGAGCTTTCTACTTAGAAAATAACACAATCATTTTTATACCATTTCCTTTCATGCCTTGAAATAAACATACAATGAGCATGTTCTGTTTAAGTGCTTTTCACTTTAACCTAAATATATAAATGTATTACCTCTCTCCCATAATAGCCGTTACCTTTGCCTATATATTTTATCCACTAAATTTAATAACTATTATGGGACAGATTTATTAAAATAATGCTACCTCTGTCCCAGAATAACTACAACATTTGCATATATTTTTCATATGTTAAATGCATCAGCTGTTATGGGACACGTGTGTTAAAACAATATTACATCTATCGCATAAAAATTGTTACATTCGTATGTAAATTTCATACATAAAATGTATTAATTATTATGGGACAGATGTATTTAAATAATATTACGTCTGTCCTATAATAACTACACCATTTGCATATATATTTCATACGCTAAATGTATAAACTATTATGGAACAAATATGTATATAATACCACATCTGTCCTATGATATTTGTTACATTCGTATGTAAATTTCATACATAAAATGTATTAATTATTATGGGACAGATGTATTTAAATAATATTACCTCTGTCCCATAATAACTACACCATTTGCATATATATTTCATACGCTAAATGTATAAACTATTATGGAACAAATATGTTCAGATAATACCACATCTGTCCTATAATATTTGTTACATTTGCATGTAAATTTCATACATAAAATGTATTAATTATTATGGGACAGATGTATTTAAATAATATTACGTCTGTCCTATAATAACTACACCATTTGTATATATATTTCATACGCTAAATGTATAAACTATTATGGAACAAATATGTTCAAATAATACTACATCTGTCCTATAATATTTGTTACATTTGCATGTAAATTCATACATAAAATGTATTAATTATTATGGGACAGATGTATTTAAAAATATTACCTCTGTCCCATAATAACTACACCATTTCCATATATATTTCATACGCTAAATGTATAAACTATTATGGAACAAATATGTTCAAATAATACCACATCTGTCCTATAATATTTGTTACATTTGCATGTAAATTTCATACATAAAATGTATTAATTATTATGGACAGATGTATTTAAATAATATTACCTCTGTCCCATAATAACTATAACATTTCCATATGAATTTCATACGCTAAATGCATCAACTATTATGGGACACTTATGTTAAAACAATACTACATCTGTCGCATAAAAATTGTTACATTCGTATGTATATTTCATACATTAAGCGCATTACGTATTATGGGATGCATGTATTAAAATGACACTACCTCTGTCCCATAATATCTACACCATTTACATATATATTTCATACGCTAAATGTATAAACTATTATGGAACAAATAATCTATTTTTGTTAAAATCAATATGCAAATTAACCAATGATATATAACACTCATTGCAGGATTTTGAATGAATTAATAACATATGCTGTTTTGAGGCAAATCAAACTCATTTAGACTTTAAGAGAGACATAGTTCATAAATAAGATGATGATTAATATTAAATAATGATTATTAAATAACAAAGGGAACTGTGACGTCAGTGGTGATGTAATTTCGGTTACAGACGGACAAACGTGCAATCTCCATTATAAGATTTTTCGGGGTGTTGTCCTCATCTTTAGTGTGGCATGTAAAAACACAAAGTTTCTGCTGCAGTATCCTCCGACTTTAATGAAATATTCTCTGTTCAGATAATACAACACCTGTCCTATAATATTTGTTACATTTGCATGTAAATTTCATACATAAAATGTATCAATTATTATGGGACAGATGTATTTAAATGATATTACCTCTGTCCCATAATAACTATAACATTTCCATATATATTTCATACGCTAAATGTATAAACTATTATGGAACAAATATGTTCAAATAATACCACATCTGTCCTATAATATTTGTTACATTTGTATGTAAATTTCATACATAAAATGTATTAATTATTATGGGACAGAGGTATTTAAATAATATTACCTCTGTCCCATAATAACTACACCATTTGCATATATATTTCATACGCTAAATGTATAAACTATTATGGAACAAATATGTATATAATACCACATCTGTCCTATAATATTTGTTACATTTGCATGTAAATTTCATACATAAAATGTATCAATTATTATGGGACAGATGTATTTAAATAATATTACCTCTGTCCCATAATAACTATAACATTTCCATATGAATTTCATACGCTAAATGCACCAACAATTATGGGACACTTGTGTTAAAACAATACGACATCTATCGCATAATAATTGTTACATTTGCATGTAAATTTTATACACTAAATATATCATATATTTCATCCATTAAATGTACTAGCAAATATATGCACCCTCCGGGTGCAAGTATTTAAGTTTTAATGTAATAACATATTATATTAAATTAGAAAGGCTAATGAAACTAAATAAGAATACAGATAAAAAGATTTGAAACAGAGGGGGGTATAATCGAAAATAGAACAACTGAAACTTACTCTTCCATCACTCTTGTCTTTCATTGTTATTTTTTCTAATTTAAGTATTTAGTTAAAAGAGGAAGTGAAGAATAAAATGACTGTTATTTTTTCTTGTTAACGGATTTCATTTAAGATTCATTGAAGAAATATTTTCTTATATTCATTATAATAAAACCAAACAGTTAGAAATCAATAATACTAAGCACATATTTATTAAAATCACATTTTTAATATCAATATGCAAATTAGCCTTCCCATTCACACGGTAAACCGCTATTTTGTTGTACATATAAATATAATTGCATGCTATTAGTATGTAGATATGGTTAACAGTATTAATAATGTAAAACAATTTTATTAATAATTGAGGTTTAAATAAAAATAAAATCATTGAGAATGTGATATAAATAACTAAGGGAATTGTGACTTGAGTAGTAATATAGTTTCGGTTACAGACAGAAAAACACACAATCTCCATTATAATAAGATTAGCAGAGGTATTAAAATAATATTCCATTAGTCCCATAATATCTGTTACATTTTCATGTAAATCTAATATGCTAAATTACTAAACAACTATAATGGGACAGATGTATTAGAATGATAACATCTATCGTATTTACATGTTTTTCATACACTTAATGTACTAATTATTATGGGACAGAGGTATTAAAATAATACAACCTCTGTCCCATAATATCTATACATTTGCATCTTAATAGTTGGTACATTTACCTTCATATTTCATACATTAATTGTATCAATTATTATGGGACAGAGGTATTAAAATACTACTTATCCCATAATAGTTGTTACATTTACCTTTATATTTTATATGTTAATTGTATCAATTATTATGGGACAGAGATATTAAAATAGTACTAGCTCTGTTTCATAATGATTATATATATATATATATAGAGAGAGAGAGAGGGGGGGTGAACATATTGACATAGATATGAACAAATTGCATAGATAGATAGATAGAGAGAGAGAGAGACAGCGAGAGAGAAAGAGAGAGGTCTGAATAGAATGACAGATAGGTAGAAACAGAACTACATAGATATATAGATAGATAGATAGATAGATAAAGAGAGAGAGAGTTAGAGAGAGACAGAGATATGAACAGAGTGACATATATATATATATATATATATATATATATATATATATGAATATAGATAGATATATAGATATCTTATTATAATGGAGATTGTGTGTTTTTCTGTCTGTAACCGAAACTATATTACTACTCAAGTTACAATTCCCTTAATTATTTACATCACATTCTCAATGATTTTGTTTTTATTTAAACCTTAATTATTAATAAAATTGTTTTACATAATTAATACTGTTAACCATATCTACATACTAACAACATGCAATTATATTTATATATACATCAAAATAGCGGTTTACAGTGTGAACGGGAAGGCTAATTTGTATATTGATATTAAAAATTTGATTTTAATAAATATGTGCTTAGTATTATTGATTTCTAATTGTTTGGTTTTATTTTAATGAATATAGGCAAAAATCTCTTCAATGAATCTTAAATGAAATCCATTAACAAGAAAAAATAACAGTCATTTTATGTTTACTTCCTCTTTTAACTAAATACTTAAATTAGAAAAATAACAATGAAAGACGAGAGTGATGGAAGAGTAAGTTTCAGTTGTTCTAATTTTCGATTATACACCCTCTGTTTCAAATCATTTTATCTGCATTCTTATTTAGTTTCATTAGCTTTTCTAATTTAATATGATATTTTATTACATTAAAACTTAAATACTTGCACACGGAGGGTGCATATATTTGCTAGTATAGATAAAATCTACCGCCCATTTATGAAAAATCATTTAATCATAAATAACAAATATTTATATTTCAACATAATATTCTCCCTTGACAATGCACCTAATTAAGTAGCGAATCTTAATCCCATAGATCAAAGGTAGCTAACATCTATCTGTCAAGCAACGAACTTTTTTTTAACTCTCTTGTTTATATACACATGTTTTTCAGCATAATCTCATTCTTTGTCAATTTAATTTATGCGAGATTATTAATCATATAATTCGAACGTTATACAGGGAACATTTCAGATCAAAAGTCTATTGATAACTAAGTAGCAGGCTGCAAACTTATTGATCAACTCTCTCATATATATATATATATATATATATATATATATATATATAGAGAGAGAGAGAGAGAGAGAGAGAGAGAGAGAGAGAGAAACAGACTGACATAGATAGATAGATAGGAACAGACTGAGATAGATAGATAGATAGATAGATAGATAGGAACAGACCGATATAGCTAGATAG
>CM042162.1:67892620-67895120 GCA_023376005.1 Doryteuthis pealeii | reverse complement strand
TTTTTTTAAAGATCTCTCATTTAATTATTTTATATTTTCCATCCTAAAATCCCATAGTAAAAGAGGAGATCAAAAATTGCATAGATAGATAAGATAGAGAGAGAGAGAGACAGCGAAGAGAGAAAGAGAGAGGGTTGAATAGAATGACCAGAATTAGGTAGAAACATGAACTACATAAGAGTATAGATAGATAATAGAATAGATTTAAGAAGAGAGAGAGATTAGAGAGAGACAGAGATATGAACAGAGTGACATATATATTGATAACTATATATATATATAATATAAATATATATGAATATAGATAGATATTAGATATCGTGTATATAATGGAGATTGGTGTGTTTTTCTGTCTGTAACCGAAATCTATAGTTTACTACTCATTACATTCCCTTAATTATTTACATCACATGCGATAGATTTTGTTTTTATTTAAGAACCGGATAATAATAAGCATTGTGTTTGATATTAATACTGTTAACCATATCTACAACTTAACAACATGCAATTATATTTATATATACATCAAAAATAGCGGTTACAGTGTGAACGGGAGGCTTAATTTGTATATGATATTAAAAATTTGATTTTAATAAATAAGTGCCTAGATAATTATTAGATTTCATACATGTTTAGGTTTTTATTTAATGAATATAGAGCAAAAATCTCTTCAATGAATCTTAATGAAATCCATCTAACAAGAAACAATAACAGTCATTTTATGTTAACTTCCTCCTTATCTACTAAACTAATCTTAATTATTAGAAAAATACAATGAAAGACGAGAGGTGATGGAGAGTAGTTCAGTTGTTCTAGATTTTCGATTATACACCCTCTGTTTCAATCAATTTTATCTGCATTCTTATTTAGGTTTCATAGCTTCTTCTGAATTTAATATGATATTTTATTACATTAAAACGTTAAATACTGACACGGAGGGTGCATATATTGTGGCTAGTATAGATAAAATCTACGCGACCATTATATGAAAATCATTTAATCATAAATACAAAATATTTATATTTCAACATAATTCTCCCCTTGACAATGCACCTAATTAAGTAGCGAATCCTTATCCAATGAGAGATCAAAGGTAGCTAACATCTATCTGTCAAGGCAAGGACAGTTCGCAGACTTTTTCTTAACTCTCGTATGGTTTAATACACCATGTTTTTCAGCGATAATACTCATTCTTTGTCAATTTTAATTTATGCGAGATCTTATTATCATATAATATCGAACGTTATAACAGGACATTTCAGATCAAAAGTCTATTGATAACTAGTAGCAGCGCAAACTTATTGATCAAACTCTCATAACATATATATAATAATATAACATATATATATATTAAGTAGAGAGATGAGAGAGAGAGAGAGAGGAGAGAGAAGAGAGAGAAACAGACTGACATAGATAGATATGATAGGAACAGACTGAGATAGATAGATAGATAGATAGATAAGATAGGAACAGACCGATATAGCTATTAGATAGCTAGATAGCTAGATAGTAGATAGAATGAACAGAATGAATAGATAGAACAGAACAACATAGGTATGAAACAGAAGACATAGATAGATAGATAGAGAGAGAGAGAGAGAGAGAGAGAGAGGGAGAGAGAGAGAGAACAGACTGACATAGATAGATAGATAGATAGATAGATCAGAACTGAGATAGATAGATAGATAGATAGATAGATAGAGATAGGAACAGACAGATATAGCTAGCTAGATAGCTAAAATAGATAGATAATGAACAGAATGAAATAGATATGAACAGAAACAACATAGGTATGAAAACAGATGACAATAGATAGATAGATAGATTAGATAGTATCTGCAGCCTAATAATATAAGAATGTATGATTTTCATAACAAATATCTAATTTTTCAAACATAATCTCCTCCTTTTTTTCCATTTACTTAGATTCAGTGGTGAATATTAAATCATATATTTCAAACATTTTGCAGGGAAGAAACAAGATCAAAAGTTAGCAATATTTTTTTCTGGCTACCAACTTAATGATCCATTTTATTATATATATATATATAATATATATAGATGCAGTGGTACCATGACTTCAAGTTTAAATTCGTTCCGCTCGTAACTCAATTTCCTCGTATTATCAAATCAATTTTCACAATTGAAATAAATTGAAATTGCATTAATCCGTCCAACCCTCCCAGTGGTACCTTGACTTACAAGTTTAATTCGTTCCGCTCGTAACTCAATTTTCCTCGTATATCAAATCAATTTTCACCACTGAAATAAACTGAAATGCTATATTCCGTTCCAGCCACCCAAAACATCCTAATTTTTTGTAAGATTTATTTTTAATAAGAAAAATAAACACTACGTTGTATAAAAACATAATAGTATACAGTTTAATGAATTATGTACTATTTTTATAAATAATATTTTTATTTGATGTAATAAATTTTGAAACTGAATATGTTAGTGAACTTATTATTATAAGTGTGTCTGAAGCTCGCTCGAACTT
>CM042162.1:67855120-67887620 GCA_023376005.1 Doryteuthis pealeii | reverse complement strand
TAGCGCTAATACCCTTGGAAAGGTATGAATCCATATATTCTCCCTCCAGCTATGGGTAAAATAGTAGAGCAGACTGGGTTCTTTAACCTTGGGTAGGTAACCAGTCTAGGAGGGGAAAACTCTGAATTCAAATTCCTGAGGATCAGTCGTTGATTGGGTTATATGGCATTCCTTGTGCCAATTATTTCCTATTGACTGTGCCAAAAAGTTCGGAATGGTCCAACACAACGTTCATAACAAACACCCTGTGTTGGTTGTTCACTGAAAGAACACTCATGCGTCGAAAAGACGAGAGAGTCCATATATATAGTATCCATTACTAACGTTTCCGTTACAGTGGCAATCAGTAAATAATCCAAAAAGTGCTCAAATATAAGAAGAGGGTCTTGATGAAATCATTTGGATTGAACCATGGTAGACCCTTTGGAAGGGAGTATTGTAATCAATGAAAAATTACTAAATAAAACACGAAACTGCTTCTCTAACACAACGAGTTTCTTGTATTTTAAGTTTCTTTAATGCTTCACACTAATGTCCAAGACTTGATATATGTAAGTAAAGTCGTCGGGGCGCCTAATGTCGGTAATCAGCCATGCAGCGAGAGAGTCTATCCCCTTTTCACTAGCGCTAGACCAAGGAGATTATTTTAGCATCTGAGTGGAGCGCCACACCTACCATAAACGGATACTTATACCTAAATAACACACACAATATATATATATATATATATATATATATATATATATATATATATATATAATATGGTGCGGCAAAGTAACGGCGTTATGAGACGTGATTCGTCGAAACACGGTGTTTGTGGATGACTATATTATAATATATATATATATAATATATATATAGTAGTAAACAAACAATGTGTTTATTTGATATGGCGTTTTAAGCCGACAATAATTTGGAGGATATGTGCTTAATTGAAATCATACCTAATTTTGAAAAATTAATTGGTTAATAATAAATGAATTTAGGCGGGCATAATATGTTCATATGTAAGACTAACAATCAAGAAAATTCAATCCCTGATGTCATTTCGACCTATAGGTCTCATGCAGCAAGGTTATAGACTTCGGAGACTGCTCCGTGTGTGACTCGAACCGTCAGACTGCCAAGTTGACAGGTCGAAATGTACATTCAAGGGATGACATTTTCTCGAATTTGTTTAGCCTTACTTTGAACATATATGCCCGCCTAAATTCATTAATTGTTAACTAATAATTAATAGTGACTTCAATTAAGCACGTAATCCTCCAAATATATATATATATATATATATATATATATATATTAAAATTGTAGAAAGAAGTTTTTCCCACTAACAAGGTACACACTTTCTTTACTAGATCTAAGTTAAGTTAAGCTTCATACCTTTTATATATACTTTCATATATATAATATTATTATTACATTATATAATTCTTTTCCAGCGGCAAGTCGGCGGGATTTGGGATGCCTTTTATTTTAATTGTTTCATTTTTGGGTTTAATTTAGTTTATAGATGTAGTCATTTTTTTTTCAGTGCCTTTCTTGAAATTGTTGTTAATCTAATATGGAATTCTATTTGTCTTCCTCCTATTCCAGCTTACTTCCTATTTCCTCTCTGTCTCATTTCTTGTACAATTATAGTAATTGTTTAAATTTGCCTACTTAATTTGATGGATGGCTTAGTGCTGGTACTTTCGGTTATAGGTTAAAGGGGTTATTCCTTATTATACATCTACAGCTTATGTTTTACATTTTCCCTAAGAGTTTCATTTCTGCTTTTTTAAAAGGTTTTACTTATACTGGAATCTAATTATTGCTAACTTTTCTTGTAAACACAAGGTCTCTCAATTGTAATTATTGGTGTTAATATTTTCTCTTTTAAATCCCAACGTTTATGGTTGAATCCTAGCACGGAAAACACTGATACCACCACCTAATATATATATATATATTATATATATATATATATATAATATAGTCTGAGACTGTTGTTTTTTTCTCAATAGACTACTTTGGCAGACAACACCGAGACACTCCATCTATTTACTGGGAGGTATTCATAACCCTGGTTTAACATGGGCACAACACACATAACCCCATTTTTGCCCCCCCCTCTCTGGTTTCCCCATTCGTTCTTATTATTTCTTTACATTCTGACTTTTATTGTCACCCGGTGTAAATAACTTGAAAATTACGGTCGAAAAGGCCTCCGTATCCCTTTATTTATATTTTATTTCATAATAAAATATCACAGCTTCCCCATTTTACATATGATTTCCTCTACTTTTAGTAGTTTATAGTCTTCATTTACCAAATATTATATATATATATATATATATATATATATATATATATCTTAGAAAGGAAGGAAAACTCAAACAACCCGTAATTTCCATAAATTATTTCGAACCAAAATTGGTGGCCTTTTATAAATCTAAGTTGATTTAAAGTATAGCTCCCCAAAATTTCGTCTCATCAGATGTAAGAATCAAGATAATTCTGAATTGCATAACTGAAAAACTTATTCCAAAAAAAATTTAAAAAAATAAAAAAAAAAAATGTTTAATTGTAAGACTGTCACCATGGCGACAAGGGAAGTCAAAATGAGAAAAAGATACTCTTCAAGGTCTGGTTTATTAGGGGTNATCCTTTAAATCCCATAGTTTATGGTTGAATCCTACCACGACAACACTTGATACCTTCCACCTATATATATATAATATATATATATATATATATATATAATATATATATATCTTAGAAAGGAGGAAAATCTCAACACCGTAATTCCATAATAAATTTATTTCGACCAAAATTTGGGCCTTTATAAATCTAAGTTGATTTAATATAGCCCCCCAAAATTTCGTCTTATCAGATGGTAGATCAGATAATTTGAATTGCATAACAGAAAAATTTACTTCTCAAAAAGTTTTTTTTCTTTTACAAATGAATACATTGGAAGGCTGTCACCATGGCGACAGGAAGTCAAATGAGAAAAAAAGGATACTCTTCAAGGTCTGGTTTCTTAGGGGGGTGGTAGCTCAGACAAAATTAAACTATGAATTAAAACTATTGAATGAGTCTGAAAAAGTATAGAGTAAAGATCAAACAAAAAAAATAATATATAATATATATAATATATATAAGAAATATATATAAAAAAATTATATATATATATATATATATATTATATATATATATATATATATATTGGTAGCTGTTAAACGGTATAACCACACTGATATATTATAGGTAGCTGTTAAACGGTAAAACCACACTGATGAGAGGTGATACCTCGAAACACGTGTCTGTGGATTACTTTATTATATATGCACCAAATTTGGTTGAGCACTTTAATTTGAAGGGATTTCAATTGCAAAAATCACCGTATTCGGCGTACAGGCTAAACCTCGCTCTGTTTACATAAACAAAGTTTGAGGCCTCTAGTGAATTTCATTTCGCTTAAGAATGTAGCGATAAATAGTCTCCTAATATTTGACAGCTGCTTGTGGTCGCACGAAACGTTTAGCGAACGAAAGTTCATTCGGGTCTCGAACCCGGCCAGAGGTAACTGTTAAGCTGTATAACCACACTGATGAGAGGTGATACCTCGAAACACGTGTCTGTGGATTACTTTATTATATATACATGGTGTTAAATCTTTAAGTAAACAGTGCTCAAAATCATAGATAAAGCATGTATATTTAAGTTAGGAAGGCGTGGACATGGAGTCAACGGTGTCTGGTTACTGACATTTTCTTGCCTATGCGATCTTTAAACCAAATGTACTTGGTCTGGATCACATAGGCGAGAAACTGTCAGTAACCAGGCGGCATTAACTCCATGTTCCGGCTACTTTTATTTCTTCTTCTTCTTCTTCTTCTTCTTCTTCTTCTTATTATTATTATTATTATTATTATTATTATTATTATTATTATTATTATTATTATTTATGCTAACTTTGTCTTTTCTTAGGCCTTTTTTTTTGGGAAATAAAATGTAATTTGCACCAACCCTAGCAGTCAGAATTATCCTGACGATCCGTTAGGAGAAACCTAGGTAGATATTCTCTGAATCATTTGGCTTACTTTATTATTTATTGGCTCTACTTTTTGTATTGAGCACTTTAGTATATTTAACTTAGACAACTCTTACAGTATTTTTTTAACCATTTTTTAAAACCATTTTAATAATTTTTTTAACCATTTTTTTATTTTAACCATTTTAATAATTTTTTAACCATTTTTTTAACCATTTTTAATAATTTTTTAACCATTTTTTTTAACCATTTTAATAATTTGTTTAACCATTTTTTTTTAACCATTTTAATAAATTTTTAGCCATTTTTTTTTTACCATCTTAATAGTATCATCTGATTATTTTCAGGAGGTGCATATGATTGGTCTTTTTTATGATTTTTTTTTTTCTAGGTGAAAGTTTGTATCGTGTAATTACAGATTATTAGGCGCGGAGTTAATTATATATATATATATATATATATATATATATATATATATATTAGTCGGGGCTTAAAGTCGGTATCAGGCAATCAGCAAGTGAGTCTATCCCCTTTTCACAAGCGCTAGACCAAGGAGATTGTTTTTTGCGTCTGAGGTGGAGAGCCACACCTACCATCAAGCTCCTTATTTTACCACACAGACCCCTGTGCTACTCATACGCTGAGTTGGCGAGGGCCGGTATCGAACTAGGAACCTTGGGGTTTCTGAGCCGAACGCTCTACCAACTGAGCTATACCGGCCATAATTTGGTATATTTATATGTAAAGAGTGCTTGCTTTGAAAATCGCATAAGACGAGAAACTAAACTGTCACTTCCGAGCGCTGTTGACTTCTATAACTAACTATATATATATATATATATATATATATATATATATATATATATATATTTGGAGGATATGTGCTTAATTGAAGTCGTCAGGGATTGACATTTTCTCGATTCGTTTAACCTTACATTTGAACATATATGCCCGCCTAAAAATTCATTAATTATTAACTAATTAATTTTCAAAATTAGGTACGACTTCAATTAAGCACATACCCTCCAAAATTGTCGGCTTAAAGCAATATAAGAATAAACACATTTGTTTGTTTACTTAACCTCATATATATATATATATATATATATATATATATATATATATATATATATAAGAATATAATATAATATATATATATGTATAAGAATATATATATATATATATATATATATTATATATAATATATATTATATATATATATAAGAACTCAAACCGTATTACATAATAAATTTATTTCGACCAAAATTGGGGCCTATATAAATCTAAGTTGATTTAATACAGCTCCCCAAAATTCCGTCTCATCAGATGGGTCTCAATTCACTTATCAACTTAGATTTATATAGGTAGTCAGACAAAAGTAAACTATGAATTAAACTATTTGAATGAGTTCGGAAAGTATAGAGTAAGGATAAAACAAAAAAATTATATGCGAAAATAAAAAATAAAGAAAATATATAAAAAATAATAATATATATATATATATATATATGGAGATTATGTGCTTAATTAAAGTCATACCTAATTTGTTAATTAATTAATTATAATTAAATGAATTAGGCGTGCATTATCGGTTTAAATGGAAGCGTAAAACAACTCGAGAAAAAGTCAATCTCTGTATGTACATTTCAGCCCATTACGGCCTCATCAGCAGAGGTTAGACAGCCTAATGGGTTGATGAGGCCCTAATGGGCTGAAATGTACACACAGATTGACTTTTTCTCGAGCTGTTTTACGCTTTACATTTTAAACCGGATATGCACGCCTAATTCATTTAATTATAATTAAATTAATTAACAAATTAGGTATGACTTTAATTAAGGCACATAATCTCCCAAAAAATTGTCGGCCTTCGCCATTTTCAAACACATCGTTTGAACACTTCACACACACACACATATATATATATATATATATATATATATATATATATATATATAAAAATATATATATATATAACATGGGTGTTATATTTTTAAGTAAACAGTGCTCAAAATCATAGATAAAGCATGTATATTTAAGTTAGAAAGGCGTGGAGATGGAGTCAACGGTGTCTGGTTACTGACATTTTCTTGCCTATGCGTCCTTCAAACCAAATACATGGTTTGAATCACATAGGCGAGAAACTGTCAGTAACCAGGCGGCATTAACTCCATGTTCCGGCTACTTTTATTTCTTCTTCTTCTTCTTCTTCTTCTTCTTCTTCTTATTATTATTATTATTATTATTATTATTATATTATATTATTATTATTATTATTTATGCTAACTTTGTCTTTTCTTAGGCCTTTTTTTTTTTTAAATAAAATGTAATTTGCACCAACCCCTAGCAGTCAGAATTATCCTGACGATCCGTTAGGAGAAACCTAGGTAGATATTCTCTGAATCATTTGGCTTACTTTATTATTTATTGGCTCTACTTTTTGTATTGAGCACTTTAGTATATTTAACTTGGACAACTCTTACAGTATTTTTTAACCATTTTTTTAACCATTTTAATAATTTTTTTAACCATTTTTTAACCATTTTAATAATTTTTTTAACCATTTTTTTAAACCATTTTAATAATTTTTTTAACCATTTTAATAATTTTTTTAACCATTTTTTTAACCCCATTTTAATAATTTTTAACCATTTTTTTTAACCATTTTAATATTTTAACCATTTTTTTTTTTTTTTTAACCATTTTTTACTTAAAGTATCATCTGATTATTTTCAGGAGGTGCATATGATTGGTCTTTTTTATGATTTTTTTTTTACTCTAGGTGAAAGTTTGTATCGTGCAATTACAGATTATTAGACCGGGAGTTAATATATATATATATATATATATAGTCGGGGCTTAAAGTCGGTATCAGGCAATCAGCAAGTGAGTCTATCCCCTTTTCACTAGCGCAATACCAAGGATATTGTTTTTGCGTCTGAGGTGGAGCGCCACACCTACCATCAAGCTCCTTATTTTACCACACAGACCCCTGTGCTACTCATACGCTGAGTTGGCGAGGGCCGGTATCGAACTAGGAACCTTGGGTTTCTGAGCCGAACGCTCTACCGACTGAGCTATACCGGCCATAATTTGGTATATTTATATGTAAAGAGTGCTTGCTTTGAAAATCACATAGACGAGAAACTAAACTGTCACTTACCGAGCGCTGTTGACTTCTATAACTAACTATATATATATATATATATATATATATATATATATATAGATATAGATAGATAGATAGATATATTGGAGGATATGTGCTTAATTGAAGTCGTCAGGGATTGACATTTTCTCGATTCGTTTAACCTTACATTTGAACATATATGCCCGCCTAAAAATTCATTAATTATTAACTAATTAATTTTCAAAATTAGGTATGACTTCAATTAAGCACATATTCTCCAAAAATTGTCGGCTTAAAGCCATATAAGAATAAACACATTTGTTTGTTTACTTAACCTCATATATATATATATATATATATATATATATATATATATATATATAATATGTATATAAAACTATTGATATGACAAAATGGAAATAAACCCAATGAGTTGCCGAGGGCCGGTATCGAACTAGGAACCTTGTGGTTTCTGAGCCGAATGCACTATCGACTGAGCTAACCCGAAAAAGTTATGATATTATGTTTTTTAAATGATTTTTGTCCGTGTAAAATACTCACATTCCTTTTACTCTCGTCAATTAAATGTTATTTGAATTTTATCGTCTGACACATTTTCACGACTTCCTCAGCGTTCAAAATTGTCTTGATAATTTCCGGGATTAAATCTTTTCAGCAATGAAACAGCAAACACTTACCTAAAAAGACAAAGAAAGAAAAAAATTAACCTTAATTGTTGACATTCAAATCCAATCAAAGTGCTAAACTACTAATGAAACAAAACAAAATTATTTCTCTAAATGTTTGAGATGAGACTTGATGATTAGTATTATCTGCGTTATTCGGACTATTGTCCTCATCTTCATTGTTATCTGTACAACGTTTCGGCCGATATACCCTCCGGCCTTCTTCAGTTATTTCTTGTTGGACTTGGGAACCTTCTTTTCGGACTCGGGAACCTTTTTTTTAACTTGGGAACCTTGTCCATATCTTGTTCAATTATCCACTAGGCCATATGTTCAATTGGACACATGGCCTAGTGGATAAAGGAGTTATGTTAAGACAGTTCTAAGTGACAGTTATCTCTAGACTGCAGGTTCAATCCTGGTCAGGGGCAGCAGTAACATAGAATGATAATTAACACAGCTTAACGCCTCTACCCTAGCTATGGTTAGCGGAATGAGAACAGGATACCCCCGTGGACTGAATAAAGGGTTAGGTTCAAAGTTTCGTGATGGCTCCCGATTACGACAAGAAGGTTCCCGGTTACGACAAGAAGGTTCCCGAGTCCGAGAAGGTTTCCGAGTACGTCAAGAAATACCTAAAGAAGATTTCTTCAGAAGAAAAAGTTGAATGGATAAAAATTATTTATTGGAGTGCCGACACGTATTTCGACCATGTACACATTGTATTCTATTTATTATTATTTTAAATACAAAATGAAATAAAATAAAAATAGAAAAAATATAGAACATTTTTTGAGTATACAAAATCAGGTCAATATCAAGTATCTTGCCCTGATGACGACCGCTTTTTTTGTACAATTTTTTTAAATATATTATTATTATTATTATTATTATTATTATTATTATTATTATTTACTCCTTTTGAGTTTTCACATCAGCATTAGCTGATGGTCTTTCACTGGAGTCTGAGTGACAGCAAGTCTCCTCAGGTCTCCGGGACTCTTCTGAGTATTCTGGCAGATTTCAGCAGTGCAGTGTTCTGAATGGTTTCAACCCTTCCTCTGATTTCCAAACATTCCAGACCCTTTTCCAATCCTTTTGGGACTGTTCCAAGTGCACCAACTACAATTGGTATAACTTTCACTTTCATATTCCATAACTTTTTCAGTTCTCTGGCAAGGTCCAGATATTTGTCCATTTTTTCATTTTCCTTCAGCTTCACCCTGTGATCTGCTGGCACTGCAAAATCCACCAGTTGACAAGTTCTTTCTTTTTTGTTAATCAACACTAGGTCTGGTCTTCTTGCTGGGATAAGGTGATCCGTTTTTATTTCAAAGTCCCAGAGAATTTTATGTGTTTCGTTCTCAAGAACAGATTCTGGTTTATGCATAAACCATTTTGTTGTGTGGTCAATATTTAATTTTTTGCATAATTCCCAGTGGATCACCTTCCCAACCCAGTCATGTCTAGTTTTGTATTCTCGTTGTGCTTATTATTATTATTATTATCATTATTATTATTATTATTATTATTACTACTACTACTACTAATACTAATACTAATACTACTATTACTTTATTTTGTGTCTAAAATAATGATAAATACAATACAATGTGAACAAGGACAATCTCTCGGTCGAAATACGTGCCAATAAATAATTTTTATCTATTCGAAACTTTATCTTTCCTTTATTTATTTTTTCAATATATATATATATAATATATATATATATATATATATATTAACAGTTTCAACCTGAAATTAAACTTTAGCGCCATTGCGAGTGTTAGCACTCCAATTTGGGTAACATTGTTTTGGATACAAAGCGTACAGTCTAGGATCTGTAGGCGCGCTTAATAACGACCAAAAGTAAATAAATCCGATAAGGAACTGGGATAGCAAGCCGCTCCCAGTTCGGTAAGCATGCACTTTTAAGAAGTCTGTTTTTATTACTCACGTACCAGCATTAAAGTTTTAAAAGTGTGTAGGGGTGGGGGTGGTTATGGGTTAGTGGATAGTAACGTAGATATAAATGCAGGGCGGTGCTCGTGACGTAACGCTTATCGGCATAAGAAATGAACTCGGCGACCCACCCGAGTTCAAATGCTGTAAATCAATTGAAGGGATCCATAGCGCCAAGACACTTGAGAAACGTGTGGATTCAACTATTCTCCACACCCTCACCTACAGGTTAATAGTAGGACAGACCTGGTTCTTTAAACATGGTATGTCAATGATCTAGAACAGGAATTACCAAACTTTTTTTCACGGTAGGCTGGATAATTAAAAAATAACGAGCGTGAGCCACATTATTATTGTGTTCAATACTTGTTAACCATAACGAAAGCTCTGTGAAAAAAAAATGTAAAAACAAAATTTATCTTTCCATGTTATATTCATGGACGAGTGGCGTAAGATGCACAAAAACAAATTTAACCAATATATTTATTCTAAAAACATTATCAAAGAACGCGACATTTGCAGAAATGTTTAGTGAGATTTGTGAAACTGAAGTTTGCTTTTCCTGATATCAGGCCGTATTGGGTGATATGGTTCTAGTGTTACATAATTTATGATCAGTCATAAATTATGAACGTACCTGTAGTTAGAATTTTAAATGTTTGGTTTGGAATTGCTACATCCAATCAAGAGAATTTCTTTTTTAAGAAACAAATTCAAGTACCGTTGGCGGGTCTGATAAAATGCCTTCATGGGTCGGACCGCCCCGCGGGCTCTAGGTTTGTGACCCCTGCTATAGAAGAAGCCTCTCAAAGTATCATGCGACGTCTGGCCGGGGTAAGCTTTGCTGGATGTCCAATTGATTTTTTGGACCTATACGCTTCAGGATTTTGAAACCTCCTCAAGGTTATGAACGTACCTGTAGTTAGAATTTTAAATGTTTGGTTTGGAATTGCTACATCCAATCAAGAGAATTGATTTCAAATGTTTATCAGTCAATTTCGTTCGATTGGTTTTTATTTATGTTTTTATTCTCTGTGATTCTCTTTCAGCAAGCCATTTGCCTGCAAATCAATGAGTTCCAACTGTAATTCAACTGGCACATCATCAACACTACAATTGTCTCGCGTTCCGTATGTTTTAACAAACAAATTCAGTACCACTGGCGGGACCTGATAAAATACCTTCACGGGTAGGATAATTGAAAAAATAACGAGTGCGAGCCACATTATTATTGTGTTCAATACTTGCTCGCCAGAAGGAAAGCACTGAGAAAAAGATGTAAAACAAAATTTATCTCTCCATGTTATATTCATGGATGAGTGGCGTAAGATGCACAAAAACAAATTTAACCAACATATTCATTTTAAAAAACATTATCAAAGAACGTAACATTAGCAGAAAAGTTTAGTGAGATTTGTGAAACTGAAGTTTGCTTTTCAAGATATCATTAATGTTTGTTTTGGAATCACTACATCCAATCAAAGAGAATTGCTTTCAAATGTTTATCAGTCAATTTCGTTTGATTGGTTGATTTCACATATTTCAATTTTGAAAAGGTTTGCTCGCATCCATAAGTTGTTCCAAACACTGATGCCATACCAGCAGAAGAAGTTCTTCAGTTTCGGAAATTCAACATCAGGTAAGTAACGGTAAAATTCAACATGTTTTTATTTAGTGAGATTTGTGAAACTGAAGTTTGTCTTGCAAGATATCGTCAATGTTTGGTTTGGAATCACTTCATCCAATCAAAGAGAATTGCTTTCAAATGTGTATCAGTCAATGTTTATAAGCTTAACATGATATTTAAATTTAAATGGTATCAGTATGCCTCGTGTTCCGTACGTTTTAACAAACAAATCCATGTACCGTCGGCGGGTCTAATAAAAATGCCTTCGCGGGCCGAATCCAGCCAGCGGGCTGGATCCGGTCAGCTGACCATTGTTTAGTGACTCCTGATCTAGAATAATGTAAAACTCTGAATTTAAATCTGTTGTACACCACTTTAAAATCGAAGAACAAAATAATATAGTAACAATGAAAGTCATTAAACCAAATGATAAAATAGAAGAGTAACAATGGAAATGTTAAGGTGTCATGGAACTGTAGGACAATATAGAAGAGTAATAATGGGAATGTTATAGAGATATAGAGATAAAAAATATATCATTAAATTATACTTTCCTTCATGAATTTATAACTACATCAAAAAGTAGAATTAATGCGTATGTTAAGGAGTGGTAAAACTGAAGTGAAAAATAGAAGAGTAACCCTGAGAATTTTGTAACGTATTGGGTCCTCTTTCTTATAAATGGTCTCGTTTCTTCGTGTGTGAAAACGACTTTTAAATTAAGATCCTAGGTAACCCTGAGCGGGTTTGTATAAACATTTAGTGACTCCTGATCTAGAATAATGTAAAACTCTGAATTTAAATCAGTTGTGCACCACTTACGGTCAAGTCACGTTGAATAGATCGGTTCCCACTAGATCACAGAAGTTAAGCATCGATGAGTCTGTTCAATACTTAGATGGGTAACCATTTAAGTAACAGAAGGTACCGTAATCAACCTGATATCAAATAGACTTGGGCATTAAATCACCCCAAAAAGATTGATATGCCGTAAAACTAGAAACAACTAACCAGCAATCCGCTTAAAAAGTGAACGTGTGTCATATCCTGTTCGTGGAGAAGGGATTGATGCACACACACACACACACACACACACACACACACACATATATATATATATATATAATCCAAAAGTCCAGAGAAGAAATCTTCCTTACGACATAGGTTTTTTTTTAAAACAACTTGTCGCAGTTTGAGAGCTCAATGTGTGCTCTTATTGTTAGAGTCACAGAGCAAATTTATATTTAAATAAATAACAAAAGACTTAGAGATCTTGCATTATAGACTATTTCAGGGGGCTTAGACAAAAAATGTCTAATTCTCCCGACTCATCAGATGCGAATTCGCATCTGATGAGTCGGGAGAATTAGACATTTTTTGTCTAAGCCCCCTGAAATAGTCTATAATGCAAGATCTCTAAGTCTTTTGTTATTTATTTAAATATATATATATATATATATATATATATATATATAGTCATCTACAGACACGTGTTTCGACTTATCAAGTCTCTTCAGTGTGGCTAGACATTTGTGAGCTACCTACAGCCGAGATAGAAATCCGATCTATTCAGCATCAGGCGGACAGCTTAACCGCTCGGCTATCGTCACCCACAGAATGCGAAGGGGGCAAGTAAGTAAGTAAAGTCGTCGGGGCGGCCTAATATCGGTATCAGCCAAACAGCGAGGGAGTCTATCCCTTTTTCACTAGCGCTACACAAGGAGATTATTCTAGCGAATGAGGTGGAGCGCCCCACCTATCATCAGCTCCTCACTTTACTGTACAGATCCCTGTGCTACTCATACACTGAGTTGGCGAGGGCCGGAATCGAACACAGAACCTTGTGCATCTTAGCCGAACGCTCTACCGACTGAGCTATACCGGCCCTAGTTCGGTATATTTATATGTAAAGAGTGCTTGGTTTGAAAAGCGCATATGACACACACACACACACACACACATACACACAAACACACACAAGCACACACACACACACACATATATATATGTGTGTGTGTGTGTGTGTGTGTGTGTAAAAATGAAACTGGAAGTGAATCCGACGATAGGTTGAAAGAATGAATAATGGAAAGAAAGTATAGAATGGATAATATAGGATATTTTAATCAATTTTACTTACACGTGTTGCGGTCAGGAGTTTATCCATGTGTACATTATTCAAACTATTATTATTTTTAAATAATCAAAAGAAATGAAATAATAATAATAGAAAAATTTCATTTCTTTTGATTATTTAAAAATAATAATAGTTTGAATAATGTACACAGGATATATATATATATATATATATATATATATATATAATTATATATATATATATATATATATACTATAGTGTGGGATGGTCACCGTTTCAGCTTTTGCTGGAATGGCGTACCAAAGGCAGTATTATTGGTAGAGTGCTCAATATAAAATAGAGCTGTTATATAATATAATAAGATAAATATATAAAGGTTTTACATATCTATTTATGTAAAACCTCTATATATTTATCTATTATATATATATATATATATATATATATATATATATATATATATATATATATATATATATATATAATATATATATATAAGGGCAATTTCATCTCAAATCATCCAGAAAAAATAAAATTGTCACCCACGACCTTCAAAAACAAAAATTCGCCGAGTTATGTCGATTTTAAAATCGACATTTTTTTTTTTTGCGGGTTGGGGGAGAAAAATGGCGATATTTTGTAATCTATTTTTGTCTAAAAAATGTGTTTTAGAAATCCCCTATTCCTAAAAATTGGTTTATAGAAGCTTTGAGGAATCCAAAACTGTTATCACAATAGGGGGTGAGTGACAATTTTTTTTTTATGGATGATTTAACATGGAATTGCCCATATATATATATATATATATATATACTTATTAATATATGCTCCCATAAATTTGGTAATGAGCTCTCTAATTGGTAATTTAAATTAACTCTCACTACTAAGCAAATAAGCAATGATCATTTCCCCGGAAATTTGATCTCTCAGTGACCGTAAAATACATAAACATTCCTATGTACTTAATATAGTTTAAAAACGCCAATCCCCGCATCAGCTGTCAGTGGACGAGGAGATAAGATATCGGACTACCATGCGGTCAGTCTGAGTTCGATCCTAGCCAAGGATAGTTGTGTCTAGCCACACTGAAGAGGTGTGAAACGCCGAAACATGTGTCTGTGGATGACTTATTAATATATATATATATATATATGACAAGATGGAAATAAATCCAATGATATGTAAACATAAAAAAATTTAATATCTGTTAGAAATCGCCCTGAAGATGTTTTGATAATAAATCGATACGTGGCATATTATCCTATATCAGAAATACATCATCAGAATATTTTTTGTTTTTGTTTTTTGTTTTGTTTTTTGTTTTTTCATATATATATTTGTTCTGCCTCCAGCTAGGGGTAAATAGTAACTGAGACTGTGCCCTTTAACTTTGGCTAGGCAACCAGTCTAGAAGAAGGAAAACTCTAACTAAAATCTGTTAAACTCCGCTTAAGAAAATGACCACGTGTCACATCCTACTTCGTGTGGAGCTTCGGCTTGTGGGTGGGCCCACGTTAAAACGAGGCCTTGTGCCCAGCCCATAAAAGTGGGGTATGAGGCAAAAACCCATTTCCAACCCGTCCTTCGGGACGGGGGTCCGGTGTACTTCGGCCACTGGACCGGTGTGTTCAATTAATAGCGTCGGTCCCAGGGGGCTATCCTCCCAGGCAATACCTGCCCCCTTGGGGGAAGGGCTGGGTTTATTGCCCAGCGCCTGAGGCGCCCCTTGAGGGGGAATGCCGAAAGGATCGACGCAATTTTTGTTCTTTCCATCCATGAGATTCGGCTTGTGGGTGGGCCCACGTTAAAACGAGGCCTTGTGCCCAGCCCATACAAGTGGGGTATGAGGCAAATACCCACATCCTACTTCGTGTGGAGGGGTTGGTTATATATGCATGAAAACTATGATAAACTTTCGTTGGTATAAGAAAAAAAAAACAACAAGTGTCGACATGCCCGCAAAAACAAATAAATCAACCAAGTATTAAATTTTTTGACAATCTCACGTTGAAACTGAACTTATTAAGGTTCTTATTATTCATTTTTTGCGGTTAATTTCGTTTGCATAAATTGGCCAACCTGGCGTGATGTCGGTAATGTGTATATTGTCCTATATTGTATAGTCGGTTTTATTCAAGGTGAGTGCACAATAGACATCACTGTATAATTTGATCTACATAGATAAATATATAAAGACAGGCTCATTCTGCTTTGATACTTGATCTGTATAACATTCTTTTTGTCTTAAAATCTACGCATGCGCATATTAATAGATAATACAAAAGCAAACCTGGATAGTATGTTTTGTTCGTGGTCAGTCTTCGTGTCACATTATGCATACACAAAAAAAAAGATAGTTCAGCGTTTTTAAAGTTATTTTTATTAGGCTGATTTTAGATTTGAATTTTGGGGAGTGCCTGTAAGCGTAGTGGTTAACAGACTGGATTACGGCAATGGAGTAAGAGGGTTCGAAATCCAATAGCGCTATGACGTTCACTTTCGGACTAATGCCCTTGAGAAAAGTATGAACTCCGCCTCATCTCCAGCTATGAGTTAAATAGTACCACTACTGTTCTTCTCTAAGGATGACTTTTACATTAAATAACCCACGAAGGTTGATATGCCAATAAGCAAAGAAACCAAACCAAATATATACGGTAATAAACATCGTGGTAAGCAAATTCGAGTTCCAGTCGCGCTTATGATGTTTACTTTCGGACTAATACTCTTGGGAAAGGTAAGAACTCGATTATTCCCCAGATATGGGTAAAATAGTACCAATGCCAATAAACAAAGAAACCAAACCAAATATATACGGTAAAAATATCGTGGTAAGCAAATTCGAATTCCAGTAACGCTTATTACGTTCACTTTCGGACTAATACCCTTGGGAAAGGTAAGAACTCAATTATTCCTCCAGGTATGGGTAAAATAGTACCACTGCTTTTCTTCTACAAGAATGACTTTTACATTAAATAACCCACGAATGTTGATATGCCAATAAACAAAGAAACAAAACCAAATATATACGGTAAAAAAAATGTGAGGGAGAGTCCCCGTGGCGTAGTAGTTAACGTACTGAACTGTGACATCGTGGAAACGAGTTCAAACTCCAGTCGCGCTATTATGTTCACTTTCGGACTAATACCTTTGGGAAAGGTATGATCTCTCTTATACCCCAGCCATGGGTTAAACAGTACCACTGATTTTCTTCTTCAAGGATGAGACATTGGAGGAAGAGTGTTCGAAATACAGTCACGCTATGATGTTTATTTTGGGACTAATGCCCTTGGGAAAGGTATGAACCCCTCTCATCTTCAGCTGTGGCTTAAGTATTACCACTACTGTTCTTCTCTAAGGATGACTTTTACATTAAATAACCCACGAATGTTGATATGCCAATAAACAAAGAAACCAAACCAAATATATACGGTAAAAAAACATTGTGGTAAGCAAGTTCGAATTCCAGTCTCGCTTATTACGTTCACTTTCGGACTAATACCCTTGGGAAAGGTAAGAACTCAATTATTCCCCAGATATGGGTAAAATAATAGCACTGCTTTTCTTCTACAAGGATGGTTTTGTTTTTGAATAACCCACGAAGGTTGATTTGCCATTAAACAAAGAAACTAAACTAAACCAAATATATACAGTAAAAAAAATGTAAGGGAGAGTCCCCGTGGCGTAATAGTTAACGCACTGGACTGTGACATCGTAGAAAGCGAGTTCAAACTCTAGTCGCACTGTTACGTTCACTTTCGGGCTAATACTTTTCGGGAAGGTATGTTCTCTCTTATCCCCCACCTATGGGTAAAATAATACCACTGATTTTCTTATACAGTGATGGATTTGACATTAAATAACCCACGAGGGTTGTTATACCCTAAAAAACTAAGAAACCGAACCAATCAAAAAGTAAGCACTTTAAACATTAAAAAAAAGTCATCGGGGCGGCCTAATGTCGGTATCAGCCAAACAGCAAGGGAGTCTATCGCCTTTTCGCTAGCGCTAGACCAAGGAGATTGTTTTTGAGTCTGAGGTGGAGCGCCACACCTATCATCAGCTCCTCACTTTACCGCACAGATCCCTGTGCTACTCATACGCTGAGTTGGCGAGGGCCGGCATCGAACCAGGAAACTTGAGATTCCTAGCCGAACGCTCTACGGGGTGTGCTAAACCGACCATTTAAACATTAAGCACGTCATAATCAGTCGCCTGGTTAGAAGGGGATTTTTTAAGTTAGTCCCGCACATCCATTATTACTGAATCGCGAGTTGAATCCTCGTGGGATGCCTTATTTAAATCTCTATGTAAAAAAATAGACCTTGCATTGATCCAGCTACTAGGGTCAGTATGTCGAGAGAAGTCTGATGCTGAAAGACCCGAAACTTCCCAGTGACCCATGCATACTACATCACTGACGACACCTACCAGCGCCCCAAATGTAGGAGCGTATATTTAAAGTCATATCAATCGTTGTCAGAGCCTATGTCAACTCAGGATCTGTGACTGATTTAAATAAGCGTAAAAGTGAGTGTACTCGGGATTGATAGGTAAGGAGTTAAACAGACATCTCGAAAAGACCTGGCATCGCTTTTTTCTACAGAAATATCCGGAAAATTCGATATATCCCTTTGCTTCAAGCAGACATCTTAAAAAGATGAGGTATCACTTTCCCCTATGGAAATATCATAAAAATGCGATACATCTCCTTTTGTCCAAGCAAACATCTAAAAAAGACGAGGTATCGTTTTTCCTTACGCAAATATCTAGAAAACACGAGATATCTCTTTTTGTCCTGAGAGGCATTTTGAAAGGACGAGGCATCGCTTTTCCTCATGGAAATATCCTGAAAACATGATATATACCTTTTTGTCTTGACAGAAATCTTGAAGAAAACTTTTCCCTATGAGAAATATATTGAAAACACAATATATCCCCTTTTCTCCAAGCAGACATCTCGAAAAGATTAGGTATCGTTTTCCCTACGCAAATGTCCTGAAAACACGAGATATCTCTTTTTGTCCGGACAGACATCTTGCAAAGACGAGGTATCGCTTTTCCCAACGCAGATGTCCTGAAAAGATGAGATGTGTTTTTTTTTTGTTTTTTTTTTGTTTTGTTTTTTTTCCAAGCGTACATCCCGAAACGTTAAGCAAGGCACGGAGAGGGGCGAGGCAGAAAGGAGAGTAGCCTCGACAGAAAAGAGATCGAGAAAAAGAGAGAAAAGTCAACAGCCCCAGAAAGAATCACAGTTTGTGTGCATTCAGTGCACCAAAGACTGTCACTCAAGAATTGGACTGCAGAGTTACTTGCGCAGATGCAGATGAATTTTTTATTTCTTATTTTGGACACTACGCCATTGTCCTTAGTGAATGGAAAGGATCCAATAAATAATAATAAATAATATCCCCCAAAGGCTGAGTATTCTTTTCCCTTGACAGATATCCCGTGAATTATAGCGAGTTGAATACGTGGTTTTTAATTCGCTTTGTACGGCTGAGATTTCAACGAGATAACAGCTATTATTTATCAACGATAGGCCATTAATCTATAATCTCTGCTAAGTTCTGACTTAAGTTCTGACTTAAGTTCTGTACCAACATCACACCGTAGTGGAGCAGGATCAGATGAACGTGTCGTCGGCGGGGTCCCTTGGCACTGTGAATAATGTAGTAGGCAAGTTTGAACTCCAGTCGTTCTATTACATTCACTTTCGGGTTAATACCCTTTGGAAATGTATGAACCCTCTCATCCCTCCCCCAGTTATGGGTTAAATAGTATCACTACTGTTCTTCTACAAGGATGTCCCAGTATAATTGGGGAAGTCCCCATGGCATAGTGGCTAATTTAGTAAGCGAGTTTGAACTCCAGTCGTTCTATTACATTCACTTTCGGGCCAATACCCTTTGGAAATGTATGAACCCTTTCATCTCCACAGCTATGGATTAAATAGTACTACTACTGTTCTTCTACAAGGACAGCTATGGCATTGAATAACCCACGAAGGCTGACATGGCATTAATACAAACCAAAACAAAGCAAAACAAAACATTCGGATTAACGCAGCACACCCCTCCACTTTTTAATTCGCTTTGTACAGCTGAGATTTCTGCCTAGCTGGGTGGTGAATGTGAGTATTACGTTACTATATAATTTATTTGTTTTATTTTGCGGGGGCGGGTACGATTTTATGGGCCATCCTTTAGGCTCCAAACAAGAGCGCTTGTCCAGCGGAAATCCTTGGTAAAGAATCCTTTGGTTGTTCCTTGGTGCTCCTCAGTATTGCAAGTCCTTCGTCAATGATTGCAAATGGACGTCACTCAGTATCAGTGATTAAGTAGTCCACCAGCCACGAATTAGGGCTGTTGATTGGCTGAGGTTTAAACCTCGTGACCTCGCCTAGTCTATAAATTTAAGTGGTGTATTGTAGCACACCTTATATAACAAAATATTCTAACAGCAAGGATTGCCACACATTAGTGTGTTATTCTGGACAAACACCGCAAATATCCTGAAAAGATTAAATATCACTTTTTCTTGTCTTGTCTCGTGGCAGAATTCAGCCGGGTGGGTTGAGCAGGCGCCATCCATTCAAAGATAGAGTATCTTGGGAATAGGAAGTATGCAAGCGGTCCCCAAACCCCACGTACAGACATGCTCGTTTATCCAGCAGACGCAGGGACAAGAGGACAAAAAAAAACCGCCAGTTTCCGGTGCAGACGCCTCTTTGAATTTTCACCACAGCCCCTTTGGCCGGGTTGTGGCCCTAATATCACTGAGTGCCTGACCTGTCCTCTTTGGGTGGCCCTACCAGTAACTTAAGTTCCCGATTGCAGGGCCCTGACACTACCACGTTAACACCACCCTGTCGCGATGAGGAGGCTTTCTCCGAAATACACATTCCACAAAGACAAAGTACCCGTTTTCTCTGCGCACGTAAACGAAAATATCTATTTTAAAACGAAAATCCTTTCTAATAAGAAATAATTATAATAAAAAACTATTCAAGTGACAACTGATCATTTCTATATAACAAGTGAATCCGGTAAAAACATCGTGGTAAGCAAGTTCGAATTCCAGTCGGCGTTATTAGTTCACTTTCGGACTAATATGGAAAGGTAAGAACTCTATTATTCCCCAGATATGGGTAAAATAGTACCAAATGCCAATAAACAAAGAAACCAAACCAAATATATACGGTAAAAACATCGTGGTAAGCAAGTTCGAATTTCAGTCGCGCTTATTACGTTCACTTTTGGACTAATACCATTGGGAAAGGTAGAACTCGATTATTCCTAGATATGGGTAAAATAGTACAATGCCATAAACAAAGAAACAAACCAAAATATATACGGTAAAAAACATCGTGGTAAGCAAGTTCGAATTTCAGTCGGCTTATTACGTTCACTTTTGGACTAATACCATTGGGAAAGGTAAGAACTCGATTATTCCCAGATATGGGTAAAATAGTACCAATGCCAATAAACAAAGAAACCAAACCAAATATACGGTAAAAAACATCGTGGTAAGCAAGTTCGAATCCAGTCGCGCTTATTACGTTCACGTTTTGGACTAATACCATTGGAAAGGTAAGAACTCGATTATTCCCTAGATATGGGTAAAATAGTACCAATGCCAATAAACAAAGAAACCAAACCAAATATATACGGTAAAAAACATCGTGGTAAGCAAGTTCGAATTTCAGTCGCGCTTATTACGTTCACTTTTGGACTAATACCATTGGAAGGTAAGAACTCGATTATTCCCTAGATATGGGTAAAAATAGTACCAATGCCAATAAACAAAGAAACCAAACCAAATATATACGGTAAAAAACATCGTGGTAAAGCAAGTTCGAATTCCAGTCGCGCTTATTACGTTCACTTTTGGACTAATACATTGGGAAAGGTAAGAACTCGATTATTCCCTAGATATGGGTAAAATAGTACAATGCCAATAACAAAGAAACACAAACCAAATATATACGGTAAAAAACATCGTGGTAAGCAAGTTCGAATTCCAGTCGCGCTTATTACGTTCACTTTTGGACTAATACCATTGGGAAAGGTAAGAACTCGATTATTCCTAAGATATGGGTAAAATAGTACCAATGCCAATAAACAAAGAAACCAAACCAAATATATACGGTAAAAAACATCGTGGTAAGCAAGTTCGAATTTCAGTCGCGCTTATTACGTTCACTTTTGACTAATACCATTGGGAAAGGTAAGAACTCGATTATTCCCAGATATGGGTAAAATAGTACCAATGCCAATAAACAAAGAAACAAACCAAATATATACGGTAAAAAACATCGTGGTAAGCAAGTTCGAATTCCAGTCGCGCTTATTACGTTCACTTTTGGACTAATACATTGGGAAAGGTAAGAACTCGATTATTCCCTAGATATGGGTAAAATAGTACCAATGCCAATAAACAAAGAAACCAAAACCAAATATATACGGTAAAAAACATCGTGGTAAGCAAGTTCGAATTTCAGTCGCGCTTATTACGTTCACTTTTGGACTAATACCATTGGGAAAGGTAAGAACTCGATTATTCCTAGATATGGGTAAAATAGTACCAATGCCAATAAACAAAGAAACCAAACCAAATATATACGGTAAAAACAATCGTGGTAAGCAAATTCGAATTCCAGTCGCGCTTATTACGTTCACTTTTGGACTAATACCATTGGGAAAGGTAAGAACTCGATTATTTCCAGATATGGGTAAAATAGTACCAATGCAATAAACAAAGAAACAAACCAAAATATACGGTAAAAAACATCGTGGTAAGCAAGTTCGAATTCCAGTCGCGCTTATTACGTTCACTTTTGGACTAATACCATTGGGAAAGGTAAGAACTCGATTATTCCTAGATATGGGTAAAATAGTACCAATGCCTAAACAAAAAACCAAACCAATATATATACGGTAAAAAACATCGTGGTAAGCAAGTTCGAATTTCAGTCGCGCTTATTACGTTCACTTTTGGACTAATACCATTGGGAAAGGTAAGAACTCGATTATTCCCTAGATATGGGTAAAATAGTACCAATGCCAATAAACAAAGAAACAAACCAAATATATACGGTAAAAAACATCGTGGTAAGCAAGTTCGAATTCCAGTCGCGCTTATTACGTTCACTTTTGGACTAATACCATTGGGAAAGGTAAGAAACTCGATTATTCCCTAGATATGGGTAAAATAGTACCAATGCCAATAACAAAGAAACCAAACCAAATATATACGGTAAAAAACATCGTGGTAAGCAAGTTCGAATTTTCAGTCGCGCTTATTACGTTCACTTTTGGACTAATACCATTGGGAAAGGTAAGAACTCGATTATTCCCTAGATATGGGTAAAATAGTACCAATGCCAATAAACAAAGAAACCAAACCAAATATATACGGTAAAAAACATCGTGGTAAGCAAGTTCGAATTTCAGTCGCGCTTATTACGTTCACTTTTGGACTAATACCATTGGGAAAGGTAAGAACTCGATTATTCCCTAGATATGGGTAAAATAGTACCAATGCCAATAAACAAAGAAACCAAACCAAATATATACGGTAAAAAACATCGTGGTAAGCAAGTTCGAATTCCAGTCGCGCTTATTACGTTCACTTTTGGACTAATACCATTGGGAAAGGTAAGAACTCGATTATTCCCTAGATATGGGTAAAATAGTACCAATGCCAATAAACAAAGAAACCAAACCAAATATATACGGTAAAAAACATCGTGGTAAGCAAGTTCGAATTTCAGTCGCGCTTATTACGTTCACTTTTGGACTAATACCATTGGGAAAGGTAAGAACTCGATTATTCCCTAGATATGGTAAAATAGTACCAATGCCAATAAACAAAAGAAACCAAACCAAATATATACGGTAAAAAACATCGTGGTAAGCAAATTCGAATTCCGTCGCGCTTATTACGTTCACTTTTGGACTAATACCATTGGGAAAGGTAAGAACTCGATTATTCCCAGATATGGGTAAAATAGTACCAATGCCAATAAACAAAGAAACCAAACCAAATATATACGGTAAAAAACATCGTGGTAAGCAAGTTCGAATTCCAGTCGCGCTTATTACGTTCACTTTTGGACTAATACCATTGGGAAAGGTAAGAACTCGATTATTCCCTAGATATGGGTAAAATAGTACCAATGCCAATAAACAAAGAAACCAAACCAAATATATACGGTAAAAAACATCGTGGTAAGCAAGTTCGAATTTCAGTCGCGCTTATTACGTTCACTTTTGGACTAATACCATTGGAAAGGTAAGAACTCGATTATTCCCTAGATATGGGTAAAATAGTACCAATGCCAATAAACAAGAAACCAAACCAAATATATACGGTAAAAAACATCGTGGTAAGCAAGTTCGAATTCCAGTCGCGCTTATTACGTTCACTTTTGGACTAATACCATTGGGAAAGGTAAGAACTCGATTATTCCCTAGATATGGGTAAAATAGTACCAATGCCAATAAACAAAGAAACCAAACCAAATATATACGGTAAAAAACATCGTGGTAAGCAAGTTCGAATTCCAGTCGCGCTTATTACGTTCACTTTTGGACTAATACCATTGGGAAAGGTAAGAACTCGATTATTCCCTAGATATGGGTAAAATAGTACCAATGCCAATAAACAAAGAAACCAAACCAAATATATACGGTAAAAACATCGTGGTAAGCAAGTTCGAATTTCAGTCGCGCTTATTACGTTCACTTTTGGACTAATACCATTGGGAAAGGTAAGAACTCGATTATTCCCCAGATATGGTAAAAATAGTACCAATGCCAATAAACAAAGAAACCAAACCAAATATATACGGTAAAAAACATCGTGGTAAGCAAGTTCGAATTCCAGTCGCGCTTATTACGTTCACTTTTGGACTAATACCATTGGGAAAGGTAAGAACTCGATTATTCCCTAGATATGGGTAAAATAGTACCAATGCCAATAAACAAAGAAACCAAACCAAATATATACGGTAAAAAACATCGTGGTAAGCAAGTTCGAATTTCAGTCGCGCTTATTACGTTCACTTTTGGACTAATACCATTGGGAAAGGTAAGAACTCGATTATTCCCTAGATATGGGTAAAATAGTACCAATGCCAATAAACAAAGAAACCAAACCAAATATATACGGTAAAAAACATCGTGGTAAGCAAATTCGAATTCCAGTCGCGCTTATTACGTTCACTTTTGGACTAATACCATTGGGAAAGGTAAGAACTCGATTATTCCCAGATATGGGTAAAATAGTACCAATGCCAATAAACAAAGAAACCAAACCAAATATATACGGTAAAAACATCGTGGTAAGCAAGTTCGAATTCCAGTCGCGCTTATTACGTTCACTTTTGGACTAATACCATTGGGAAAGGTAAGAACTCGATTATTCCCTAGATATGGGTAAAATAGTACCAATGCCAATAAACAAAGAAACCAAACCAAATATATACGGTAAAAAACATCGTGGTAAGCAAGTTCGAATTTCAGTCGCGCTTATTACGTTCACTTTTGGACTAATACCATTGGGAAAGGTAAGAACTCGATTATTCCCTAGATATGGGTAAAATAGTACCAATGCCAATAAACAAAGAAACCAAACCAAATATATACGGTAAAAAACATCGTGGTAAGCAAGTTCGAATTCCAGTCGCGCTTATTACGTTCACTTTTGGACTAATACCATTGGGAAAGGTAAGAACTCGATTATTCCCTAGATATGGGTAAAATAGTACCAATGCCAATAAACAAAGAAACCAAACCAAATATATACGGTAAAAAACATCGTGGTAAGCAAGTTCGAATTTTCAGTCGCGCTTATTACGTTCACTTTTGGACTAATACCATTGGGAAAGGTAAGAACTCGATTATTCCCTAGATATGGGTAAAATAGTACCAATGCCAATAAACAAAGAAACCAAACCAAATATATACGGTAAAAACATCGTGGTAAGCAAGTTCGAATTCCAGTCGCGCTTATTACGTTCACTTTTGGACTAATACCATTGGAAAGGTAAGAACTCGATTATTCCCTAGATATGGGTAAAATAGTACCAATGCCAATAAACAAAGAAACCAAACCAAATATATACGGTAAAAAACATCGTGGTAAGCAAGTTCGAATTTCAGTCGCGCTTATTACGTTCACTTTTGGACTAATACCATTGGGAAAGGTAAGAACTCGATTATTCCCTAGATATGGGTAAAATAGTACCAATGCCAATAAACAAAGAAACCAAACCAAATATATACGGTAAAAAACATCGTGGTAAGCAAATTCGAATTCCAGTCGCGCTTATTACGTTCACTTTTGGACTAATACCATTGGGAAAGGTAAGAACTCGATTATTCCCCAGATATGGGTAAAATAGTACCAATGCCAATAAACAAAGAAACCAAACCAAATATATACGGTAAAAAACATCGTGGTAAGCAAGTTCGAATTCCAGTCGCGCTTATTACGTTCACTTTTGGACTAATACCATTGGGAAAGGTAAGAACTCGATTATTCCCTAGATATGGGTAAAATAGTACCAATGCCAATAAACAAAGAAACCAAACCAAATATATACGGTAAAAAACATCGTGGTAAGCAAATTCGAATTCCAGTCGCGCTTATTACGTTCACTTTCGGACTAATACTCTTGGAAAGGTAAGAACTCGATTATTCCCTAGATATGGGTAAAATAGTACCAATGCCAATAAACAAAGAAACCAAACCAAATATATACGGTAAAAAACATCGTGGTAAGCAAATTCGAATTCCAGTCGCGCTTATTACGTTCACTTTCGGACTAATACTCTTGGGAAAGGTAAGAACTCGATTATTCCCTAGATATGGGTAAAATAGTACCAATGCCAATAAACAAAGAAACCAAACCAAATATATACGGTAAAAAACATCGTGGTAAGCAAATTCGAATTCCAGTCGCGCTTATTACGTTCACTTTCGGACTAATACTCTTGGGAAAGGTAAGAACTCGATTATTCCCTAGATATGGGTAAAATAGTACCAATGCCAATAAACAAAGAAACCAAACCAAATATATACGGTAAAAAACATCGTGGTAAGCAAATTCGAATTCCAGTCGCGCTTATTACGTTCACTTTCGGACTAATACTCTTGGGAAAGGTAAGAACTCGATTATTCCCCAGATATGGGTAAAATAGTACCAATGCCAATAAACAAAGAAACCAAACCAAATATATACGGTAAAAAACATCGTGGTAAGCAAATTCGAATTCCAGTCGCGCTTATTACGTTCACTTTCGGACTAATACTCTTGGGAAAGGTAAGAACTCGATTATTCCCTAGATATGGGTAAAATAGTATCAATGCCAATAAACAAAGAAACCAAACCAAATATATACGGTAACAAAACATCGTGGTAAGCAAATTCGAATTCCAGTCCCACTTATTACGTTCACTTTCGGACTAATACCCTTGGGAAAGGTAAGAACTCGATTATTCCCTAGATATGGGTAAAATAGTATCAATGCCAATAAACAAAGAAACCAAACCAAATATATACGGTAACAAAACATCGTGGTAAGCAAATTCGAATTCTAGTCGCGCTTATTACGTTCACTTTCGGACTAATACCCTTGGGAAAGGTAAGAACTCGATTATTCCCTAGATATGGGTAAAATAGTACCAATGCCAATAAACAAAGAAACCAAACCAAATATATACGGTAACAAAACATCGTGGTAAGCAAGTTCGAATTCCAGTCCCACTTATTACGTTCACTTTCGGACTAATACCCTTGGGAAAGGTAAGAACTCGATTATTCCCCAGATATGGGTAAAAAATCAAATATTAATAATGAGACACAGAAGTCACTTTTCAAAATAAAACATCAACATTTAGACTGATAATCAATAAAAAAGAAAAAAAAAAAAAAAAAAAGGAAAGAAAAATTCAAACGTTCTGTGTGGCCTGGTACCTAATGGCCCGCGGCCCGGTACCGTGTCGCGACCCGGTGGTTGCGGACCGCTGTTATAAGTCACAGTCCTGATTGAAAGATGAAAGCTTCCTGTGTATAACTTACGTTCGATACAATTTGCACATTGTAAAAAGGTATTTTGTATACGATTACTCTGTTGAAGTGTGTAATTTCTTGTAAATTTGTAGAGAATTTTATCGAAGTTATTCCCACAAACTGACCAGATCAATGATATATACTTATGTAAGAGTTTGTCCGATAAATAAAAAAAAAGGCAATTACATTTCAAAGACATTTTTTTTAAGAAAAAAAAAGCTCTTCGTTTTTTTGTGTAAGTAAGTAAAGTAGGCGGAGTTGTCTATTGTTGGTGTCAGCCCCTTTTCCCTAGCACTAGACCAGAGAACTTTTTTTTTTTCGTTTGATGTGGATCGCCACACTTATTATCAGTTCTGCACTTTACCGCACAAATCCAAACTTTGCTAGTCATGCGCTGAATCTGGAACTTTATGGTTCCTAAGCGGATACTCGACCGAATTGGAATCGGTCTGTCTATATATCTGTCTGTCCGTGAATGCAATTGAAAACAAAGCCTTGTACCAAGATCAAACAAAACTTTTCAAGGGTAGAATTTTACGAGGAATCCAGTGGTGGTATTTATATTTACCCCTGCTCTGTACCAAGATCAAACAAAACTTTTCTAGGGTAGAATTTTACGAGGAATCCAGTGGGGGTATTTATATTTACCCCTGCTCTGTACCAAGATCAAAGAAAACTTTTCAAGGGTAGAATTTTACGAGGAATCCAGTGGGGGTATTTATATTTACCCCTGCTCTGTACCAAGATCAAACAAAACTTTTCTAGGGTAGAATTTTACGAGGAATCCAGTGGGGGTATTTATATTTACCCCTGCTCTGTACCAAGATCAAAGAAAACTTTTCTAAAGTAGAATTTTACGAGGAATCCAGTGGTGGTATTTATATTTACCCCTGCTCTGTACCAAGATCAAAGAAAACTTTTCTAGGGTAGAATTTTACGAGGAATCCAGTGGGGGTATTTATATTTACCCCTGCTCTGTACCAAGATCAAACAAAACTTTTCAAGGGTAGAATTTTACGAGGAATCCAGTGGTGGTATTTATATTTACCCCTGCTCTGTACCAAGATCGAACAGAACTTTTCTAGGGTAGAATTTTACGATGAATCCAGTGGTGGTATTTATATTTACCCCTGCTCTGTACCAAGATCAAACAAAACTTTTCTAAAGTAGAATTTTACGAGGAATCCAGTGGTGGTATTTATATTTACCCCTGCTCTGTACCAAGATCAAACAAAACTTTTCAAGGGTAGAATTTTACGAGGAATCCAGTGGTGGTATTTATATTTACCCTGCTCTGTACCAAGATCGAACAAAACTTTTCTAGGGTAGAATTTTACGAGGAATCCAGTGGGGGTATTATATTTACCCCTGCTCTGTACCAAGATCAAACAAAACTTTTCTAAAGTAGAATTTTACGAGGAATCCAGTGGTGGTATTTATATTTACCCCTGCTCTGTACCAAGATCAAACAAAACTTTTCTAGAGAAGAAGTTTTCGGGGAATCCAGAATCTCGAGGAAATCATTTCAGGGTCACTCTGTACCAAATTGCCGGCTGTGATATGAGAAAATATATATTTACCAACCCCTCCGCACGAGCGGGATGTGACACAAGGTCAATTTCTTAAGCGGGGTTCAATAGGTTTGAATTCAGAGTTTTTCTTCTCCTAAACCGGTTGCCTAACCAAGGTTAAAGAGCCCAGTCTGCCCTGCTATTTACCTATAGCTGGAGGGAGAGTATGATTCATACCTTTTCCCAAGGGTATTAGCGCTAAGTCAAATACAATTACCACGTCCAGGATTTGAACTCGGGGCGACGAGTTCATTTCCCATGACTTTAACCATTACACCACGCGCTTTCAAATTGGTTGGGGCTTGCCATAAGGGCAATAGGATTGGGACAATCATATAGGTGCTAGGGCTTGACGTGACCCGCCGATTGATCGGAGGGGGCCTCTCTGATCGCCGTCTAGCCTAAGTAAGGGTCTAAGTGGACTGTCGCATGTCATGGACTACTCATCCACCAGCGCTAATACCCTTGGGAAAGGTATGAATCCTACTTTCCCTCTAGCTATGGGTAAATAGTAGGGCAGATTGGGCTCTTCAACCTTGGTTAGGCAACCGGTCTAGGAGAAGGAAAACTCTGAATTCAAAACCTGTTGAACTCCGTTTAAGAAATTGACCTTGTGTCACATCCGGCTCGTGCGGAGGGGTTGGTAAATATATATATGATTAAAATGGTTGGTGCTTGCCATAAGGGCAATAGGATTGGGACAATCATATAGGTGCTAGGGCTTGACGTGACCAGCAGATTGATCGGAGCGGGCCTCTCTGATCGCCCGTCTAGCCTAAGTAAGGGTCTAAGTGGACTGTTGCATGTTATGGACTACTCATCCACTAGGATTTCCAAAACTCGAACTTCCCCATTAGATGCAGTTAAACCTCATTCCAAGGACATTACTTACGTAGGTTTTTAAAAAATTCTTTTTTTTTTTTATATCTAAGACAAAAACAAAATATGTGTTATAATAAAGACCTGCTAGGTGACTTTTGCGTATTTAAGAGCTCCATGCTGGAAGGAACTTAGTTGATGACCCATTTGTACGGCTAAAAGTACTGTCTTTTCTCAGAGCGTTTTTATCTATGTCAAACATTTTAGCACATATAAAAGACACGTCATTGTTGGGCATTTATTTTTCACATGTGCATTGTATTAAGTAACTATTGTCCAGTCAAAATGTTCATTCTTCTTTTGCATATGTTAATTTTTGTTAATTCATCAAATTGTATATATGTGTTATGGTGGCGCGTAGTGTAATGGTTAGAGTCGTTGGTAATGGACTCGTCGATCCGAGTTCAATTCCTGGACGAGGCTGTTTGCATTTCACATAGCACTAACACCCTTGGCCAAGGTATACATCCAACTACTCTCCCTCCAGTTATGGATAAATAGTAGGGCAGACTGGGATCTTTAACCTTGGCTATGTAACCAGTCCAGGAGAAGGAAAACACTGAATTCAAACCTGTTAAACTCCGCTTAAGAGATTGACCTTGTGTCGCATCCTGCTCGTGCGGAGGGGTTGGTAAATATATACTGCACCCAGAGCGCGGAGGATGAAGAGGTTCATGTTATTTCGAAGGGTATTAGTCAGAAAGTGAACGTAATAGCGCGATTGGGGTTCGAACTCGAACACAACGACGTCACAATCCAGCACGTGAGCCACTATGCCTCGGGGAACCGCCCGTATATTTTTCAAGATAAATGAAATTAATGTAAAGTCCAATGCGGTGGAGGTAATATTCTGAGTGATCACATCTGACCTTGTGTCAAACAAAACAAAATTTGGACATTTACTACTATTATATACCCTACCTATGAACATTAGTGGGTATGTCCCAATCCTCACAAATACGGGAGTATTATACTGACTGAGTAGTCTTATACCACTAGCATTGGTTCACCTTCTTCACGCTGGTGAACATTTCCAATTACATTTCCAGCCTCCGTTTGGTTATTTCTCATTTGGTAACCTTTGTTAGGTTACAACAACTACCCACTAAGAATTTGGGGAATTTGATCATGAAAAACTCGGACCATATGACCTTTAAGTCATCGTCGTCGAGGTGGCCTAAAGTCGGTATCAGCCAATCAGCGAGGGGGTCTATCCCCTTTTCACTTGCGCTAGACCAAGGAGATTGTTTTTGCGTCTGAGGTGGAGGGCCACACCTACCATCAGCTCCTTACTTTACCGCACAGATCCTTGTGCTACTCATACGCTGAGTTGGCGAGGACCGGTATCGAACTAGGAACCTTGTGGTTTCTAGCCGAACGCTCTACCGACTGAGCTAACCCGGCCCTTAGGCACCCCTTTTTGATCTCGATTAAGAAAGGACATGTTTTTCATTTACACCGTCAATATCCGGTTATTTTAACAGACGATTTTTAGATTTTTAAAAATTATAGAACTAACCCCTAACCCTAACCCTAACCCCTAACCCCTAACAAACAACCGAATATTGACGGTGTAAATGAAAAACGTGTCTCTTCTTAATCGAGATCAAAAAGGGGTGTCTAAAGGTCATATGGTCCAAAAATTCTAACATCAAAACCCACCGGCTCCTTTGAAGTAGTCTCCACTGGGGGAGAGCGAAAAAAAAACTTTAAAGGAAAGTCGGGTCGTCTGCTCTACTGAGCGTAACGACCCGGTGAATGGAGGACGACACTCCAGCACATTTACGGTCAATTTGAGAGCTGAAAATTGATAAAGTGGATTAAATGAATATTTTAGCAGTATACTCGACAACACATTGCGTCCCAGCATGGTGTAATGGTTAGCAGGCTAGTATGGCAGATCCATTGATACTGAATAGCGAGTTCGATCCTCGCTGGCTACCCCACCCTTGCGACCTTGTGTCACATCAAACCCGTGTCGAATCTGGTTGAGTAAAAGGGCGTGTCTATCTCCTACGATGATAACCATTCTACAACGGACACCTGTTAGAGGGTGTAGTTATTTATTCATCATGCTCTATCTATTTAAAGACATTCTTTATTTTTATTCTTCCTTTTCCCCTATCTATCTATCTATCTATCTACTTAAAACTCATTCTTTATTTCTCTTTCTTTTTCTTTCTTTCCTATATGGATATCTATCTATCTGTCTATCTATCTACCAACTTAGAACTCATTATTTCTTTTTCTTCCTTCTTCTTTCACACACACACACACACACACAGATATATATATATATATATATATATATATATATATATATATATATATATATATATATATGCATGTTGAATTAAACAAAAGACACATCTCCTGTTTAACAATTTTATTTGTGATTTTTTCGAGTTTTCTGCCCAACTTTTTAATATTT
>CM042162.1:67815120-67847620 GCA_023376005.1 Doryteuthis pealeii | reverse complement strand
ACAATTTGCTTTTGATTATATGTTAAAAATAGTAACTGATACGCGCTCTACTTTCTCTAGTTTCGGCCAATTAGATTCATTTATTAATATGGTTTTCAGCCATCTGCGAATATGAATGTTTTTATTAGCGACAATCAAAAAACGCGCGGGTGTATAAACACTGAAAAGAGATGCTTACTTGCTAACTAAGCTTAGTTCAGTGTTGCCCATAACCAGAAGCCCCTAGGTTTGGTTTGGTTTGTTTTGTTTTACTGCATATCAACCCCAAGTCCTTTTTATCATATGGGTGCTAGAAAGCGGTGGCAGAGGGTCTTCATATCCTGGGTATGACGTTAAACTGGTGGTGATGTTCCAGTTCTGGAGCTCTGGGGAATACCGGCAATGTTTTGGGACCATATGACCTTTAGGTACCCCTTTTTGATCGCGATTAAGAAAGGGCATATTTTTCATTTACACCGTCAATATCCGGTTGTTCTAACAGACGATTTTTAGATTTTTTTTTAAATTATAAAACTAACCCCTAACCCTAGCCCCTAACCCTAAATCTTAACCCTAAACCCTAACAAACAACCGGACATTGACGGTGTAAATGAAAAACATGTCCTTTCTTAATCGAGATCAAAAAGAGGTGCCTAAGGGTAATATGGTCCAAGTTTTGAAATAAATTCATTCTTAAAGGATACTCAATTTTTTATAAACACATTTTTCTATTTAACCCATAGATGGGACCCTAACAGGTACTACCACTCCGGGTCAGAGTGGACCTGGGAGGAATGGTGATGAAGGGGGTGCTCCACATTCCCCAAACCTCCAAAACTGGAACCTCACCATCAGATAGAGTTTAACGTAATTCCCAGGACATGTAGACCCTCAGCCACCACCTTCTAGCACCCATATGATAAAAAGGGTTGGGGCTTGCCATAAGGGCAATAGAGTTGGGAAAATCATATAGGTGCTAGGGCATGGCGTGACCAGCCGATTGTTTGGAGTTGGCCTCTCCGACCGCCCGTCTAGCCCAAGATAGGGCCAAAGTGGAGTATTGCATGTCATGAACTGCTCAACCACCTGTGTTCTATCCTTAAGCATCACGGGTCGCCACGGAGATGTTTTTCATGTACACCGTCAATATCCGGTTGTTTGTTAGGGGTTAGGGTTAAGGGTTAGGGGTTAGTTTTATAATTTTAAAAAATCTAAAAATCGTCTGTTAAAGTAACCGGATATTGACGGTGTAAATGGAAAACATGTCCTTTCTTAATCGAGATCAAAAAGGAGTGCCTAAAGGTCATATGGTCCGAATTTTTCATGATCAAATTTCCCAAATTCTTAGTGGGTAGTTGTTATAACCTAACAAAGGTTACCAAATGAGAAATAACCAAACGGAGGCTGGAAATATAATTGGAAATGTTCACCAGCGTGAAGAAGGTGAACCAATGCTAGTGGTATAAGACTACTCAGTCAGTATAATACTCCCGTATTTGTGAAGATTGAAACATACTCAATAATGTTCATAGGTAGTAGTAAATGTCCAAATTTTGCTTTGTCAATATCCGGTTGTTTAACAGACGATTTTTAGATTTTTAAAAAATGATAAAACTAACTCCTAACCCTAATCCCTAACCCTAACCCTTAACCCTAACCCTAACAAACAACCGGATATTGACGGTGTAAATGAAAAACATGTCCTTTCTTAATCGAGATCAAAAAGGGGTGACTAAAGGTAATATGGTCCAAGTTTTGAAATAAATTCATTCTTAAAGGATACTCAATTTTTTATAAACACATTTTTCTATTTAACCCATAGATGGGACCCTGACAGGTACTACCACTCCGAGTCAGAGAGGACCAGGGAGCAATGGTTATGAAGGGGAACTCCACATTCCCCAGACCTCCAGAACTGGAACATCACCACCAGTTTAACGTCATACCCAGGGCATGAAGACCCTCTGCCACCGCCTTCTAGCACCCATATGATAAAAAGGGCTTAGGGCTTGCCATAAGGGCAACAGGGTTGGCCTAAAGTCGGTATCAGCCAATCAGCGAGAGAGTCTATTCCATTTTCACTAGCGCTAGACCAAGGAAATTGTTTTTTTGCGTCTGGGGTGGAGCGCCACACCTATCACCAGCTCCTTACAGTACGCACAGATTTCTATGCTACTCATACGCTGAGTTGGTGAGGGCCGGTATCGAACTAGGAACCTTGTGGTTTCTAGCCGAACGCTCTACCGACTGAGCTATGTGACACAAGATTGTAAGTTTGGGACTTCCGGGGAGGCATCGAATTCGCTATTTCAGTAGTAATTGATATTTGAAACAAGTTAGCACCACGATGGGGTGTCCTTGTTAAGCAACCCGTTCGCCATGAGTAGGATGTGACACAAGGTCGCAAGTATGGAGCATCCAGCGAGGTATCAAAGGTATTTCAGTAGCAATACATATATGAGACTAACCATTGCGCAACGATGGGAGTCCCTTATTACACAACCTGTTTGTCACGGGTCCGATGTGACACAAGGTCGCAAATTTGGGGCATCCCTATTTAAGTTGTGACAGATATTCGAAACAGACTTGCTAAGAATTTCGCCACCCTTTCGCCAGTGAGGTATCGAATTCGCTATTTCAGTAGTAAGGGGTTATCGAAATAAGCTTGCTAACCATTGCTCCACGATGGTACGCCCTTATCACACAACCCGTTCGTAAAAGGTCGGATGTGATATAAAGTCGCAAGTATAAGGCATCAAGTGAGGCATCATACCCGCTAATTCAATAGTAATCGATCTGCGAGACTAGCTTGCTGATTATTCCACCACGACGGGACGTCCTTATCACACAAACCGTTCGCCACGGGTCGGATGTGACACAAGGTTGAAAATATGAGGCGTCTAGTGAGGAATCAAAAATGCTATTTACTAGTAATGGATTTTTGAGACTAGCTTGCTAACCATTGCGTCACGATGACGCGTCCTTATCATACAACCCGTTCGCCATGGGTCGGATGTGACACAAGTTCGCCTTTTCGACATGAACAGATATTCGAGACTAGTGTAAGTGACTGAATGGAGTAATCTCCTTTGTCTCAGGGTTTGGGTAATCTCCTGCGTTAGGAGCCCCTTTTTGGTCACGTAACGTAGGAACCAAGAAGATCATCCTCTTTTGTCGAAGCTACTGGACAAGTATGGACGTGCTGGTCACCCCTCTCCAGCACACACATGGTGCAGTACAGACCCTACATACAGTAAATGGTTTCCACCTATTTTGCCTCTCTTACACTGCTACATATGTTTGGACACTTGTGACACTGTATAGCCTGGTGAACTTCGTTCCCCTATATATGTTAAAATAAATGTTGTATAAATGTAACTAATACGTTTGCTGTTGTCCTAACTGAAGTATTCTGTGTTGGGGTACATTTCCTTTAAGTAAACTAATGCTTTATAAGAACCGGAGTTCATACTCTGTGAACCGCTTATACTAGCTTGCTAATAATTATACCACGATGGGAGACCCTTATCACACAACCCGTTTGCCATGGGTCAGATGTGAAACAAGGTCGCGAGTATAGAGCATCTAGGGATCAAATTCGCTTTTTCAGTAGTAATAGATATTCGAAACAAGCGTGCTAACCATTACGCCACGATGGGGTGCCTTTATCACTCAACCCGTTCGTCACGAGTAGGATGTGACACAAGGTCGCAATTATACCCATCGAGCGAGGCATCGAACATGCTATTCAGAAGTAATGGATGTCCTAGACTAACTTGTTAAACATTACAGCACGATGGAACGGCGTTATTACACAGCCGTTCTCCACGGGCCGGATGTGACACAAGGTCGTAAGTAGTAATGGATCTGCGAGAATATCTTGCTAACCATTACACCTCGATGTGACGCCCGAACAAGAGCAGAAGTATATGAGGAGCACCTAATGACGAACAAAATCAGCTCGTTAACATTTAATGGCATCCAGTGAGGATTGAACTCACTATTCAGTAGCAATTGGCCTGTGAAACTAGACTGCTGACCATTACTTTGCAACTGGATGCCCACTCTCTGTGAATTGTTGATTTAAAGTTTTTACTAATTCTCTACCCATGTTGTCTTTGTTGTTTTTTGTTGTTGTTGTTTTTTTTTTGGTGGGGGATAACAATTTATTTATCTATTTATTCATTTGATTTTGTTTGTTTGTTTTTTTTTTGTTTTGTTTTTGTTTTTGCTTTTTTTTTCATTGATTTATTTATCTGTTTTATTATGGATTGGGCAAGGCCAAAAGGCTTCTACGAAAGAAATGGTTTGATTTGGTTTATTTGTTTAACGGCATATCAACTCCTTATGGGTTATTTAATTCTGAATTTTGATTGATTTCTTTGATTTGTTTTGGTTTATTTGTTTAATGGCATATCAACTCCTTATGGGTCATTTAATACTGAAATTCGATTCATTTGTTTGATTTGGTTTGGTTTATTTGTTTAACGGCATATCAACTCCTTATGGGTTATTTAATTCTGAATTTTGATTGATTTCTTTGATTTGTTTTGGTTTATTTGTTTAATGGCATATCAACTCCTTATGGGTCATTTAATACTGAAATTCGATTCATTTGTTTGATTTGTATGATTTATTTGTTTAACGGCATATCAACTCCTTATGGGTAATTCAATACTGAAATTCGATTCATTTGTTTGATTTGGTATGGTTTATTTGTTTAACGGCATATCAACTCCTTATGGGTTATTTAATAGTGAAATTTGATTCATTTATTTGGTTTGGTTTAGTTTATTTGTTTAAAGGTATATCAATATGGTTTCAAGTAACTATTCCTATTGGATAATAATGTGCAAGGCCAGGGTCTTACCTCTCTGCACGGGATATGAAATTTTTAAAGTTTTGGGACAACATTTGAATTTTACTGAGCATGCGCAGCTAAACGTTTTCTTATATTCAACTGCATAGTCTCGCAGCAACGAGAAAACTGCATAGTCTCGCAGCAACGAGATAACAGCTCTTATTTATCAACGATCGGCCATTATTCTATAATACCTGTTAAGTTCCGACTTAAGTTCTGGCTTAAGTTCTGTACCAACAGCACACCGTCGTGGAGCAGGGTCAGATGAATGCGGCGGTGGGTAATGTAGTAAGCGAGTTTGAATCCCTCCCCAGTTATGGGTTAAAGAGTATCACTACTGTTCTTCTACAAGGATGTCCCAGTATAATTGGGGCAGTCCCCCATGGCATAGTGGCTAATTTAGTAAGCGAGTTTGAACTCCAGTCGTTCTATTACATTCACTTTCGGGTTAATACCCTTTGGAAATGTATGAACCCTCTCATCCCCCTCCCGCAGTTATGGGTTAAAGAGTATCACTACTGTTCTTCTACAAGGATGTCCCAGTATAATTGGGGGCGTCCCCATGGCATAGTGGCTAATTTAGGAAGCGAACTCCAGTCATTCTATTACCTTCACTTTCGGTTTAATACACTTTGGAAATGTATGAACCCTCTCATCCCTCCCACAGCTATGGGTTAAAGAGTATCGCTACTGTTCTTCTACAAGGATGTCCCAGTATAATTGGGGCACCCCATGGCATGGTGGCTAATTTAGTAAGCGAGTTTGAACTCCAGACGTTCTATTACATTCACTTTTGGACTAATACCCTTTGGAAATGTATGAACCCTTTCATCTCCACAGCTATGGATTAAATAGTACTACTAACTATTCTTCTAGGATAGCTATGGCATTGAATAACCCACGAAGGCTGACATGTCATTAACACAAACAAACCAAACAAAACCATTCGGATTAACGCAGCACACCCTCCACTTCCAAGAGAGCGAGCTTGCCTGGTGGGCAGGAGCAATAATTATTCTCGTCCTTTTGGCATTCCCCCTTAAGGGTGATCCACCTAAAGGTGCCTAAATATAATTAACCCTTGCCCCTTTTTAAACAATGAGGGTAGGGTCTGTCTGGTAAGGGATGTCCTCTCAGACTTGACTGTTTATTTTGTCGCGTAACGGTTATCGTCTTTGAAATAGATTCTGCGACCCGACTTCAAATTCTGGACGAGGTTGTTTGCGTTTCCACTAAGGACGATGGCGTAGTGTCCAAAAAAAATTATTATCTGCTTCTGCAGGCCAATTCTTGAGTGACAGTCTTTGGTGCGCTGAATGCACACAAACTGTGATGCTTTCGGGAGCTGCTGTCTTTTTTCCATCTTTCTGGCTCTCTTTGCTGTCGAGGCTACTCTCCTCTCCGCCTCATCCCTCTTTGTGCCTTGCTTAACGTTAAGGTGCCAGGTCGCTCTATTTTTTGCATCTACCTCCCACTTGTTTGTGTCAATATGGCATATCCTGCAGACATCTTTAAATCGTAGGCGTGGTCTACCAACCGATCGGGAGTCTTTTATTAATTCGCCGTACAAAAGATCTTTTGGGATGCGGCCATTTTCCATTCTCCTGACATGTCCGAGCCAGTGAAAGCGCCTCTCACAGAGAATGGAGAACTTGGCGCTAATACCCCGGAGAAAAAGCATGAATCCATCTTTTCTTAAAAACTCAGCTATGGGTAAAATTGGGATCTTTATAATTTCTGTAGATGAGATATTGTTACCCAAGTATGTGAACTTGTCTACTAATTTCAGAGGTTTGTCATTTATAGTGATAAAAGCAGTCTATACATTTCCTATGCGTATGTTGACATCGCTTTCTATAGATGAGATATTCCTATCCAAGTATGTGAACTTGTCTACTAATTTCAAAGGTTTGCCATTTATAGTGATAAAAGCAGTCTATACCTTTCCTATGCGTATGTCGACATCGCTCTCTGTAAAAAAAGATATTGCTACCCAAGTATGTGAACTTATCTACTAATTTCAGAGGTTTGCCATTTATAGTGATAAAAGCAATCTATACCTTTCCTATGCGTAATTTAAGATCGCTTTCTGTAGACGAGATATTGCTGTGAACTTGTCTGATAATTTCAGTGGCTTGCAACACTGACTATCCAGTAAAGAAAAGGTCCCAGGTGCAGTAGTCTTGAAACAGGTGCAATTGTAAACAATGTTTCCTATTCTCAACCCTCAGGCAAAATTCACCTTACTTATTGAATTACTCTCGTATAAATTATTGTGTTTCAGTTGAAACAGAGATATGTAGATTTAAACAGACTGATATATATATATATATATATATATATATATATATATATATATATATATATATATATATATATATATATATAAACAACAGACACAACAGTTAGCAATAGCCACAGGAATAGTTTCCTTGCGTCCACAGCGCTTTAGACACTTTACTTTTGGGAGTTACATTTATATATATATATATATATATATATATATATATGGTGATTGCCACTTCTTCGCAGAATAAGGCCATTTCTACAAGTAGTTCGGATGTGAGCACGTAGAGGGTACCCTGGTCCAAATTTGTTTGTCTCATGTTACACATGAACCCCTTTCTTGGTTTCCATTCGCATGCGACCATACATGACTGAGAAGCCCAACCCTCGACAGGTAGGCCCTGCTACACAGGTCACATATGTGGTCAGTCATAGATGTAGGAGATGTGTCAATGCCGTCTGTTATGTGCCGCTTACGCAGAGGCCGCTTTAGGATGGGGTGCTCGAGCTGCCTTACCTCAAATCCATACAGCTACCATGGGCCTGCTTTTACAAAAGAATGTGTACCCGGACCCCACTTCTGTCAATTGGTCCTCCTCGCTGAAGCGGACTTCCGCAAGGCTCAAGATGTCTGCCCCATATCGAGAGTTCTTTGCCACAGTACCAGTTCATTGTTCAGGGTTTCGAGAGATGTCCGAACATTTCAGGTGGCTATTGTTAGCCTAGGTTTGTTGTAATAGAGAGAGAGGGGGGGAGATTTAAACAGACTGAGATAGAGAGATAGAAAGATAGATAGATAGATGTGAACAGACTGAGATAGATAGATAGATAGATAGATAGATAGATAGATAGATAGATAGATAGATAGATAGGTGAACAGATTGAGATAGAGAGATAGATAGATGTGAACAGATTGAGATAGATAGATAGATAGATAGATAGATAGATGTGAACAGATTGAGATAGAGAGATAGATAGATAGATAGATGTGAACAGATTGAGATAGATAGGAGATAGATAGATGTGAACAGATTGAGATAGAGAGATAGATAGATGTGAACAGATTGAGATAGATAGATAGATAGATAGATAGATGTGAACAGATTGAGATAGATAGATAGATAGATAGATGTGAACAGATTGAGATAGATAGATAGATAGATAGATAGAGAATAGAGAGATAGATAGATGTGAACAGATTGAGATAGAGAGATAGATAGATGTGAACAGATTGAGATAGATAGATAGATAGATAGATAGATGTGAACAGATTGAGATAGATAGATAGATAGATAGATAGATAGATAGATAGATAGATAGATAGATAGATGTGAACAGATTGAGATAGAGAGATAGATAGATGTGAACAGATTGAGATAGAGAAATAAATAGATAGATAGATAGATAGATGTGAACAGATTGAGATAGAGAAATAGATAGATAGATAGATAGATAGATAGATGTGAACAGATTGAGATTAAACAAGTCCACGACAGATTACACGTGTTTCTGCGGTTTTTTAATTATCATTATTCTTTTTAACCTTTCGCCCTACGATTGAATGATATTCATTGATATATAATAAAAATCTTCTTCACACAGTCTACAACAGAACTGAGGTCCGGCCTTCTTAGCTATCAATTCTTAGCTGTCTTTCATGACCTTGTCGAAAGAGTAATTAAAATCGCGCCCACCACTTCTTTACAACCTGATATCACAAAAAAGAAATCTAAAAAGAAATAAATCATTGAATGGTTAGTAAATTCTTTCACTTTTTTAAGTAGTATATATACTTACCAACCCCACTGTACGAGCAGGTTGTGACACCATTTCTTAAGCGGAGTTTAACAGGTTAGAATTCAGTTTTCCTTCTATACCAATGGTTCTCAACCTTTTTTTTTTTACCCATGGACCCCTTTCATCCCTATTTTACTCTGGTGGACCCACCCATAGCCATTCGATGTTTAAAAATCCCATTGTAATTTTATAGTTAAATACATGTTGCTTGTATGCCCCCCCCCCAAAAAAAATTTTTTATATGGTCCCCGGGGGTGCACATGGACCCCGGTTGAGAACCACTGTTCTAGACTGTTTGCCTAGCCAAGTTTAAAGAGCTTAGTCTACTTTACTATTTACCTATAGCTGGAGGGATAATAGTTGGACTCAATGAAAAATGCAAACAACCTCGTTCAGGATTTGAACTTGGATCACCGAATCTATTTCCTACGATCATTATACCATGATCCTTCTTTTAAGTAGTACATATATTTAGTTTTCGTACAATGAAAGGAGTAAATTTAAGAAATAATTAAACTTGGACTATGTTATTATCTGTAAGGATACAATAAATGATCATTTCCTTTAAAGAATTCGGATGTCCAGTAAGAGTTCGTTGGATATCACATGACAGTCACAGAAATCCCTTCTCGACCTCTATTTGTCTTTTTTTTTTGTTTGTTTTTTTTGTTTTTTAACAGTAGAGATATTGTTTCCGACTCTGGCAGAGAACGGGAAAGCCACATGGCTATATCACCCACAAAAACAAGTAAGCCGTTTTCAATTTGTGTACCCCTTCCACATGCTGCTTGTTAATGGAACAGTGTGTTTATAATTCTATTATGGGACACGTATTTTTTCCTTTGTAAAGCCGCCTACATGTACAGTGTGCATATAACATATTAAGTGTTCTTACCACAAAGTTCCTAGTTCGATACCGGCCCTCGCCAACTCAGTGTATGAGTAGCACAGGGATCTGTGCGGTAAAATAAGGAGCTGATGTCAAAAACGTCCACAAGTGGTGTACAGAGTTTTTAACGACGACAAGGTTCAACGCTTCCTCAATGACATGGCGGTGAACTGATATAACATGGACATGCAAAAATTGCCACAACACCTACAAAGATTTTTTTAGATTCCTCTTCGTGAAAAGCCAGGGCAAGGTGCTGCCCAAATCAGAAACTGTTATTTTAATACAAACAATATGAAAGATCTATTTGAAAACGTTAACATGGAGGATATTCTCTCTTTTTTGAGAGAAATAAAATTATACCATAGAATATAGACATGAAACAAATCAATACCATACAACATAATCCCCAACAATGATAACACATTGTTAAAACCAATTACTAAAAAGTATAAATATACATACACGATATGTATTACTTCCTAACCGTTAGGCATGACATAAGCCCAGACGGGTTGATATGTCGTTAAAATTAATAAACAAACAAAACTACATTCTGTTTTATTATGTTTTGTGATGTGACACAAGGTCGCAAGAATGAGGGATCCAACGAAGATCAAATTCACTATTCAGTAGTAAGAGATCTGAAAGATGGCATGCGTTAGTGTGAAATACACAGTGAGGAGTGACATCACTACTACAGGAATGACAGGACTCCCATCTCCACCTCGCAACAATGGCGAAGCAATATATTCGGCGCTATTTCAGCTGCAGGAGTGTTTTACACACTGAACTGTCTAAGCTGTGTTTTCTGTCAGGGCTTTTCCCTTATCCTTTTCCTCTCCAGAGGATACCCACAAGGCAGTGGGAGGAGGGACTTAATTGGATTCATACCTTTCCCAAGGGTATTAGCGTTATGTGAAATGCAAATAGCCTCGTCCAGGATTTTAACTCTTCTCATCGTGCCCATTTCCTACGACGGTAACCATTACACTACGCGCCTCCAACTATTAATATACAATAAATTTCGTTGCGGCTTTTGAATATGAAAGGTTCTCCACGCCTTGTTTAAAATAAATCCGCTACAATGAGACACTCAACGAGAAAAATTGAAGCCAATACTTTACGAAGCTAGAATTTTTCACGTTGACTTTATAATAGCTGCCCAAATATTAATAATTTATGATGATTGGCACAGAAAGTAATTAATGAGATGATTTCGTCAGGGTTGCCAGATTTTCATTGTTCAAAGAAGTCGACTGAATAATCAATGTTTAATGAACATAGACCAATAGTTTTGACCCATTCGATACGCTCTTTAGAATAATACATCTTAATATCATAAAATACGCAGTTTTGATTGTTTTAATAATACAGTAGTACCTTGACTTTTTTTGATAATACAGTAGTACCTTGACTTTTTTAATAATACAGTAGTAGTACCTTGACTTTTTTAATAATACAGTAGTACCTTTTTTTAATAATACAGTAGTACCATGACTTTATTTTAATAATACGGTAGTACCTTGACTTTTTTAATAATACAGTAGTACCTTGACTTTTTTAATAATACAGTAGTACCTTGACATTTTTTTTAATAATACAGTAGTACCTTGACTTACGAGTGCTTCAACTTCTGATGCTCTTATGTTAATAAATTAATTTTCCAAATTTATTGCGCCAAAGAAAAATATTATTTATAACAAAAAAACATTAAAACATATCACGGTAAATAAATAATTACATTCTGTTTTATTATGTTTTGTTATGTGACAGAAGGTCGCAAGAGTGAGGGATCCAACAAAGATCAAGTTCACTATTCAGTAGTAAGAGATCTAAAAGATGGCACGTTAGTGTGAAATACACAGTGAAGAGTGACATCACTACTGCAGGAATATTTTGCCACCACCAAAAATCCTGTCCATCCGCCAATATCCTTTGGTTTGGTTTGGTTTGGTCTCTTTGTTTGATGGCATATCAACCTTCGTGGGTCATTTAATGCCAAAGCCATCCCTAGAAGAACAGTGGTGGTACAGCTTGACCCTACCCGTGGGAAGGTAGCAAGCTAGTCTCGCAGATCCATTACTACTGAAAAGCGAGTTCAAAACTAGCTGGATGCACCATAGCTGCGACCTTATGTCACATCCTACCCGTGGAGAACAGGTCACAAGCTAGTCTCATAGATCCATTATTACTGAAAAGAGAGTTCGACCCTCGCTTGGTGCCCCATACTTGCGACCTTGTGTCACATCCAGCCGATGGCGAACGGGTTGGGTAAAACCTACTTTTTCCCGAGGCTATTAGTCCGAAAGTAAACGTAATAGCACGACTGGAGTTCGAACCCGCTTACTACGATATCACAGTTCAGCACATTAGCCACTGCGTCACGGGGACTCGCTCCCACCCTCCAATATTCTTTATACAGAGCAGCGATGGTAACAAATTCACTGGCAACAAGTTTACGAAGACAAACTTTCTAAACACTCACCCAACAGCAGAGGCGCCACCTCCCAGGAGGCAACCTGTGCTTGGAAATAATCCAGGGCAAACGTGTGTCACGTGACCGTGCGGTGGAATCGAGCAGGTTAGAAAACGGGCGAGAAAGGGGCGGTGTGGGTCGGGGTTTGAACAGGTGCGTAAATTATGGACGTGATGAAGTCTAAAGGTTTTGTTTGTTTTTTTTTTTTTTTTTTTTTTTTGCTTTTCTTGTGCCGAGTGGTCACCATTAAAAGTGTGGGGGGGGTGGGGGAATAAACACAAGGGCCTAAAAATATTCATTCATATTCGATGTAATTAGTTTTCACCGAACGCGGCAAACATGAAAATTCACTACCGGAAAAGAAAAATGGAGGGAAAGAATCCGCGAAATACGCTTTTCAAAAGCTCTTATGAATAGTCATTATGTTAACAATGGTTGGGAGCTCCTCGTATATATATATATATATATATATATATATATATATATATATATGTGTGTGTGTGTGGTGTGTGTGTGTATATATATGTCTGTGTGTGTGTGTGTGTGTGTGTGTAATCATAACATTCACAACAATATGACTGGTTAGTATATATATATATATATATATATGTGTGTGTGTGTGTGTGTGTGTGTGTGTGTGTGTGTGTGTGACCATAACATTCACGACAATATGACTAGTTAGTATATATATATATATATATATATATGTCTGTGTGTCTGAGTGTAACGATAACATTCACGACAATGTGACTGGTAAGTATATATATATATATATGTGTGTGTGTGTGTGTGTGTATGTGTGTGTATGTGTGTGTGTGTGTAACCATAACATTCACGACAATATGACTAGTTAGTATATATATATGTGTGTGTGTGTGTGTGTGTGTGTGTGTCTGTCTGTCTGTCTGTCTGTGTGTTTGTGCCTGCGTCTGTGGTTAAATAATGTAAATGTGTGTGTGTGCCTGGTTAGATAATATATTATATATATATATATATATATATTATTTAACCAGTCACACACACACACACACACACACACACACACACACACACATATATATATATATATATATATATATATATATATATATATAAAATAATTAACCAGTCATATTGTCTTGAATCTCATGGGTAGAAAGCTAATCTCGTAAATCAATTATTACTGAAGAATTAAAACGATCCTCACCATAATCGTGGCCTTGTGCCAAATCTAACCAATTCTGAGCTAGTTTGTTTAGGGTGGCATGGGACACTATTGTAGAGTAATGGTTAACAAGCAAGGCTTTCAAATGGATTATTATTGAATAGTGAATTCGATCCTGTGGTCCCACATATTTTGGGCCTTGCGACATATCTGAGGTACGCTTTCGTTTTGTTTTGTTTTATTTGGGGTTTTTTTGAGGGGCTGTTTTTTTTTTGTTTTTTTTTGGTGGACCTCATTATGATATAATGGTTAACCAGCTCATCTTGAAGATCATCTACTACTCAGTTGTGAATCCGATCCTCACTATACTTGTGACCTTGTACAATACCTTGTGTCACACCCTACCCTTGGCAAATGGGTTTGTTAAATTTAGACACCCCATCGTGGTGTAATGGTTAAAAAACTAGGCTCATAGCCATTATTACTGAATAGCGTGTTCGATCCTCGCTGGATACCCCATACTTGTGACCTTGTGTCACATCATACCCGTGGCGAATGGGTTGCGTTCCATCGTGGTGTAATGGTTAACAAGCTAGTCGCGCAGATCCACTAATACTAAATAGCGAGTTCGATCCTCGCTGGATGCCCCATACTTGCGACCTTGTGTCACATCCTACTCGTGGCGAACGGGTTGGGTAATATAAGAGGGAGTCCCATCGTGGTGTAATGGTTAACATACTAGTCTCGTAGATCCGCCACTACTGAATAGTGAGTTCGATTCTTGTTGGATGCTCCATACTTGTGACCTCGTGTCACATCCTATCTGTGGCGGAAGAATATACTTCATCTGTCCCATACTTACACAATTGTCCCATGAGACGGATATGGGTAAAGGCCGCAAACTAGACCCTCATCGTGACCAGTGATTTAATAGGCAGTAAAAATAAATATAATTTTCTCATAATTTTCTCTTAGTTTACGCAAACGAAGAATTCTATTGTGGAACTCGATTTTCCGGTAATACCCGTCGGGTTTTGTCAACAAAACCATAATGTAATAGTAATGAACTAGCGGGTCTCGTAGAATTTCCACGAAACGAAACTGTTGTGGGGTTGTTAAGGGTCACAAATAAAGACAAACGACTGGTGAAAGTTGATACAAGTGTATTGAACAAAGAAAGTAGAATTTACAGAAGGAAAGTGAAGTTACGTCCGACAATACAGTCTAGAACTGAATCGTGTCGCTTACCTCAAGCTACAATTGTCTTTGCTACTTATAGTAGTAGTAGGATTATTCAATTATGTAGATAGGTTATATCACCAATAACAGAAACAAAAATCAAGAGGCGTTATTTAAGATAGAAATGATCATTTGCAATTTCATCTATCTATCTATATCTATCTATCTATACATATATAAAGGGCAGTTGTGTGTATGTATGTCCGTCTATACATATATAAAGGGCAGTTGTGTGTATGTATGTCCGGGGGAAACTTCGAAAATAAACCAATTAACAACAAAGTAAATATATATACACATTAAATATCACCAGGGCTTGGTTTTTCAGCAAAAAGATTTGATTTATATTCGTGAAGATGATTAAAAATTGAAATTTAAATGATGACAGCATGGATTTTTATTTTCATTTAATATTTTAGATAGTAGACATTAACATTTCTTTTCAGAGTAGCTGGATCAATGCAAGGTCCATTTTTTTGCATAGGGATTTAAATGGGGCATCCCACGAGGATTCAACTCACGATTCAGTAATAATGGATCTGCGAGACTAACTTAAAAAAATCCCCCTCTACCCAGGAGACGCCGGATAGCCGCTGCTAGTACATATATAGAGAGCAGTTTGTATGCATGTATGTCCGGAGGCAACTAAGAAAATAGAACAATTAATTTTCACACTAAAAAAGGCAAGAAGCAGGCGATATTCACAATGCGGACTATGCTGATGACCTTGCACTTCTTGCAGATACACCGGCAAAGGCTGAATCACTGCTACATAGCTTGCAAAGAATATAGGCCTCTATGTGAACTCCTAAAACAGAGTTCATGAATTTCAAAAATAAAGGAGACATCCACACTCGACGGCAAGCCTCTTAAACCAGTAGAACAATTCACATACCTAGGTGGTAATATCTCCTCCACAGAGAGCTTAATACACGAATAGCAAAGGCATGGGCGGCCACAAATAGATTATCAGTCTCCGATCTCCCTGGCAAGCTGAAGCGACAGTTCTTCCAGGCTGTGGTTGTGTCGGTGCTGCTGTATGGCTGCACCACCTGGACCCTGACAAAGCGTCTTGAGAATAAGCTAGATGGGAGCTGCACAAGAATGCTGCGAGCAGTCTTGAATAAGTCGTGGAAACAGCACCCCACAAGGAAACAGCTGTACGGCCACCTGCCCCCCATCTCACAAACTATCCGAGTGAGACGGACAAGGCATGCAGGACACTGCTGGAGAAGCAGGGATGAACTCATAAGCGACGTTCTCCTGTGGAAGCCAACACATGGACATGCAAGTGTGGGGCGCCCAGCAAGGACCTACATTGACCAGTTATGTGAAGATGCTGGCTGCTCCGCAGAGGAGCTTCCAGGTGTAATGAATGATAGGGAGGGTTGGCGAAGGATTGTCATGGATGCCCGTGCTGCGTGCGCGACATGATGATGATGATGATGAAATATATATACACATTCACTATCACTACATCTTGGTTTTTGAGCAAAAATAATGAAGATTTGATTTATATTCATGGAGATGATTAGAAAATAGAATTTAAATGATAACAGCAGGAAATATATTCTTGCATTTAATATTTCCAATAGTAAACATTAACGTTTCTTTTCGGAGTATCTGGATCAATGTAAAATCTTTTTTGTGTAGAGATTTTAATGAGGCTTCCTACGAGGATCCAATTCACGATTCAGTAATAATAGATGTGCAGGACTAACTTTTTTAAAAATTTCCCCTCTACTCAGGCGACGCCGGGTAGCCACTTCTAGTTAGATATAAATCCTACTGTTTTCTTTGCAATAAATAATACAAAAATAAAAGTGACAAAAACACGACTCGGAAAAAAAGTTGTGCTAGAAATTCGCCTGATACAAATTAGGGCAGGAGGCCTGGACGACACGAGATAAAAATCATTAAAATATCTTCCGTAATTCACAATTTCAATATTACAAATAAACTAAACATGTAACTTCTTTTTTATCATTATTCTGGTGGCTGAGCAGTCCATAATATGCAATACTCCACTCATACAAATAATTTGCTCACAGTTATATAGCATTCTTATCTAATATATCTTATATAGTATTCTTATCTAACACAAATAATTTGCATACAAGTATAAAGGACCAAGTATTCCTATCTGATATAAATAATTTGTCCACAGTTATACAGCACCAAGTATTCCTATCTATCACAAATAATTTGAACACAGTTATATAGCTTCAAGTATACCTGTCTAACACAAATAATTTGCACACATTTATATAGGATAAAGTATTACTATCTAATCTTCTATTAATAATGGAGATTCGCTTCCGGTTTTTGCCTGTAACAAAAACTACGTCACTGCTTATGTCACTATACCCGTCATAAATAGTCGTAACAGAATAAGCACACTCAAAATTTGAGCATGCAACATTAGACAGTCCTCATTGTTTTTTAAAACAAGTTTTAATAGATACATCCCCAGTATCATATATTTATATATAGTTTGTTTTATTTTAATAGATATTCAAAGTTAATAGAACTTAGTTTCGATTTCAAATTGTTTTTATTTTTTACCCCCACCCCCACCCTTTTTATCTCGATTTTACACCGTCGATATCCGGTTGTTTGTTAGGGTTAGGGTTAGGGGATAGTTTTATAATTTGTTTTTAAATCTAAAAATCGTCTGCTAAAACAACCGGATATTGACGGTGTAAATAAAAAACATGCCCTTTCTTAATCGAGATCAAAAAGGGATGCCTAAAGGTCATATGGTCCAAACTTTCGATCCAGATTTTGTAATTAATAATGATAATTTTTTTTTCAAATGAACAACTGGAGTGAAACTCAATGAAAAAAGAAATAAAAACAAAAAGAATAAAAACGTTTTCTTTGACTAGACTTGTTTTGTTGCTGCAGTAAAAGAAATTATATTCTAAGTAAATACATGTGAATATTGACAGACGTGTTTTTCTTTGTTTATTATTATTTCAGCATCATAATGGTCTTTTTTAAGTATAATTTCTTTCTGAGATCTGAAGAAATGTCGCTGTTTCTTAGCCTTGTGTTATTGTATTGATATTAAAAGTTTTGATAAATAAGCCAAATATAAATTGTTTGTACTGAATGGAAAACGTCACCATTACCGGATAAGGAGAACCAGTGGAGTGTGACTAAAAGGAAAAGTATTTGAAAAACATCAAAAGGAAAGATAACACACACACACACACACACACACACACACACACACATATATATATATATATATATAATTCAATATACCAAACTTGTTGGTAAATCCTCGTGGTGAGAAAAAAAACAGCAGATAGTTTGATAGTAAAAATATATTACCAAACATCAACTGGGAAGAAAAAAATGTTTGTAAAAAAGAAAAGACCAAGATAATCGTACCAACAAAAATAATCTATTAGTACAATATCTTTGCCAAAAGAAAAAAAAACAATTTATATGCATATATATATATATATATATATATATATATATACAAACCCGCCAGGAGACTAAAGCTAATAAGTAACAAGTGCTCAATACCTAAGTAGAGAAAATAATAAAGATAAATCTGAGTCAGACGAACCTACTAAAAGTTTCGCTTAATGCTCTTCAGGGCTAAGATCTGAGTCAGATCTTAGCCCTGAAGAGCATTAAGCTACACTTTTAGTAGGTTCGTCTGACTCATTAGATTTATCTTTATATATATATATATATATATATATATATATATATATATATATATATATCAACTTTGTATGTATGTATATACTTATATCAATAAAATTCCCTTTGTTAAAGTGGCTTGTGCTGATGGCCAGGTTGGTAGAGGTTCTGACAGACGAAAAATCGGTCGAGTTTTGATCCCAGCCTGGAGTCAGCTTTCAAAGTCTAGCTGCACTGAAGAGCCGTGATTCAGCGAATCGGTACAATATGTGGATGCATATATATATATATATATATATATAGTCGTAAAAGAAGTTGTTTCCCTACCGCGGTTTCGGTGTTACTCCAACATCTTCATCAGGGGGATTGAGTGGGATTTTTTCCGGTTACTTTATATAGCTAGACTGATATCTCTTTAATTCTTCCTGAATTTAACCTTAGTAGGCTGCTAGTTTGTAGTTGGGTTTAAACATACTAAGATTAAATTCGGGAAGAATTAAAAAGATATCAGTCTAGCTATATAAAGTAACCGAAAAAAAAGTCCCACTCAATCCCCCTGATGAAGATGTTGGAGTAACACCGAAACTGCGGTCGGGAAATAACTTCTTTTACGACTATTAATGCTCTATATTCACAATATATTGAGCCCTATTGGATTAACTACTTACGCTATGTTCACATAGTAGTACCCATATATATATATATATATATATATATATATATATATATATATATATATATATATAAGTGTTTTTTTATAGATTTGTACGTATATTGCACGAGCGCATATACAACAGACCGACATGCCATCACGGAAAATCCCGAACATTTCAAATATCTGGCGCTCCTCCAACTTAATAACAACAAAAGATTACGCCGGCTCGGTGCTTAAAAAAAAACACGGATGCTTCTGCCTCTGAAGATGAGATTTTCTCGAAAATATTTAGGTAAATAAACATCATTTAACACCTATTACATTGCATTGTAAATTGCCTTCAAATTTATATTATATATATATATATATATATAAGTGTGAGAGAGAGACAGAGAGAGACAGAGAGAGAGAGACAGAGTTGAATTCTGTCCATAGATAAAATCGCTTTTTTTAAATGATTTAAAATCGAATGGTCGTCATATTCCCTTTAGCATTAGTGCCGGTTCTCGGTAGGAAAATCGATCGAAAGATGTTTGATCGATTTTTCCCAATTTTGTCTACTATCAGTATTCGACACTATTGTGGCTCTATCCCAGATATTGAGTACTATATTAAAAAAAACAACGTAAGTTGTATTTACTTTATTTTACATCGCAAATATCAAATATTTACGAGGGTCATTCAATAAATAGAGCGATTTTTTTTAAAAACCAAAACACAATTTTTTTCCGATATTTTTCCATGAATATAAACTCTGCACTTTTTAGAATTGGTTTATAGCAAATATTATTTTAATCTCTCAAAAATATTTGTTATGAGGCTATTCAAAATGAGAGCATCCCTTCATCCCCATTGCTACCAGGCCCACTCTGACCCGGAGTGGTAGTACATGTTAGGTCCTATCTATGGGTTAATCTTGGGCTAGACGGGCGGTCGGAGAGGCCCCCTCAGATCAATCGGCTGGTCACATCAAGCCCTAGTACCTATATGATTTTCCCAACCCTATTGCCCTTATGGCAAGCCCCAACCCCTTTTTATCATATGGGTGCTAGAAGGCGGTGGCTGTGGGTCTACATGTCCTTGGAATGACGTTAAACTCTATCTGATGGTGTTCCAGTTTTGGAGGTTTGGGGAATGTGGAGCACCCCTTCATCACCATTGCTCTCTGGTCCACTCTGACCCGGAGTGGTAGTACCTATTAGGGTCCCAACTATGGGTTAAATAGAAAAATGTATTTATAAAAAAAATTGTATTATCCATTAAGAATTGATTTATTTCAAAACTTAATCGGCATTAAATGACCTACTGAGGTTGATATGCCGTAAAACAAAACAAACCAAACTTTATTTTACATCGCAAATATCAAATATATACGAGGGTCATTCAGTAAATAGAGCGATTTTTTTTTAAAAACCAAAACACACTTTTTTTTCCGATATTTTTCCATGAATATAAACTCTGCATTTTTTAGAATTGGTTTATAGCAAATATTAGTTTAATCTCACAAAAAGTTTTTGGTTTGGTTTGGTTTGTTTTGTTTTGTTTTGTTTTACGGCATATCAACCTCAGTGGGTCATTTAATGCCGATAAAGTTTTGAAATAAATCAATGATCAGTTAGCAAGATGGCTATGCAGAAAATGGAACTTGATGTTCATGTTGCAATCAAGCATTTTGTGGCTATCCAATTTCAGTGTAGTACATTGCTCATGCATTTCCAAGAAAATTCTTGACAAGGTAAAGAACTTGTCAAGAACCAAGCATTCTTTTCCAGTTCTGACATTATCCCGATGAAATGTTCATCTTTGATAATTTCCAGAATCTGTAGACCATCAAACACAACATCTTTGATTTTTTCAATTGACAGGCTAGGAAATGCCAAATTGTGGTACTTGAAACACTTGCCTTCAATTGGTAATGCTTTAATGGTATACTAAATTCCAACTTATGACATGATCCCTTGATCCACATCCGTAAATTATCAACACACTGCTTTCACATTTTGTAAGGGACGCAAGACTTAATCGACACGTTTTAATTTTTTTTAAACAAATAGTCTAGCTTCACAGATGCATTGATGTTTGTCTTTGATTGGGAATCAACCTAGTCACTAGATCTGAATAATTCTCCCTCATTTTCAATAAAACAATCAACGCAATCAGTTGAACAGTTCTATTACTTACAGACAAACAATACAATTTTGCTTATTTTGGGAGTAAGCTGCAGAGAACAAAACTTGATGTGATAGAAGAAAACTGACTGCAGTTTTGAAATCAGGAATGCCAATATTAGTCTAAATCGAATGAAAAATCAAACTCAATAGAAATTATGTCCAAAAATTGTTCCCCAGTGTAATCGAAACATTTAGTGTCGTTATAGTTTGTCCAATATCAATAAATAATCGTCACTTTTCATCGTCCACACTAAATCATCATATATCAGAGAAAGAGAGAGAGAGAGAGAGAGAGAGAGAGAGAGAGGAGAGAGAGAGAGAGAGAGAACAACAGGCTACTAGCTAGCTAGATGAGAACTGACCAAGATAGATAGATAGATAGATAGATAGATAACGATAGATAGATAGATAGATAGATAGATAGATAGATAAACAACAAACGAATAGATAGATAGATAGATAGACAACAAACGAATAGATAGATAGATAGATAGATAGATAGATAGATAAACAACAAACGAATATATAGATAGATAGATAGACAACAAACGAATAGATAGATAGATAGATAGATAGATAGATAGATAGACAACAAACGAATAGATAGATAGATAGATAGATAGATAGATAAACAACAAACGAATATATAGATAGATAGATAGATAGATAGATAGACAACAAACGAATAGATAGATAGATAGATAGATAGATAAACAACAAACGAATAGATAGATAGATAAATAGATGGATAGATAGATAGACAACAAACGAATAGATAGATAGATAGATAGATAGATAGATAGATAAACAACAAACGAATAGATAGATAGATAAATAGATAGATAGATAGATAAACAACAAACGAATAGATAGATAGATAGATAGATAGATAGATAGACAACAAACAATAGATAGATAGATAGATAGATAGATAGATAGATAAACACAAACGAATAGATAGATAGATAGATAGATAGATAGATAGATAGATAGATAGATAGATAGATAAACAACAACGATAGATAGATAGATAGATAGATAGATAGATAGATAAACAACAAACGAATAGATAGATAGATAGATAGATAGATAGACAACAAACGAATAGATAGATAGATAGATAGATAGATAGATAGATAAACAACAAACGAATAGATAGATAGATAAATAGATAGATAGATAGATAGATAGATAGATAGATAAACAACAAACGAATAGATAGATAGATAGATAGATAGACTGACAGACAATCAGCACATACACAAACTATCTATGTTAAAGAGCCTGAAAAGATTTAGTCAATTGAATCCCAACTCAGTTAACGCAAAATAAAAGCAAAAAGAGAAATGACTAATGACACGTAAACAGAAAATCGTGAAATCCGTGGGAATTGGAGATTAGACGCCTTAAGGAACAATACGAACGTAAATATTCTTTTATATTTATTCATGACATAAACTTTTTCCAGACTCGACTGTTTTTATATCTCCATTCGCTATTAAATTAGTCCAGGTTGAGAGCGTGGTAAGGGTAACCCGAAGACGAACTTTTTTTAGACCTTATTTAAACTAGCAAATATATGCACCCTCCGGGTGCAAGTATTTTAGTTAAATTTTATAATAAAATATGATATTAAATTAGAAAGGCTAATGAAACTGAATAAGAATGTAGATAAAAAGATTTGAACAGAGGGGGTATAATTGAAAAATAGAACAACTTTGAAACTAACTCTTCCATCATTTTCCGTTACTCCCGTCTTTCATTGGTAAATTTTCCTAATTAAAATGGTTAGTTAGAATAGGAAGTAAAGAATAATATTACAGTTATTTCTTCTTGTTGAGGGATTTCTTTTAAGATTTATTGAAGAGATTTTTGCTCATATTCAATAAGATAAAACCAAACAATTAGAAATCAATAATACTAAGCATATATTTATTAAAATCATTTTTTAAGATCAATATGCAAATTAGCCTTCCCATTCACACTGTAAACCTCTATTTTGATGTATGTATAAATACAATTGCATGTTTTTAGTATGTAGATATGGTCAACAGTGTAAGTAATCTAAAACAATTTTATTAATAATTGAAGTTTAAATATAAATAAAATCATGGAGAATGTGATGTAAATAACAAAGGGAATTGTGACTTGAGTAGGAATATAGTTTCGGTTACAGACAGACAAACACACAATCTCCATTATAATAAGATGTAACAATTGCAACTACTTTTTCCTAAAACAAACATACACTATGCTATTTCTCTGACAGTTCTAAGGACGGTTATCTCTAGGCTGCAGGTTCAATCCTGGTCAAGGGCGACAGCAACACAGAACAATCAACACAGCTTAACACTTGTACCCGGTCATGGTTAGAGGAATGAGAAAGTCTACCCCCGTGGATTGAATAAAGGGTTAGGTTCAGGGATAAGTGAAGGCTCCCGATTACGACACGAAGGCTCCCGAGTTTGACAAGAAAGTTCCCGAGTCCGACAAGAAATACCTGAAGAAGACCGGAGGGTACATCGGCCGAAACGCTATGTAGGTAACAATAAAGATGAAGGGGTGCGTAGTATAATGGTTAGAATCGTAGGAAATGGATTTGTCGATGCGAGTTCAAATCCTGGACAAGGCTGATTGCATTTCACATAGCGCTAATACTATTGGGAAATATATGCATCCAACTACTCTCCCTCTGGCTATGGGTAAATAGTAGGACAGACGGAGCTCTTAAACCTTGGCTAGGTGACCAGACTAGGAGAGGGGAAAACTCTGAATTCAAACCTGTTAAACTCTGCTTAAGGAATTGGCCTTGTGTTAAATCCTGCACGGGCCCCAACATTTTTTATTAAATACGTGCTAGAAGTCGGTGGCTGAGGACCTTCTTGTCATCACCATGGTGATGACAAGAAGGTCCTATCTGGGCCGGAGTGGAGTACCTGTTAGGGTCCCGTCTACAGGTTAAATAGAAAAAAATGTTTAAAACAAAAACATCCTCGGCATAAAATGACCCAATGACGTAAAACCAAACCAACATCCTGCTCGTGCAGAGGAGTTGGTAAATATGTATACATAGAAAACAGATGTGATTAGGTATTATTTATTAACAAACTCTAGAGCATAGAAATTCAAGTTTTACTCTAGAATAAACATAACCTCCCAAGATATTCTCCATAATTTTCCATCTACTTTTCATTACTTGTGTCTCTTTCACTAGTGGATATCACAGATACCAGAATTCTATTATACTTACTAGAACATCATACGTTATATATTGTTGATTGCAGGGGGTGTCGCACTTTATTAATTTATTGGATCAAGTAACCAATAAGCACCCCGACTGAGACCTAGAATCAAAAGGACATGTTTTATTCTTATTTAGTTTCCTTAGTCTTTCTGATTTAATGCATTTCATTATATCAAAACTTTAATGCATTTCATTATATCAAAACTTGAATACTTACGCCCGGTGGGTGCATATTTTCGCTAGTATATATATAAAAAAAAAATGATCAATTCACTATTAACCATTAGGCTATCACTTGCGACTATTGTCTAATTCTTAAATCTGCGCCGTGTTCTACTTTAATCGAAAACAACCCTTACTTAGCTTAGACGGACGGTCGGAGAGACTCCTCTGATCAATCGGCTGGTCACGTCAAGTCCTAGCACCTATATGATTGTCCCAACCTTATTACCCTATATGTCTGTATGCATACCAATAGTTATAGTCTTTATATATGTCTGTATGCATATAGATATGTGTGTATCTCTATATATGTGTATATGTATATATGGGTGTATGTATATGTGTGTGTTTGTGTATATGTGTGTATGCATATATATATATATATATATATATATATATATATATATATATATAAATTAGAATGGAAAATACTAGACCAATCGAAGCCATATATAAATGGTTAAAAAAAATGCTCATTATGCACAACAGAAAAATTCCGTATTCTTCAAGGAATAAACTCCGAAGAAAATTTCTTAAACAACAAAACAGAAATTTTTCGAGCATGCCCACACAGGAAAAAATTCTTAATATGGAATTGGACTAACCAAAACATCAGACCGCCATAATTAAGAATTCATATATAAATAAACACACATAAACTAAAATAAATATAAAAACGGAAAAAATCTAAAATCACAATAAGAACAATGACGACAAATAGTGATGCCGTTGAATGATGAAAGCGAAATGCAGGAGCTTTTAACGGTTCGCGTGGACACGTGCCGGGAGTTTAAAACTGTCCCATTTTTTTTTTTTTTTTTTTTTTTTTCAAAAGTCAAACGCCTCTGAAGACGAATAACACCGAAAAAGTGTTATTCAGAAACCAATGGTAGGACAGACTTTATAATTATAAATAAATAAATAAATAAATATATATATATATATATATATATATATATATATACGTATGTGCATCTACGTATATATATATATGTGTGTGCGTATATATATATATATATATATATGTGTGTGTGTGTGTGTGTGTGTGTGTGTGTGTAATGTAAGATATATTTATTGATATCTAAAACAAACAGGTGTGAATTTTTTTCCCACGATGTGTAATATCGAAAGAAAAAAGAAATTTTTTTCCTTGTGTAAATAAGCTATATATATATATATATATATATATATATATATATATATATATATATATAATTGTCACCACTTAGTAACAGTAACGAAATGGTCAACGAGCTAATCTTACAGACCTTTACTATTGTCCCGAGTTCGATACCCACTCTACTTTATTTACTTAGTAAATATCAGTGTTTTGTTACACCAGTGGCGTGCAGATGGGCGTTGACCCCGGAAATCCAGTTAAGCGATTGGGGCATGCAATCAAATGGAGAAAGATAGTTATTTACTAAGCTTAGCTTAGATGTGGTACAAAGCTAGGACGCTCAGTGAGAGAACTCACTAACAATGGTTTGCTAATCTAGCTGGCAAACCATTACACCACATGAGGTACCCAATGTCAACCCATATAGTTATTTACTAAGTGTAGCTTAGATGTGGCACAAGGCCAGCTGTATGGGGCACCTAGTGAGAATCAACTCACTAGCAATGGTCTGCTAATCTATCTTGCTAACTATTATACTACACGAGGCGTCTAATGTCAACCCATATAGTTATTTACTAAGTATAGCTTAGATGTGGCACAAGGCCAGCTTATGGGCACCTAGTGAGAATCGAACTCACTAACAATAATTTGTGAATCTAGCTTGCTAACCATTACACCACGTGATGTGCCCCAAATGGAGTAATATAATTGTACAAAAAATTACCCAAATTATTGTTTGTAGGCACTCTTTCAAACAATGTATTTTCAGTATTATTTAGATTATTCGGACTATTGTCCTCATCTTTATTGTTATCTGTACAACATTTCGGCCGATGTGCCCCCGGCCTTCTTCAGGTATTTCTTGTCAGACTCGGGAACCTCCACGAACTCGGGAATCTTCTTGTCGTAATCTGGAAGGTTCCCGAGTTCGAAAAGAAGGTTCCCGAGTGCGAGAATGATCCCCAGTCTGACAAGAAATACCTGAAGAAGACCGGAGGGCACATCGGCCGAAATGTTGTACAGATAACAATAAAAATCAGGTCAATAGTCCAAATGATCTAAATAATACTAATTATCAAGGCTTATCTCAAAAATTCAGAGAAATATATTTTCAATGAATTTTTAAAAATTCTTCTGGTCTGCTAAGAAAATGAATTTTTCAGATTTTTATGATCATGACTAATATCTATCTATCTATCTATCTATCTATCTATCTATCTATCCATACATATATAAGGGGCAGTTTGTGTGTATGTATGTCCGGATGAAACTATGAAAATTAAACAATTAACAAAGAAAATATATATACACATTCATTATCACAAGATCTTGGTTTTTGAGCAAAAATAACGATGGTTTGAATTATATTAGTGAAGATAATTAAAAAATGAAATTTAAATAATAACAGCATAGATTTTTTTTAAATTTAATATTTTAAATAGTAGACATGATTTTTTTCTTTTCAGAGCAGCTGGATCAACGCAAGTTTTTTTTTTACATAGGGATTTTAATGGGGCATCCAGCGAGGATCCAACTCGTGATTCAGTAATAATGGATCTGCAAGACTAACTTTTTTTTATCTCTCCACTACCCAGGCAAAACCGGGTAGCCGCTTCTTGTAAATAGTAAATGTATAACTAAAAAAAATGAGACAATTTATTGTTATTGTTGATTTAAACCTGTTTTTATTGTTATTCAGATTGTTAATTCTAACGAAGCTCATTTCATAAATCTCCATCGATTTTTTCCAATATTGTTTTTTTTTTCTCATAGGGGGGAATAAAATCTAGGCGTTGGTTTCGAGCATTATAAAAAAACCTGCACGCCACTGTGTAACAGCCGCTGTTTATGTCCAGGTTAAATGCTTGAAAATCGTTTTCAGTTTTTCTCGAACGGATTGGTAACATTGGGGAACCAGGCGTATGAACGAAAAAGTGACAATCTGTTTTGAAAGGAACAATTTATTCTATAAGTATTAAAAATTTGATGATTAAAAATTCAATAATTAAATAGTAATTCAATAATATCAAATAATTATTAATGATATTAAAATAATACTAATTATATTAATGATATTAATATTTAATAATTAAATAACAATTTAATAATTAATAATTAAAAATAATTAATAATTAAAAATTTAATATAAATCATTTGAAGAAAAAGTGACAATCTATTTTGAAAGGAACAATTTATTCTATAAGTCGGCGGAGTGGATTGATGTCGGCATCAGTAAGAGAGTCTATTACCTGTTCACTAGCGCTAAACCAGGGAGATTGTTTTTGCGTTTGAGATGGAGCGCCACACCTACCATCAGCTCCTCATTTTACCTCACAGATCCAAGCTGTGCAACTAATAAGCTGAGTTGTTGAGGGCCGGTATCGAACCCGGAACCTTGTGGTTCCTAGGCGGAAGCGCTACCAACTGAGCCAAACCGGCCTTTGTAAAGTTGTCGCCATGGCCTATTGTCGGTATCAGACTGACATCGAGAGAGTCTATCCCCTTTTCACTAGCGCTAGGCCAAGGAGATTGTTTTTGCGTCTGAGATGGAGCCTCACACATACCATCAGCTCCTCACATTACCGCATAGATCCAAACTGTGCAATTCATGCGCTAAGTTGGCGAGGGCTGGTATGGAACCCGAAACTTTGTGGTTCCTTAGCGGAAGCTCTACCAACTGAGGTAAACCGGCCCTTGTAAAATTGTTGGAATGGCCTATTATTGGTATCAACCGGACAGCGATAGAGTCTATCCCCTTTTCACTAGCGATAGACCAGGATGATTTATTTTGCGTGAGATGGAGCGCCACACCAACTGTCAGCTCCTCACATTACCGCATAGATCCAAGCTGTGCTACCCATGCGCTGATATGGTGAGAGGTTGGTATCGAACCTGGTACGCTCGTGGTTCTTAGGCAGATGCTATACTACTGTAGGAAGCGCGTGGTGTAATGGTTAAAGTCATGGGAAATGGACTCGTCGCCCCGAGTTCAAATCCTGGACGTGGTAATTGCATTTCACTTAGCACTAATACCCTTGGGAAAGGTATGAATTCTACTCTCCCTCCAGCTATGGGTAAATAGTAGGGCAGATTGGGCTCTTTAACCTTGGTTTTGGCAACCGGTCTAGGAGAAGGAAAACTCTGAATTCAAACCTGTTGAACTCCGCTTAATAAATTGACCTTGTGTCACATACTGCTCGTGCGGAGGGGTTGGTAGATATATATACTGACTGAGCTAAACCGGACAGAATAGAATACATCTTCAAAGTAAGGCACAATTTAAGATATAAACTTTCATCACAAAAGAGATCATGAAAATAATCTTATCGCATTGTAATGTACGAGAAAATGAATTGTTAAAAGACGCAAGGGAAATTATTTAAAAAGAATTAAATGATCATTAATGGGCAATAATTTTGTCCGCAACCGTGTGTGTGAGTAAACACATACACACATACACATACACACACATACATACACACATATACATACACACACACATACATACACACACAAACATACACCCACCCACCCACACATATATATGTATATATGTTCAGGGTGTCTAAAAATCGTGCAACAGATTTAAAATGTAACCACAAAGATGGCTGTCTTGTTGAAATGCAATAATCAAAAAACAAAAAATGAATAAAACTATTATATGATAAAAATGTTTGGGGTTTGCCATAAGGGCAATAGGGTTGGGACAATCATATAGGTGCTAGGGCTTGACATGACCAACCGATTGGTCAGAGGGAATACTCTGACCGCTTGTCTAGCCTAAGTAAGAGATAAAGTGGAGTGCTGCATGTCATGGACTGCTCAGATGCCAGGATCCTTAAGCATCACGGGTCACCACACATGGCTTACATTGATGGGGGGGTTCTACCCCTCTAACTACAAGTGTTGAACTTTAATGTGGTTTTTACTAAATGATTCCATCACTTATACAACGAGAGTTATACCCCCCCCCATATATATATATATATATATATGTATGTGTATATATATATATATATATATATATATATATATATATATATATATACGGATCTCCGCATTTCTTCATTGCTGTCCGTCCCTATCGGTCCATTTTTCGTCAGAGCAGATTGATGTAGGTTTTTGCTGGATGGTCCAAATAAGGGCACCTCACGTGGTGTAATGGTTAGCAAGCTCACTTCGCAAACCATTGTTAGTGAGTTCGATTCTCATTGGGAGCCCCATACTTCTGGCCTTGTTCCATATCTAAGCTAAGCTTAGTAAATAACTATATGCTACAAATAAGGGCACCTCACGTGGTGCAAGCTAGATTCGCAAACCATTGTTAGTGAGTTCGATTCTCGTTGGGTGCTCCATACTTCTGGCCTTGTGCCACATCTAAACTAGGCTTAGTAAATAACTGTATGCCACAAATAATCCAACAATGTTCGTCTTATTTGAATGGTTTCTAAGATGGGGGCTAAGCGGCCGTAATTCTTATGAAAAGTAGTTGGAAAATTATGGGAGAATACCTTGAGGGATTATGGTTATTGTTGCGTAGAACTTCCCATTTTGTTGCGCGGTTACGGGTACGCCATTCACCCTTCCACCATATTACCAGGCTAAAGAAAGATTTGAAATAAGAGACTCATTCTTGCCTTTAATCAACGTTACAATCCCCACCCCCCAGGCAACACCTGCCCCCTCGATTTAAAGGGGCAGGGCTGGGTTTATTGTCCAGCGCCTGAGGCGCCCCCTTGAGCGGCAATGCCGACGGGATCGACGCAATTTTTCACCCCCCACCCATGAGCCTCGGTTTGTGGGTGGTCCCACGTTAATAGGGCCTTGTGCCTAACCCGTACAAGTGGGGTACGAGGTAAATAAATTGTAGCTCCGGCCAACGGGGTGGGGGTCCGGTGGATCCGGCTCTGGATCTTTACAAGTTAATAGCGTCGATCCCAGGGGGCTATCCCCCCAGGCAACACCTGCCCCCTTGATTTAAAGGGGCAGGGCTAGGTTTATCGCCCAGCGCCTGAGGCACCCCCCCCTTGAGGGGGAATGCCGACGGGATCGACGTAATTTTTATGCGCCCACGTAAAAATGAGACCTTGTGTCCAGCGCTCATTAGTGGGATGAGAGGCAAATATACCTGCCCCCTTGATTTAAAGGGACAGGGCTAGGTTTATTGCCCAGCGCCTGAAACACCCCCTTGAGGGGTAATACCGACGGGATCGACGCAATTTTTTCCACCTGCCACCCATGAGTTTCGGCTTGTGTGTGGTCCCACATAAAAACGAGACCTTGTGTCCAACCCATACAAGTGGGGTATGAGGTAAATAAATGAAGCTCCGGCTAACACGGGGGTCCAGTGGCTCCGGCCCTGGATCTGTACAAGTTAATAGCGTCGATCCCAGAGGGCTATATCCCCATGCAATAACTACTCCCTTGATTTAAAGGGTCAAGGCTGGGGTTTTGCCCAGCGCCTGAGACACCTCCCTTTAGGGGGAATGCCGACGGGATCGACGTAAATTTTGTTCACCCATGTAAAAACGAGACCTTGTGTCCAGCACTCATAAGTGGGATGAGGGGCAAATAAATGTAGATAAAGCCAACAGTATTAATAATTAAAAACAATTTTATTAATAATTGAGGGTTAAACAAATAAGTCAGAGAGAATGTGACGTAAATGACTAAGGGAATTGTGACATGGGTACTGATATAGTTTCGGTTATAGACAGACTGATACACAATCTCCATTACAATAAGATGATGTAACAGATATGTTGAAAAACAAACAGATAAGAAAAATATATTAATAAAAGATATTATTTCCATGCGACATCAGTTTATTGCTTTGTACAAGACAGAAATGCCGCCGATAACAAAACAAACACCACCTTCATGAATTGATTACGTTTTCCCGTCAAAATATTTGAAACAAAATTACAAAAATGAACTCAAGGGTGAAATTCAATAGGAATACTCTTAGATTTGGTTATTGGGCTGAGAGTATTTCAGCAACCCTATCTGCCCTACTATTTGCCCATAGCTGGAAAGAGAATATTTGAATGCATACCTTATAGCTGATCGTAAAGAATTTAACCAACCCACTCATCATGAGTAGGATGTGACACAAGGTCATATGTATAAATGAAATATTCATTGATAAACTTACGCAATTCCTGAGGGTATTGAGATGTAGGCAGTAACATAGTTTTGGTTACAGACAAACAGATATTGAAATTCCATTATAAGATTTTCACCTAATTCTGTCCTAATATAAAAACAGTCCTAAAGTGACCATTATTTTTAGAGCACTGACTTGCCTGCATCCAATTTTAATGATTTTTAACCAGTTTTTTCATTTAGAAAAAAAATTTTTTTTTTTAAATTCAAATTTGAAACAGACTTAAAAGAAATTCATATATTGTATATTTGCTGTATAGTCAATTGGTCGTGTTTGGTTGTAAATAAATGCAAGTGTTTCACTCACCAGATCTTGTTTTAAACTGCATCTAATGGTAAGTACCCCGTTATCGACATTACTTCCAGGTCGACTCAGACCCAGAGTGGTAGTGCCTTTTAGGGTCCCATCTTTGGTTTAAATCAGGGATCACCAAACTGTTTTCATGGTGGGCCGGATAATTGAAAAAATAATGAGCGCGGGCCACATGTTCTACATGTATCTTTTCTTGACCCTAACTCATAAAGTTTTTTTTTTTTTGTTTTTTTGTTTTTTTAGTGCTAATAGCCATGTTCTTTTTTATCTTGT
>CM042162.1:67775120-67810120 GCA_023376005.1 Doryteuthis pealeii | reverse complement strand
TCTTCTCTTTTTCCCTCTTTTTTCTCACGTTCGGACTAATACCCTTGAGAAAGGTATGAACCCACTCTTTTCTCTTTTTTCACTCATTTTTTTCACTTTCTTTTTCTTTCTATCTTTTCTGCTTTTATTTATATTTAATTGAAACAGACGATAAGTGCTATCGCTTCCTATCTCTCATTTTTCTTTCTTTCTATATTTGCTTTCTTTTCCCACGTAATTTTGTTACGTAATGCTATTAAAATTGAACACCATAAAGACATTTTTTGTAAAGATTTGGCTAAGTTCTGTTACCCGGGCTCAAATGAAATCCGGGTTTGCTGGTTGAGCCATGGCGTGACTTTCTTTGTCACTATCTTTTGTCAAAACTTCACACAGCTAAAAAATTAACCGGCTTACATATGTCTAGCTGTTTATCATCGCACACAATCCTTTATTATTGTAATCATATTCAACTGACAATGGCGCTGGTACGAAGGAAATATCTATCAGAAAATCTTAAGCCCACGTAAGCAAAATGTTTTTTTTTTATTGATCAATGGTTAATTTGTATACACATCTAAATAACATCTATGACTCAATTATACCATTATATATATATATATATATATATATATATATATATATATATATATATATATATATATATATATAAAATTAAAGAAATAACAAAAGACTTAGAGATCTTACATTATAGACTATTTCAGGGAGCTTAGACAAAAATGTCTAATTCTCCCGACTCATCAGATGCGAATGATGAATTCTTTATTTTTAAGGCATTTGAAAACGGATTTTTTTTCCCTTCCTTTTAAATTGTCCTGTCCTGCTCAGCTGAAGATGTGAATAAAAATAGGAATAAAAATACAAATAATAATAAACAATAATAATAAAAAATTAAAAATTTAAAACATTTTTGTCTAAGCTCCCTGAAATAGTCTATAATGCAGGATCTCTAAGTCTTTTGTTATTTCTTTAATTATAAATTTGCTCTGTGACTCTAAAAATAAGAACACACATTGAGCTCTCAAAGTGCGACAAGTTGTTTTTAAAAAAAACCTATGTCGTAAGGAAGATTTCTTCTCTGGACTTTTGGATTATATATATATATATATATATATATATATATTATATATATATAGACATACACACACACACACACACACACATACCACACACACATATATATATATATATATTATATATATATATATATATATATATAGTTATCATAGCTCACTTGGTGAGTTAGTGGTGGACCAAATTTTTTGCGGTACTATATATATATATAATTTAATATACCAAACTTGTTGGTAAATCCTCGCGGTGAGAAAAAACCAGCAAATAGTTTGATTGTAAAAAAATATACTACCAAACATCATCTGGGGGTAAAAAAAATTTTTGGATAAAAAAGAAAAGACCAAGATAATCGTACCAACCAAAAATAATCTATTAGTATAATATTTTGGCCAAAAGAAAAAAAAACAATTTATATGTATATATATATATATAAGATATATATATATTCATACAAAACCGCCAGGAAACTAAAGCTAATAATTAAAAAGTGCTCAATACCTAAGTAGAGCCAATAATAAAGATAAACCTAATGAGTCAGATAAACCTACTAAAAGTTTCGCTAAGTTCTCTTAAGAGCTAAGATCCGACTAAGAGTTTATCTTATATATATATATATATATATATATATATTCTTATATGAATGCATACACACACGCATATACACACATACACCACACACACACACACACACACAACACATATATATATATATTATATATATATATAATATATATATATATATATATATATACGATTAAAAAACAAATGGTCAAAAACCAGGCCCACTCGAGTTTTTCGTAGTTAACAAATTTTCAGGGATACGCTATGCTATATCTATTTATACATTACGACTAAGCTATATATTATATATATATATATATATATATATATATATATATATATATATATATATATATATATATATATATATATATATATTCAAAATGACGGTAAATCAAACAGAGTGCTCCAGGTCTTAACAGAGGAGCGTCATCGAATTTTTGGTGTCTGAGAACTGAAAAATACATGTGAAATTTACACAAGAATGTGTGATGCGTACAGAGAAATATTGTGAGAGAAAAAAAAATTGTTTACAAATGAGCTAAACGTGAGTTTGACACCATAAGCCTGAGTCGAAAAGACAAGTCCATGGACTGGAAAAGATACGAAATTTCCGTAGGATAAACTGGTTCTTTATATATACGTAAAAAAAAGTCGTCGGGGCGGCCTAAAGTCGGTATCAGACAGTCAGCGAGGGAGTCTATCCCCTTTTCACTAGCGCTAGACCAAGGATATTGTTTTTAGCATCTGAGGCGCTCCGCCACACCTACCATCAGCTCCTTACTTTACCGCACAGATCCCTGTGCTACTCATACGCTGAGTTGGCGAGGACCGGTATCGAACTAGGAACCTTGTGGTTTCTAGCCGAACGCTCTACCGACTGAGCTAACCCGGCCCCTTTATATATACTAGCAAGAATATGCAACCTCCGGTATTTAAGTTTTAATGTAATGAAATATATTAAATTAGAAAGGCTAATGAAACTAAATAAGAATGCATATAAAATGATTTGAAACAGAGGTGGGTATAATCGAAAAATATAACAACTTTGAAACTAACTCTTCCATCATTTTTCATCACTCTAGTCTTTCATTGCTAAATTTTCATAATTTGACTATTTAGTTACATACATATACCTACAACTGCCCTTTATATATGTACTAGGAGTGGCTACCCGGCGTCGCTGGGATAGTGGGGTTTTTTTTAAGTTAGTCCCACAGATCCATTATTACTGAATCCTCGTGGGATGCCCCATTCAAATCCACATGTAAAGAAAAATAGACCTTGCATTGATCTAGCTACTCTGAACAGAAATGTTAATGTCTACCATCTAAAATATTAAATGAAAAAAAAATCTATGCTGTTATCAATTAAATTTCATTTCTTAATTATCTTCACAAGTATAAATCAAATCTCTATTATTTTTGCTCAAAAACTAAGCCCTGGTGATATTTAATGTATATATATATATTTACTTTGTCGTTAATTGTTTTATTTTTGAAGTTTACTCGGGACATACATATACACACAACTGCCCTTTATATATGTATAGAAGATAGATTACATTCAGTATATGTATAGAAGATAGATTACATTCGGACATACATACATACACACACAACTGCCCTTTATATATGTATAGAAGATAGATTACATTCGGACATACATACACACAACTGCCTTATATATGTATAGAAGATAGATTACATTCGGACATACATACACACAACTGCCCTTTATATATTCATAGATTGAGTTTATGATAGCGTAAAGTGGACATGAAGTCGACGTTGCTTGGTTGTTGAAAGCCTGCGATGTGATATTTTTCCAGTGTGTTGCGACTTCAGAAAAAAATTACAGTCTACTGTTTTCCCCCATATAAATGAATGCCCTAACGATGGTTCGCTAGACAAACCGAAACTTATAATATCGGCTTCTACATTAGAATATCATCTATCTGAACATCTTACTGTTCATTGTACGTTCATATTTACTTTTTATGTGTTGTTATTTCTTAAGGTTTTTTTTAGGAGTCACACTTAATCCTATCAATTATATATATTTACCAACCCCTCCGCACGAGCAGGATGCGACACAAGGTCAATTTCTTAAGCGGAGTTTAACAGGTTTGAATTCAGAGTTTTCCTTCTCCTAGACCGGTTGCCTAACCAAGGTTAAAGAGCCCAGTCTGTCCTACTATTTTACCCATAACTGGAGGGAGAGTAGGATTCATACCTTTCCCAAGGGTATTAGCGCTAAGTGAAATGCAATTACCACGTCCAGGATTTGAAATCGGGGCGACGAGTCCATTTCCCATGACTTTAACCATTACACCACGCGCTTCCTATCAATTATAAATAATTTTTAAACAGATCTATTTGCCCCATAGATGGGATCCTAACAGGTACTATTACTTCGGGTCAGAGTTGACCTGGGAGTAATGGCAATGAAGAGGTATTCCACATTTCCCAGATCTCCAGACCCGGAACCTCACCATCGGATGCAGGACATACAGGTTAAATGAGTAGTAAGAACTATTATTAGACAGATGTTTAAAAATAAAAATAAAAATGAAAATAATTGACCATATGACACAACCGAATTTTTTTAAATACAGAACCGAACATTTTTTTAATGTTTTTTTGGGGGAGAGGGATAGTTGGAGGGTGTTAACGAAATTGTAAAAAATAAACCGAAATAAATTAAAAGATAAATAGATATATGAATAATAAAATTAATAAATAAATAAGATTATATAATTGATATTATACTTAATTTTTTCATTTGATTTTTTTTGTTAACGAAATTGTAAAGAATAAACCAATAAATAAATAAATAAAAGGATAAAGGAATTGATAGATTAAGGAATAAAGAAATTAATTAATTAATAGAACGATATAATCAATATGTAGTTATTTTTTTCATTTGTTTTTGCTTTTTTTTTTTGTTGTTCTTTTTACCAAATTGTGAAATGAAGCGAATGAATAAATAGATAAATAAATAAGTAAATAAGTAAATAGATATAATTAATATGTAGTTATTTTTAATTTTTTTTTTTTTTCTTCTTTTTTTTTTTTTTCTTAAAAAGAATAACAGCAAAAAAGGAAAACAAACATAAAAACAAAAAAGAAAAAAAAGAAAAAAATCTTTTTTTTCTTTTTTGTTTTTATGTTTGTTTTTCTTTTTTGCTGTTATACTTTTTTAACGAAATTGTCAAAAATAATCCGAATAAATAAATAAATAAATAAATAAATATAATTAATATGTAGTTATTTTTTCATTTGTTTTTCTTTTTTTCTTTTTTTTTTTTTGCTGTTCTTTTTTAACGAAATTGTCAAAAATAAGCCGAATAAATAAATACAACACAAATAAATGAATAAAAAACAAATAAATAAATAAATAAATAAATAAAACTATATAATTAATATGCTGTTAATTTTTTTCGCTTACCTTTGAAGACATTTTCCCTTTTTTCGAACTCATTTCTTTCTTTCTTTTTTCTATTTTTTGTTTATTACTTTCTTTTCTTATTCGTCTGAAAACTGATTATGCGATTTTCAGCCGGCACAGAACGAGACACTACGAACGAGTTGAATGGTGAAAGCAGACGAGAAAAAAGACGAGTGAGAAAACTCAAGAGGGAAAAAAATCTAACGCTGTTTCAGGTCAGGAAAAAGCGGTTTGAAAATTGGAATGAAAACCTGTCTAACCGGCGAGTTTTGATCAATACCATAAAAGGTGATATATAAGTATATATGTGCTTCCCAACAGTAGATAAGTAAACTTTATGATTCGTTGTCGCGTGTTCGGGCAAATCACAAATTGAATTGGATTTGAAAACGAAGAGGCGGGAGATACAATGAAGGGGTGTGTTTATTAAGCGACGATTCACAGAATTTGCGAATGAAGGGAAAACTAGGACTTGAATTTCATAATCATCATTATCATGTCGCGCAATTAGCACAGATATCCATGACAATCTCTCGCCAACCTTCTCTATCACTCCTTGTCCTCGGTAGGTCCTCTGCACAGCATCCAGTATCCGTACAGAGCTGGTCCATGTACGTCATTGCTGGGAGACCCACATTTGCATGTCCATGTGTTGGCTTCCCCAAGAGAACGTCGCTTATGAATTCGTTCTTGGTTCTCCAGCAGTGTCCAGCATGTCTTATCCGTATCACTCGAATGGTTTATGAGATAGGGGGCAAGTGGCCGTACAATGCTTTCTTGTGGGTTACTGTTTCCACGATTTGTTCAGGATCGTAAGCAGCATTCTTGTGCAGCTCCCATCTCGCTTATTCTCTAGGCGCCTAGTTAGGGTCCAAGTGGTGCGGCCATACAGCAGCACTGATATACAACCACAGCATGGAAGAATTAATCTACCCTATATACTCGTGTATAGGTCGCACAAGTGGATAGGTTGCACCTCTAATGTGTACTTGTCAAACTGAGTATTTGCAGTTAAACCCGCAGGCTGGTCTCATTATAATCTGGTTAGTTACACAACCAATTCAAACATAAAACGTATCAAATATTCAACTTTGTTTCAAGACTTTGCTAACAAATATTAGACCAAGAACACTTTGCTAATGACGGTGTAGCATAATGCAAACATAGAGAAACAAGGTTGATTGATTAGTTGGTTGGTTGGGGTTGGTTTTACGGCATGTCAACCCTTGTTGGACCATTTTATGCCGAAGACGTTTTGTTTTATTCATTCTTGTTGGGTATTCATTTTTTTTTCAAAGTCAATTTTTTAAACAAATTTTCTAAAGACTCATTTTTTTTCTTGTTAGCCCATAGATGGGGGCCCTAATAGGTACTACCATTCCGGGTCAGAAGGGATCTGGGAGTAATGGTGATGAAGGGATATTCCTCAGAGCTCCAGAATTGGAATCTAACCACTAGATGCAGTTTAACGTCATACCTAGAACATTAATAATAAGATGCATGCCACATTGGATATTGATTTTACTATGAAAAAAATCAGGAATCGTTAATAACTTAAAATTGGTTGACTTTAAGACTTTTTAATAGCATTTTTGGATTCCTTCAGCAAAAATTTGGAGAGCAAAAAAATCAACATAACTCCACCAATTTTTAGTATTGGAAGTTCAAATTTTGGGGATTGTCTAACTTTAACATAGACAACACCTGGACAAAAAGTTCAGAAAAATTGAAGTGGGTGGGTGACAATTTTACTTTTTTCTGTGTGATTTGACATGGAATTGCCCTGGTGTATTTTATTTAACGGCATATCAACTCCTTATGGGTTATTTGATACCGAAATTAGATACAGATATCTTTGACACAATTATATGATTACAAGTATTCCTATCCAATACTAATAATGTATACATACGTCTTCAGGTGAATTTTCACCATGCCTACTGATCTAGCTGATCTTAACAGTGCTGTGGTCTGGATGGTTTCGATTCGGTAATCTGAACATTAGCTGCTTAAATTACAGTAACCTCCCCTTCTTTTTCACTTTGAGGGAGTTTTGTTTTGTAAAGACACGGATTTTCGACAAATTGGGTATACCTATACTTTTCTAATATACAGGTACTCTCATGGGTGCAATGGCAACAAATTGATAATTCAACACTCTCCAAAGCTTCAGATGCAGTTTGGTGTCATACTCAGGAAATACCTCTTATAGGAATACAGTCGGCACATTCTAAGCCCTACCGAGAGGGTTGGTCAGTATTGGAGTTGTAACTAGCAATTTCTTTTTTATTTATTTCCTAGAATTTACGATAATGAAAAACAACAACATGCATATATCAAATTCCCACGACCCGATATCATATTAATTCAATTGATTATGGTGGAATATAGAAACAGTCTTTAAATAAACAGATAGATAGATAGATAGATAGATAGATAGATAGATAGATAGAAATAGATAGATAGATAGATAGATAGATAGATAGAGATGGATGGATAGAAATAAACATACTGGATAGATAGATAGATAGATAGATAGATAGATAGATAGATAGAAATAAAACATAGATAATAGATAGATAGATAGATAGATAGATAGAAATAGATAGATAGATAGATAGATATAGATAGAAATAAACATAGATAGATAGATAGATAGATAGATAGATAGATAGATAGATAGATATAGATAGATATAGATAGAATAAAAAACTAAGTAGAAAGAAAGAAAGAAAGAAAGAAAGAAAGAAAGAAGGAAAGACACTGAGTGAGAGAGAAAGAGAGAGATATACATACATACATAATACATATAGATAGATAGATAGATAGATAGATAGATAGATATGAACATACTGAGATAGATATATAATAAAAATAAAAACACTGAGATAGATAGAAAGAAAGAAAGAAAGAAAGAAAGAAAGAAAGAAAGAAGGAAAGACACTGAGTGTGAGAAATATATATATATATATACATACATATAGATAGATAGATAGATAGATAGATAGATAGATAGATAGATAGATATGAACATACTGAGATAGATATATAGATAGAAATAAAAACACTGAGATAGAAAGAAAGAAAGAAAGAAAGAAAGAAGGAAAGACACTGAGTGAGAGAGAGAGAGTATATACATACATACATATTAACATAGATAGATAGATAGATAGATAGATAGATAGATAGATAGATAGATAGATAGAAATAAGATAGATAGAAGATAGATAGTAGATAGATAGAGATATATACATACATACGAACATAGATAGATAGATAGATAGATAGATAGATAGATAGATAGATATGAACATACTGAGATAGATAGATAGATAGATAGATAGATAGATATGAACAGATAGATATGATAGATAGATACTAGAGATAGAGATAGATAGATAGATAGATAGATAGATAGATAGATAGATAGATAGATATAGACTGAGATAGATAGATAGATAGATAGATAGATAGATATGAACAGACTGAGATAGATAGATAGATAGATAGATAGATAGGAACATACTAGAGATAGATAGATAGATAGATAGATAGATAGATAGATAGATAGATAGATAGATAGAACATACTGCGTTAAATAGATAAGACACAAATAATAAAAGTTTTTCAAACTTGTAAAAAGAAATCAAATTCATTGCGTTCCTTTTTATGACTTTTCTTCCACGTGAACGACCACAGTCGACCCACCTCTCAATGGGCTAGGTACGTTTTTTCAAGAATTTACATTGTTTAAATTCTAAAGAATATTTTCATATATTTATTTAAATGTCAAAGTTGAAGAATTTCAGGGCATTACTTTTACGAAAAATATTGTTGTTTTAAATTAGCAAAATATTCTTTTCTGGTTATCTTTTCAGTAAAAATTGTTAAATTATTTTTTTTGTATTGTGGGATTATCTCCCTTGTTTGTTAAAGGACTTGGACCAAGTAACCAATGGGCACCCCAAATCATCAACTTAATAATAGACTCTCTGAATTTGATAAAAGCATAGATAACAAAACTAAAAATCAACTAAAAACCAAATTACATAACCCCATGAATACGACTGGAGCAACAGTCGAAAGCGCTCGGGAAATAAGTATGAAAAATATCATGAATCAACTCGATCCAGATTCAAAAAGGATGGCCAGAAGACTGGAAAAAATATCCATACAAAAAATGAAAAAAGAATACTCCGTGGTATTCATAACACATGTCTTACGAATAATTTGCTGCCAAAATACAAAAATTAAAATATATATATATATATATATATATATATATATATATATATATATATGCAAAAGAAATTCACGTTAACAAGAACAATTTTATTTTATTGCCTGATTAAACTTAGAAGAATTGATACAAGAATGTCATGTGTAATATAAAGAGTTGTATGAAGGAAATGTCCTTATAGGAAAATAGTCTGGGCACCTCACGTGGTGTAATGGTTAGCGACCTAGATTAGCCAGACCATTGGTAGTGAGTTCGAGTCTCACTGGGCACCCCATACTTCTGGCCTTGTGCCACATCTAAGCTAAGCCTAGTAAATAACTATAGGAAAATAGTCTTTTAGTAGAAATAATGTTGAGATCCTTGATATAATAGCTAGTAGAAAGAAAAATGTAGACTTTTATGTTGACATATAAAGTCGTCGGGGCGGCCTAAAGTCAGTATCAGCCAGTCAGCGAGGGAGTCCCTTTTCAATAGCGCTGGACCAAGGCTTGTTTTAGCATCTGAGGTGGAGCGCCACACCTACCATCAGCTCCTTACTTTACCGCACAGATCCCTGTGCTGCTCATACGCTGAGTTGGCGAGGACCGGTATCGAACTAGGAACCTTGTGGTTTCTAGCCGAACGCTCTACCGACTGAGCTAACCCGGCCCCTTTTAATTATAAAACTAACCCCTAACCCTAACCCTAACCCCTACCAAACAACCGGATTTTGACGGTGTAAATGGAAAAGTGTCCCACGAATCGAGATCGCAAAAGGAGTGCCTAAAGGTCATATGGTCCACTTATTCTTATCTAGATTGTGAGAGTAAATAATGCATTTCTATATAATTTGTAACATTACTGCACCCATTTTCCCAATGTGCTATTCTAAATAAGTACCCAAACTAGTACGGATTGAGTCTAATTAATTATATACAAGCATGTTTAATAATTTCACGCAACCAATAACTAAAGACTCTTCTCAAATACTATTTCTCTGAATTGGACACATAGCCTAGTGGATACAGGAGTTAGCTTAAGACAGTATAAGCGACAAATATCTCTAGACTGCAGGTTCAATCCTGGTCAGGGGCAGCAGTAATATAGAATAATCATTAACACAGCTTAATACCTGTACCCCAGCTATGGTTAGCGGAATGAGAACAGGATACCTCGTTTACTGAATAAAGGATTAGGTTCAAAGTTCCATGATGGCTCCTGATTACAAGTTCCGAGTTCGAAAAGAAGGTTCCCGAGTCCGAGAAGGTTCTCGAGTCCGACAAGAAATACCCGAAGAATGCCGGAGGGGACATCGGCCGAAATGTTGTACAGATAAAAATGAAGACGCGGACAATAATCGGAATAATACAAATAATACTAATCTTCGCAAATATGTAAGTCTCTCACTAACTTTTATTCTGCTAGAAAGCTCACACACCCGTGAGTATGATAAAGGTTTTGCTTATAGACACACCTTCAATCACTCTTTTTGTATCTTTTTTTTTTTTTTTTTTGTTATGTATTCTCATTTTTATTTGGTTTGCACCGACAGTAAAATATGTTGAGTTGTTAATTATTTTTGTATTCATTCTTAAGAGGAAATTACATATCTCCAATCATAATTCCTGTTAGGGTCCCAACGGTTTGAAACATTATTAGTCTTAAATAGGAATACTTGATATCATATATCTGTGTGCAAACAAATCATTGATATTAGATAGAAATAATTACTTTAAACCATATACATATTTACCAACCCCTCCGCACGAGTAGGATGTGACACAAGGTCAATTTCTTAAGCGGAGTTCAACAGGTTTGAATTCAGTTTTCTTTCTCCTAGACCGGTTGCCTAACCAAGGTTAAAGAGCCCAGTCTACCCTACTATTTATCCATAGCTGGAGAGAGAGTAGGATTCATACCTTTCCCAAGGGTATTAGCTCTAAGTGAAATGCAATTACCACATCCAGGATTTGAACTCGGGGCGACGAGTCCATTTCCCATGACTTTAACCATTACACCACGCGCTTCCACATACTTTAACCCATATATGTCTGTGTGGATTATTAGTATTTGAAAGGAATACTTGAAGCCACATAACTGAATATTTACCACGTACCCCACGTGTACGGGTTAGGCACAAGGCCCTATTAATGAAGGACCACCCACAGCCGAGACTCATGGGTGGCCGGTGCAAAAAATGCGTATATCCCTTCGGCATTCCCGCTCAAGGACGGCACCTCAAGCACCTGGCAATGAACCCAGTCCTGTCCCTTAAAATCGAGGGGGCATGTGTTGCCTGGGGGGATGGCCTCCTGGGATCAATGATGTTAACTTATGCGGTCCAGGGCCGAAGCCACCGGACCCTAACTGGGTGCAAACAGATGACTGCTATTAAATATAAATAGTTACTTGAAACCATAAAACTGTTTATAAATTATTAGTATTAGATAGAAATACTTGAAACCATACTTCTGGGTGCAAATTTGTATCAGCTAGAAATACTTGATACAGGGTCGGCGTTACCCTTTAGGTGAACTAGGCGATCGTTTAGGACACGAGCATGTAGGGGCGTCTCAAATTCAGAGTAAAATAAATTTCTATTTATATTTAGGATGTCAATTTAATATATTGTCCGACCAATAAGTAAAAGTAAAGTCGACGGAGTGGCCTATTTAGATTAGGCGAGGTCACGTGGTTTAAACCTCAGCCAATCAACAGCCAGAATACGTGGCTGGTTGACTACTTAAGCACTGATACTGAGAGACGTCCATTTGCAATCATTGACGAAGGACTTGCAATACTGAGGAGCACCAAGGAACAACCAAAGGATTCTTTACCAAGGATTTCCACTGGACAAGCGCTCTTGCTTGAAGCCGAAATGATGGCCCATAAAATCGCACCCCCCCCCCTACGCAAAATAAAACAAATAAATTATATAGTAATGTAATACTTACATTCACCATCCAGATAAGCAGAAATCTCTGCCGTACAAAGCGAATTAAATGAGAGACGTCCAAGACGTCCAAGAGGAGCACCAAGGAACAACCAAAGGATTCCTTACTTTTCCTTGCTTGAATCCTATAGGATGGCCCATAAAATCGTAACGATAATAATAATAATTGGTGATTTTTATGGATGAAGTAATAAAGCCACAAGATGAAAATAATGTTATCAATGGTGTTTCGAGAGTTAAAACCATGTAATAATGGGTTACTTTACCTACATCAGCGTTATCCTTTAGGTAAACTAGGCGATCGCTTAGGGCGCCAGCATGTAGGGGCGCCATAAATTCAGGTTAAACTAAATTTATATTTATATTCAATAGGTACCACCAAAATATGTCACGTGGTTAGTTTAGGCTATATTGTAGGAAGAAACGTAAATATTTTTGAACTTTTTAAAAAATCTCGCAAAAAAGAAATAACGAACATAAAGAGTTGTTATAAAGAAAAACAGTTAATTCAAAATCAAATTATCCGTTTGGGGAAAAATTACACACCGTTATCTTGAAAAATAAGTAAAACAGTCCGTTTTTTACAACAAGGTCAATTTCTTTATTGATATTTTTTAGCAAGTTCTGTATTCATGATTCTTTTACTAAAAAACTTTGGCACTGAAACTTATAAAAATCTTATAATTGTTCAAATTTTTATCTTTATAGAAAAAAAAGTAAAAATCGTTTTTTCTCAGTTCATTTTTTCATATTTTATAAAACAAAATAGGGGAGGGTACACCCTGTAAAAAATATTTACCCAAATATATTTTTAGGAAAAAACTATTTCAGGCATATTTACATTCAAAGGTAAGTAATTATGGAAATTTTCGTGAAAATTGGGCCATTAATTTTTTCATAGAATTTTTTAAAAAACCTCTAGTCATAACTTGTTTTTGGTTACGTTAAATTTCAATTTATTTAACGGTGCAAAATGTAAACATTGTTTTTCGTTCATAATTTTCATTATTTCAGTAAGCTGATTTTTTTTTATCGTCAGGAGTTTGTTTAATGTTTCTTCTTTCAAATGGACAAAAAATTTCAAGATAATATTAACTTTTATGCAGGTTTCATTGTATTAAATATAAGGGGGGGATTCACGGGGAAAATTGGTGATACCTAATATTTAAGACGTCAGTTTAAGTCAGTGAATCTTTTTACGATTTTTGTTTAGTTGAAAGCTTTGCAAACTCTGTCACTCCATTTCAATGAGTGGCCGATAATTTAAGGAAGCGCGCACATAAAGGCTTGCCTAGGGCGTCAAATCATCTTGCACTGGCCCAGACTTGATGTCCGCCCTGTTGGCTGGGCGTTAGAATGCACGACTGCACCTCTGTAGAGGGTAAGACTCCCCAATGGGGCCACTGTTGGCCGTGGGTGGCGACCCGTAATGTTTAAGGATAGAACCCAGGTGGATGAGCAGTTCATGACTTGCAATACTCCACTTTGGCTCTATCTTAGGCTAGACGGGCGGTCTGAGAGGCCCCCTTCGATCAATCGGCTGGTCACGTCAAGTCCTAGCACCTATATGATTTTCCCAACCCTATTGCCCTTATGGCAAGCCCCAACCCCTTTTTATCATATGGGTGCTAGAAGGTGGTGGTTGAGGGTCTACATGCCCTAGGAATGACGTTAAACTCTATCTGATGGTGAGGTTCCAGTTTTGGATGTTTGGGAATGTGGAGCACCCCTTCATCACCATTGTCCCTGGTCCACTCTGACCCGGAGTGGTAGTACCTGTTAGGGTCCTATCTATGGGTAAATAGAAAAACATGAGTTGATAAACAAAAATGTATTATCCTTTAAGAATTGATTTTTTCCAAACTTTATCGGCATTAAATAATCCACTGTGGTTGATATGCCGTAAAACAAAACAAAACAAACCAAACGGACTTGATGCTATATAACTGTATGCAAACAAATAATTATAGACAAATAAGTTAAATGGAAAGTTGAAAATAAAGTTATAATTATATCAAATTTAATAATGAATCAAATTTCTGCATTAAATGATCCATAGGGAGTTGATATGCCTTTAAACAAATAAGTCAAACCGAAAATCTCTACATTGATATTGCTTAAGTTTATCGTCTTACTGGACACTGCTGGAGAAGCAAGGACGAACTCATAAGTGATGTTCCCCTATGAAATCCTGCGCATGGTCACGCCAGAGTGGGCTGTCCAGCAAGAGCATACATCGATCAGCTCAGTGCGGATTCTGGATGCTGCACAGAGGGCCTATATAGAACGGGTGGCAAGATGTAAGTTGGGGTCCACAATAGTATCTTAGTGTTCAATATATTTATGACTTATTTTACTAGTGAATATTCATTTTCCGTAGAAAAGAAACTGGAGGAATTAAGAATGTTTTGGGACTCTTAAAATTTCCCGGTGGTAAGCAAGTAATTTTAGATGAAAGAAGACGAGAACAACAATTGAAAATAAAGAAACATATATTGAAAAAAGGAGTGGCAAATTTGTGGCATTTGCTAGCCAGTCTTATCTTGCTGAGGTGAGGTGATGGTAAAGGTGAGCACTGGAATATTATTCCACTCGCTGGTTGACAAGGTGAAGGGCGCTGGATGAAACCACCCGCTGTTTGACAAGGTAATGGAGCGCTTGAAAAACGCGTCTGGCCTGTTGAATGCCAATACAATAAATGACTTTCGTCAAGGGATTTAATTTCGGCGCTAATATCGTATATTGGCGATTTGCCCTCTGGTGCCAGGGGGAGATAATTTAACTATAATTTTTCTGATAGAATTGGAAATCAGGACAGAAAGATAGTTGTGTATTTCATATGGTGTATAGCTTTCATTTTTTTTTTACATTGACGACACAGTTTTTATAAACATTTTTTGTCATACATTGCTTACGTTTCGTTAGCCCAGCCAAATGAATTTAATCAAGACGTGTATAAAAAGAAACAATTCAATGAAACATCTAAATGATTACTGAAGTTTAAAGATCTTATATAAAGAGATTATCGACGTAGCGTGACACAGTTTGGAACGAGTTCAACAAATCATGGTCCCGTGAAAAGAATCACTGACTTATTTAAATTCTTAAAATAAATTCCTCGTGTCACCATAACATTGGAATGTCTCAATAAAAGATTTTATCAGTCCTCCATTGAAATGGTGTGACACAGTTTGGAAGAACCGTGAAAAAATTCACTGACTTATTTTATTGTTTTATATAAATTCATCGTCTCACCATAACATTTGAATTACTCATAGTTTACTTGCATAACTGATTCCGGTTTAGGTCAATATATTTATGATTTATTTACTAATGAATATTAAATTTCCATTGAATTTAGTTAGTAGTTAAAGTTTATGTGCGATAAATTAATTATACTTCTACAATACTCAAAATATTTGGTGCTCTTTCAATATGGGATCTACTCAATGGTTTCTAATCTAATATGTGATCTACCGAGTTGTTTACATTCCAATATATGATCTACCCATTAACTACCAATTATTTCCACATTACTTAACCCTAACCCTAACCCTGTCTTCTTTTTTTCCTTGTAGATCACATGCCATGAATAGTAGATCAATAGTAGATTACAAACCTTCGGTGGATCACATATTGGAGGAGCACCAAATATTCTATCAATTTTTTATACAATTCGTCTTTATTGTGGAAAAAAATATTGAGGGATCCCTCTACTCACGTGGATGGCGTCGGCTGGAGTGGCGGTGTCCATTACAAAGTACCGAAGGCGAGATCAGCGCATGACGGAGATTTTATACCTTGCTACCGGATGTGAGCGGGTATTCTTTGTATAAATAAACGTCAGACGACAGAGATCGCAGCTTCGTTTTTTCAAGCCATACTGTGCGTTTGTTACCTGACCAGTCTACTTGATATCGAATCTTTGTTACTTGGATAGTTAATCGACCCTTGATAGAGCCTAAGGGTCGCGAAACGGGCATTGTTTCGCAAGAACCGGATAACTGACCACGGATTCCATGCCATTGTCTCTTTTTCTTTTCCTTACCCTTTCATGGTCGAATCATTTTCGACATTATATTTAATTATAAAAATACTGTCTTGGATTAGGTGATACGTTTGGATCTCAAAATCCCAGAGAATTTTATATATATCTTATTCTCTTGGGTGGATTCTCTTAGGTGGATTCTCTTGGGTGGATTCTAGATTGTTCATGTATCATTTTGTAGTATGGACAAAATTTAATTTTCAAAATAGTAAGTTGGGGTCCACAATAGTATTTTAGTGCCCAATATGACTTATTTTACTAGTGAATATTCATTTTCCCTTGAATTTAGTTGTTAAAGTTTGTGTAATTAATTATACTTCTACAATACACAAAATATTCTATCATTTTTTTTTTATACCGTTGAATTATTTTCATTTTGTGCATTTGGTTGCGATAATATAGATTTATATATGAGTGTTTAGTGGTTGGATTATTGTTGTCTTTATTTTTTTTGTTGATTGTAGTTTTTGATAGTGTGTCTGATTTCATTATCAATTAAGTAATTGGGGAATGCATTATTAATCAGTGTTTGTTTAATGTTTTTTAATTCTGTGTAAAATATTGTTTTTGAGGATGAGATTAACTTTGCACGGGTTATTAGATTATTGATAATTGCTTTTTTATGACTTATTTTACTAGTGAATATTCATTTTCCGTTGAATTTTGTTGTTAAAGTTTATGTGCAATAAATTAGTTATACTTCTACAAAACACAAAATATTTTATCAATTTTATCATACAATTCTTCTTAATATCTAAATATAAAAATACAATAGGATTTTAAAATATCGATTAGCTATGCGGGATCTACTAGATTATGATAGGAATCAAATGGGTGCATTGGTTTTAAAAAAAAGGTGCACTGTTCTGCACTATATAGAATACACATATGGGGTAGCAAAAGGTCTGGGGTGTTTTAAGGTATAAAGGTGGATGGATATTCTCGTGTGTGTTCTTAGGGTATTTGCTTTTAACCCCATCTTATTTGGTGGTCGCGCTGAAAACGAAGGAATTTAAGGAACAAAAAAGAAAAGAGACAAAGACAGGGGGTAATTTTATGACTTAGGCTTTATTGACCGGGTCATAGTCGCCTGTAGCAAGGGAATATCTCTCTGGCTATTAGGAGCGACTAGACCCAGTAACGGCCTAAATTCGAATGGCCGAGATATTCTTTTTGGGGTCGGGAGACAGTCCTTTTTGTTGCACATGCGCGGAGGGCTCTTCCGGTGAAGGCCCATGGGAGTTTTTTCTTTATTCTAATTTTATTCTATTTTTATTTTAATCCCCACACATAACTATCTTTCCGTCTTATCGATAGGACCTAAAATGCGATGGGTTAGCTCAGTCGGTAGAGCGTTCGGCTAGAAACCACAAGGTTCCTAGTTCGATATCGGCCCTCGCCAACTCAGCGTATGAGTAGCACGGGGATCTATGCGGTAAAGTAAGGAGCTGATGGTAGGTATGGCGCTCTAACTCAAGCGCAAAACAATCTCCTTGGTCTAGCGCTTGTGAAAGCGGGATTTACTCCCTCGCTGATTGGCTGATACCGATTCAAGGTCACCCCTACGACTTTACTTTTATTTACTCACCCTCATGTTCCACAGTTTTTCAGCTCTCTAGTCAGGTCCATGTTCTTTTGTTTGTTTGTTGTTTTTTTGTTTTTGTTGTTTTTTTTTGGGGGGTTGTTTTTTATTTGTGTGTTTGTTTTTGTGCTTTTTTTCTGTGTTCCACCGGGGCGGCAAATCCACTTGATGACAAGTTATCTTCTTCTTGTTAATTAAGTCAGGTCTCCTGGCCGGGAGTATGTGATCCGTCTGTACCTGTGCTGTTGTTGGCTGCCATAAGTAATCTTCCTTTTGTATACTCTTCGAGTCGATGGGCCTCTACGCAGTCCTCCATGTTGGCAAGACCTCTTCCACCTTCCTTCTTGATACTTATAGCCTATCCCTGTCGTCCCTAGGGTGTAACGCATTGTGCATTATTATAATTATTATTATTATTATTATTATTATTAAATAGGAAGATTCTTGAAACCATATTCGCTACGAATAATTTGAACACAGCCATATGGTCCAAGTGTTCCAATCGAATTCTAATAATTTATACACAATTATATAGTTCCAAGTAACTATCAAATAAAGATAATAAAGTAACTATTCCTATTTAATATCAATAATCATTATTTGAACTTGTTTCGTCCAGTCCATTTCCTTTGATAATAACCATTTCAATAATCAATATTAACACAGTTGTATGTACTTACTGAACCCCTCCACCACAGACAAGATGCGACATAAGATTCATTTTATTTTATACGAATGATATAAATTATATGTATACAGAATGGTTACTTGACACTACTATTGAATACTTGAAACCATATAACTGTGTGCAAATTATTTGTATTAGATAGGAATACTTGATATCATATAACTATGAGCAAATTATTTGTATTAGATAGGAATACTTGATATCATATAACTGTGTGCAAATTATTTGTATTAGGAATACTTGAAACCAGAAAGACTGAGTGAAAATTATTTGTATTAGATAGAAATACTTGAAACCATGTTAATGTTTGCAAATTATTTGTATTAGATCGGAATATTTGATATCATATAACTATGAGCAAATTATTTGTATTAGATAGGAATACTTGATATCATATAACTATGTGCAAATATTTGTGTCAGATAGGAATACTTGATATCATATAACTATGTGCAAATTATTTGTATTGGATAGGAATACTTGAAGCCATATAATGTGCAAATTATTTGTGTCATACTTGATATCATATAACTATGTGCAAATTATTTGTATTGGATAGGAATACTTGAAGCCATATAATTGTGTGCAAATTATTTGTGTCAGATTGGAATACTTGATATCATATAACTATGTGATTTGTATTGGATAGAATACTTGAAGCCATATAATGTGTGCAAATTATTTGTGTCAGATTGGAATACTTGATATCATATAACTATGTGCAATATTGAAGCCATATAATTGTGTGCAAATTATTTGTCAGATTGGAATACTTGATATCATATAACTATGGGCAAATTAATTGTGTTAGATAGGAATACTTGAAACTATATAACTGTGTGCAAAGTATTTGTGTTAGATAGGAATACTCAAAACCATATATAATTGTGTATAAATTATTTGTATTAGATAGGAATACTTGAAACCATATAACTGTGTGCAAATTATTTGTATTATGAATACTAACTTGAAGTTATAATTGTTTACAAATTAATATTATTAATAATTACTTGAAATCTTCAATCGTTTGAAAAAGACTGATTTCGGTATTAAATAACCCAACAAGAGTTGACATGCCATTAAACCAACCAGCAACTATATATCTCTATCTCACTGTTAGTCTTTCACTTTTCGGGCGTCCCATCTTAGTGTAATCTTAGTGATTAGCAAGCTAGTCACGCAGATCTATTATTACTGAATTGCAAGTTCGATCTCCGCTGAATGCTTCATACTTACGACCTTGTGTCACATCCTACATGTGATAAACGGATTGGGTAAATGCCAAACTCTCTCTCTCTCTCTCTCTCTCTCTCTCTCTCTCTCTCTCTCTCTCTCTCTCTCTCATACCGATATTGTAATTTTTCTCCTTCTTTATGTCCACAACTGGTCTTCTCTCTCTCTCTCTCTCTCTTCTCTCTCTCTCTCTCTCTCTCTCTCTCTCTCTCTCTCTCTCTCTCTCTCTCTTTCAATCTCTCTCTATCTATATATATACATATATATATATATATATATATAATATTTTTCTTCTTCTTCTTCTTCTTCTTAACTTTCTCTTTCTCTCTTTTTCTCTTTCTCTCTCTTTTCTCTTTTCTCTCTTTTTCTCTTACTTTCTCTCTTTTTCTCTCATTTTCTTCTTCTTCTTCTTCTTCTTCTTCTTCTTCTTCTTCTCTCTTTCTCACTCTTTTCTCTTTCTCTCTTTCTCCCACTTTTCTCTCTCTTCCTCTATATCTATCTCCCCCTCTATCTCTCCTCTCTCTCTTTCTCTTTCTCTTTTTCCCTCACTTTCTATCTCTCTTTTTTCTTCTCTTCTTCTTCTTCTTCTTCTCCCCCCTCTCTCTCTCTCTCTCTCTCTCTCTCTCTCTCTCTCTCTCTCACACACACTATCAATTTTTGTTCTCTAATTTCTCTTTTACTACTTTGTATATTTTCTTTGCAATCTCTTTTTCCTTCCGACTTATTCTCATCTCATTTTCTTCTTCCTCTTCGATTGTGTAAACATTGCGAGTTATACCAGGATGCGAATAAATGAGCTTTTTTTTTTAATCCAGATGAAAAACGAGTTGTCAAATTTCAAATCTAGTCTGGTGGGCTAGGTGTAACAAGATACGCTTGGCCTAAGAACCGTGACAGAAAACAGCAATTAAACAGGAGTTGCTGAGGTCACCAGGTTCGATTAGCCATCAAAGTGTACAAGTGGAGGTTCGGGATTCTGTTGATTGGTTGGTTGGTTGGGTTTTACGGCATGTCAACCCTTGTTGGGTTGTTTTATGCTGAAATCGTTTGGTTTTATTCATTCTTGATGGGTATTCAATTTTGTTTTAACTCAATCTTTTTTAAAACTCATTTTTTAAACATGTTTTAACTAATTTTTTTTCTATTTAACCCATAGATGGACCCTAACAGGTACTATTACTCTCCAGAGTTATCTGAAGCCTATAAAAAGAATATCTCTCTCTCTCTCTCTCTCTCTCTCTCTCTCTCTCTCTCTCTCTCTCTCTCTCTCTCTCTCTCTCTCTCTCTCTCTTCTTCTTCTTCTTCTTTTTCTTCTTCGTCTTCTTCTTCTTCTTCTCACCTTCTCTCTTTATCTCACTTTTTCTCTTTCTCTGTCTATCTGTTCTCTCTCTCTCTCTCTCTCTCTCTCTCTCTCTCTCTCTCTCTCTCTCTCTCTCTCTTCTTCTTCTTCTTCTTCGTCTTCTTCTCTTCTTCTCACCTTCTCTCTTTCTCTCTCTTTTTCTCTCTCCCCCCCCCTCTCTCTCTCTCTCTCTCTCTCTCTCTCTTCTCTCTCTCTAACTGTCTATCTGTTTCTCTCTGTATCTCTCTCTCATACCGATATTATTTTTTTCTTTCCCTACTTTATGTCCACAACTGGTCTTCTCTCTCTCTCTCTCTCTCTCTTATATATATATATATATATATATATATATATATATATATATATATATATATGGTAGCTGGCGAAGAGACAAGCGGTAGTGTGGACGGATAGCAATTGAGCCATTCAAAAATACAAAGCGAGCTGGTTTTTACGAGATGGTAGTATCTACCTCGTACATTGTGTCCGTTATCCATATCTACATACTTTCACGGAATCGGAAAATTAACAGGGGAAATAAAACAACAGAGGTCCTAACGCTTCGGGCAAGTTGCGTTTTTATGTTTCACCTCCGCCATTAGACGACTAGCGATCAGCGACACAGCGGTCGCCAGTGACTACGTCAGTGATTTGGAACGATTTCAGTCGACCGATGCTCCTGCATTCTCAACACGGCAACACAACTGATGTCTCTATCTCGAATTCACAGACAAGCAGTATTAGCAGTTTTAAATCCACTGCTTTAGAATAATTAGAATTTTATTCCTCATTATTTGAATATGATATCCCTATTTGTTCCACCCTGTCGACTAAGGTGTTAGAATGCATCGATTAGCCGTGGGTGGCGACCCGTGATGCTTAAGGATGGAGTCTTGGTGGATGAGCAGTCCATGACCTGCAACACTCCACTTCGACCCTTACTTGGGCTAGGCGGGCGGGCGGTCGGTCGAAGAGGCCCAATCTGAACAATCGGCTGTTTACGTCAAGCCCTAGCACCTATATGATTGCCCCAACCCTATTGCCCTTATGGCAAGCCCCAACCCTTTTTATCATATGGGTGCTAGAAGGTGGTGGCTGAGGGTCTACATGTCCTGAGAATGACGTTAAACTCTATCTGATAGTGAGGTTCCAGTTTTGGAGGTTTGCGGAATGTGGAGCACCCCTTGATCACCATTGCTCCCTGGTCCACTCTGACCCGGAGTGGTAGTACCTGTTAGGGTCCCATCTATGGGTTAAATAGATAAATGTGTTTATAAAAAAATTTGAGTATCTATTAAGAATGACTTTATTTCAAAAGTTTTCGGCATTAAATGACCCACTGAGGTTGATATGCCGTAAAACAAAACAAAACCAAACCAAACCCAATTTTTTCTTCCAAAAAACTAAGTCAATAGCCATTAAAAGTAACATTTTTTAAAATTAAATTTGAACTTTATTATTGACTAAAATGTTGAACTTTTTGCTGTAAATATAGTAAAAATATTAGTAGTTTTAAACATTAGCAGTTTTACATATTAGCAGTTATTTCCAGTAAATTAAACATTAGCAGTTTTAAATTTGATATTGATAATCTGGTTATTTTCTATAACTCCAACATAAATAAAGGGGAACCACTCTTGACTGATAAATTATCTATTGATCTACTATGAAAAAAGAAGACGGGGTTAGGGTTAGGTTTAGAGTTAGGGTTTAGGGTTAGGGTTAGGGTTAGTTTAATGGGAAAATAAATAAATAATCTATCAGTTAAGAGTGGTTCCCCTTTGTTTATGTTGGAGTTATAGGAAATAACCGATAATCTATATTAACTAGAATTTTGAAATTTACTTTTTACTGTGAATATACTAAAATATTAGTAATTTTAGATATTTGCTGTTATTTCAAGTAAATTAAACATTAGCAGTTTTAAATTCGACTTAGATTATTAACTGCAATTTGAAATTTACCTTTTGCTATAAATATACTCAAATATTAGCAGTTTTAAAATATTAGCAGTTATTTCAAGTAAATTAAACATTAGCAGTTTTAAATTCGATTTAGATTATTAACAAAAATTTTGAAAATTTACCTATTGCTATAAATATACAAAAAATAACAGAAGTTTTAAATATTAGCAGTTATTCTAAGAAAATTAAACATTAGCAGTTTTAAATTCGACTTAAAATTATTAACTGAAATTTTGAAATTTACCTTTTGCTATAAATATACTCAAATATTAGCAGTTTTAAATATTAGCAGTTATTTCAAGTAAATTAAACATTAGCAGTTCTAAATTCGACTTAGATTATTAACTGGAATTTTGAAATTTACCTTTTGCTATAAATATACTCATATATACTAGCAGTTTTAAATATTAGCAGTTATTTCAAACGTGGAATAATTGTAATCCTAATAATTATTGACTGTGACCTCATAAGCAGAAAATAAATTTCTAAAGGTTGGGAACCTTTTTATGCCACATTCTTGTCCGAGGGAAAATGAGTCACACAAAAGTCTCTGGAATTTTAAGACACAAACGGATCACACGATCCCTGCCAGAAGACCAGACCCAGTTTTAGGTTTTAGAAAAAGAAAAGAAATTGACGTCACGTGGATTTCGGCGTCTCCACAGAACATAAGAAATAAATGTGCGGTTAAGAGTGTACACATCTGTATGGAATGGGAGGTTAGGGTGGGTAGGTTGAGAGATCAATATCCCCTTTTTTGTCCACGGCCCCGAGATCACTATTAGTCCGCTCCCTGGCGTGCGATTTACAAAAGGTTTCCTTCAGTGTTGGGTGTCGGAGGGTAACTGCCCTGTTCACCAGTGCAAGTAAACATTGGCACTTTAAGTCTGAAATCTACTCTTATTCTAACAAAATACAAATCGTGCGTCATATCTCTCTCTCTCTCTCTTTCTCTCTCTCTCTCTATTTCACCCCTTATCGTTCCCTTTTCTCCTGTCTTTCATCTGGAAAGAAAAAAAGAAAGAAATTCGGAATGATTACACCCCACCTACCCAACTCTCTCTCTCTCTCTCTCATACCGATATTGTAATTTTTTCCTCCTTCTTTATGTCCACAACTGGTCTCTCTCTCTTCTCTCTTCTCTCTCTCATATATATATATATATATATATATATATATATATATATAATATCTCCTTTCTTCTTCTCTTTCTTTCTTCTCCTTTCTCTCTCTCTCTCTCTCTCTTCTCTTCTCTTTCTCTCTCTTTTTCTCTTACTTTCTCTCTTACTTTCTCTCTTTTTCTCTCACTTTCTCTCTTTTTTCTTTCTTCTTCTTCTTCTCTTCTTCTTCTTCTTCTTCTTCTTCTTCTTCTTCTTCTTCTTCTTTTCTCTCTTTCTCACTCTTTTCTCTTTCTCTCACTTTTCTCTCTTTTCCTCTATATCTATTCCCCCCTCTATCTCTCCTATCTTTTTCTTCTCTCTCTTTCTCTCTCTCTCTCTCTTTCTCTTTCTCCCTCACTTTCTATCTCTCTTTTTCTTTCTCTTCTTCTTCTTCTTCTTCTTCTTCTTCTTCTTCTTCTTCTTCTCTCTATCTCTCTCTCATTCTCTCTCTTTCCTCTTCCCTTTTCTCCCCCCTCTCTCTCTCTCTCTCTCTCTCTCTCTCTCTCTCTCGTCCTTATGTAGGTAACATATTGGGCTCCAACATCATAGTAAGCGAGTTAGAACTACGATCACTTTCCGAGTAATGCCCTTGAGAAAGGTATAAACTCCTTCATCTCTAATATGGTTTAAATAATACCACTACTGTTCTTATCCAAAGAAGACTTTGGCATTAAATAGCTTCTTACTATTAGGACATTTCTCTCATACAACTATGTATAAGTTTTTCTTATTGTATTCTATTCTCTTTAAATTTGTTCAGACAAGAAAAATTGTTCTTGTTAATTCGTCATGAATTGTTCTTGTGTATATATCCCCACAAGGATATACATTCCACACACAGGTTTCTCTGAATGTTTGAGATGAGGTTTGATGATTAGTATTATCTATGTTATTCGGACTATTGTCCCCATCTTCATTGTTATCTGTACAATGTTTCCCTAGCTTTTCAATACCTTATCCACTAGGCCATGTGTCCAATTGGACACATGGCCTAGTGGATAAGGTAGTTAGGTTAAGACAGTTCTAAGTGACAGTTATCTCTGGATTCCGGGTTCAATCCTGAGTAGAGGCAGTAACATAAAAAAATAAGTAACACAACTCCCACACCAGCTATGGTTAGCGGAATGAGAACAGGATACCCCCGTGGACTAAATAAAGGGTTAGGTTCAAAGTTCCGTGATGGCTCCCGATTACGACAAGAAAGTTCCTGAGTTCGAAAAGAAGGTTCCCGAGTCCGACAAGAAATACCTGAAGAAGGCTGGGGGGTATATCGGCCGAAACGTTGTACAAATAACAATGAAGATGGGGACAATAGTCCAAATAACACAGATAATACTAACCACACACAGGGTTTCGCTAAAAAGCATCCGGGTTTGTTTCATTGTTAACTCATAAGTTTAGCGATGAGTTGTGGCACTCAAAACGACAAACATGAGAGGATCAACCTTCAGTCGTCGATAAAATAGCTTTTTCGCAACATCCCCAAATTTTTTCTTTGTTTTTTTTTTGTTTTGTCTTTGTTTTTATTGTTGTTGCTTTTTTGTTGTTGTTGTTTTTTTTCTTTGTTTTTTTTTTACTATTTCTTTGAATTTTTTAGATGATGCTTGATAATTAGTATTATTTGTATTATTCGGACTATTATCCTCATCTTCATTGTTATCTGTACAAAGGCTCCCGAGTCCGACAAGAAATACCTGAAGAAGGCCGGAGGGCACATCGGCCGAAACGTTGTACAGATAACAATGAAGATGAGGGCAATAGTCCGAATAATACTATAGTAATAAAATGTCTCTTTCTCTCACTTTTTTTTCTCTCTCTCTCTCTCTCTCTCTCTCTCTCTCTCTCTCTCTCTCTCTCTCTTCTCTCTCTCTCTCTCACGCGTGCACGTAATGTTATATTAATTCACCAAATAATCGGCTAATATATACACGCAGGAGTTCGATGCGACCCTATTCCCGTACACATTATTCATGCATCTTCAACCTGACTGACGACAACCACATATTTTCTTTTCCATTTCTCTTCTTCTCAATCTTAGCAGGGCATCAGAGGGCGGTAATAAAGACTCACTCTCGTTATTATATATATTTATCAACCACTCCGCACGAGCAGGATCCAACACAATCTAGTGTCTCCAGCTCTGGGCAAATGTATTTATCTAATACATACATTTACCAACCCCTGCGCACGAGCAGGATGCAACAGAAGGTCAATTCCCTAAGCTGAGTTTAACAGGTTTGAATTGTTTTCCTTCTCCTAGACTGGTTACCTTGCCAAGTTTAAAGATCCCAGTCTGTTCTAATATTTGCCCAGAGCTGGAGATACTAAATAAATACACATATTTACCAACCCCTCCGCACGAGCAGGATGCAACAGAAGGTCAATTTCTTAAGCTGAGTTCAACAGGTTTGAATTCTTTTTTCCTTCTCCTAGACTGGTTACCGAGCCCAGTCTGCCCTAGTATTTACCCATAGCTGGAGACACTAGATAAATACATAAACAAATGAATAAAATTAGACTATTAGATTGATACCGGCAATAGCCCATTTCCCCTACTGTACTATTATTATTTTACCCCATGCAAGTTTTTCTCACCTGATTGTGTTTCACGGGGATCTAAGTGACAGCAAGTCTCCTAGAGTCTCCAGTACAAAACTTTAGTAGTGCTGTTATCTGAATGGTCTCAATTATTCTTCTAATCCAGTTAATCCAGTCTCTTTTTCAAGTTATTATCCGACCAACCGTCTAGCCTAAGTAAGTGGAGTGTTGAATGTCATGGAGTGCTCAGCCAATATGATTTCGTACATAAGCATCACGGGTCGCTGTAGGGAATTATCTTCCCTTTGCCTGGAAGAGTTATCTTCCCGCTGTGTTGCCGTTTGTTCCCACTAGGGGACCTCTGGTATATAAGCAGCTGATTCAAATGCTTATGTCTCTCTTTCCTTACTGCCTCGGAACGAGCACATGGGCTAGACTTATGTCTACCCCCATTTCGGTGGGGCTTTGGCCCCCTTACATTACTGTAAGTCTTTTATACAGCATGGACTATCCTTTAGTTCCATGTCTGTAACATTTATATTTTATGTACATTTGGGTATCTCGTTTATACCTAAATATTGTATCTTGTATTTACCCTTCATGAATGTGTCCTTTTATCTCTACTCTTATATCTTATTTGTATCTTATGTATCTATGTACTTTATGTATCTTATCGTTACCATGTGCTGTACACCTATTAAATGTTTTGTCTCACAACGTGTCGGAGCTGTTATAATATTAAAATCTTTGAATCATATATCACCATCCACGGCCAACAGGTTGCCTCAATGAGGGTAAGACCACTCTACAGTAGCACAATCGGCATATTCTACAGCCCCAGCCGAGAGGACCCGACGAAAACTTGATGGCAGACTATATTTGGTAGTTGGTATGTGAAGGTGGTTTGCCTGACAGTGGCTAATCTCAATTTTCTCACTTTTAAACAGTTTTGCTCATTTTTTGTATAGATTTCGTATACGAAACACATGTAAAATTTAATTCATGTGTTGTTTTATTCAAATCAAATTGTTCAAATTTTTCCGTTTTTTACATAGAAAATAGGTTAATTTTTAGATTTCATCATCCAGGGCACAAAAGCAAAGTTTAAAATGAATGATTTCAATACTTTTACAACATAAACAATGAAGAAATAGCACCTACTATCCAGAAACAAAAGTTATGTTCCATAGTGTTATCCAGGCACAAAAGCAAAGTTTGAATGGAATTATAGCAGTTTTCAATATTTTATAGCATAAAAAACTAAGAAATAGCACATACTATCAAGGAACAAAATTAATATTTCATAGTGTTATCCAGAAAAGCAAAGTTTGAATGGAATTATAGCCATTTTCTACAGTTTTACATCAGTAGCGATTAAGAAACAGTGCGTACTATCCACAAACAAAATTTGTATTATATTGTGTTATACACACACACACACACACACACACACATACAACCTTAAGGTTCATTTCCGCTGTCGTCCTTCGCAAAAAAAAAATTATACACACACACACACACACCAACCACACACCTAAAAAATGCACAATGTTTCCTTTCGATACACACACATACACCATCTCATACCAACGCCGTAAAATAGAATATTTGACGTCATATTTCAAAACCGTTCTTCTTTCAAACTTCAAAAAAAATTTAAACTGAATAACACATAACTACCACTCGCTTTTCTCGTTATTCTGTGATAAATAATTTATTATCACCTTCCATATACCAACAAATGCCCTGAAGATGATCTAATTAATAGATCGAAACACTGCAGCGTCGGCCAATAAACTCGCCACTTAACCCATTTAAACCTGTGTTTTTTTTTTCATTTTCCCTTATATACTATATATTGTGTTATCCACGGCAGAAAAGCAAATTTTGCATGAAATAATGTCTTTTTTCTATATTTTTACAACCTAAGCAATTAAGAAATAACACAGATAATCCAGGAATAATTTTTTCATTATATAGTGTTATCCAGGGTAGGAAAAACAAAGTTTGATAGTTGGTGGGTTTATTGCTTTTAACGGCATATCAACCCGTCTGGGATTATGTTATGCCTAACGGTTAGGAAGTAATACATATTGTGTATTTATATTTATACTTTTTAGTAATTGGTTTTAACAATATGTTAGCATTATTTGGGGATTATGTTGTATGGTATTGATTAGTTTCATGTCTATATTCTATGGTATAATTTTATTTCTCTCAAAAAAGAGAGAATATCCTCCATGTTGACATTTTCAAACAGATCTTTCATATTGTTTGCTTTAAAATAACGGTTTCTGGTGTGAGCAAATAACCTGCATTCCATGAATAAGTGTTTAACTGTCAAAGGTGTTTGACATGTTTCACATTGTGTTTGTTGTTCTTGTTTGAGTATATAAGAGTGCGTTAGTCTTGTATGACCAATTCGTAATCGGGAGTGGTCATTTCCATATTTTTACAATATAAACAATTAAGAAATAACACATTATAACCCAGAAACAATCTTTTCTGTAATATAGTGTTAACCAGAACAGAAAAGCAAAGTTTGAAGGGATTAATGGCCATTTTCTATAGCTTTACAACTGAGGTCACCAAACTACGGACCGCGGGCCGGATCCGTCCCGCGAAGGCTTTTTATCAGTCCCCCCACCCGATGGTATTTGAATGTTGCGTTCTTTGCTAATCTTTTGAAAATAAATATGTTGGTTAAATTTAATTTTGTGCATCTTACGCCACTCATCCATGAATATAACATGGAAAATATAAATTTTGCTTTACATCTTTTTCTCGGAGCTTTCGTTCTAGCTAGCAAGTATTGAACACAATGATAATGTGGCCCCCGCTCGTTATTTTTTCAATTATCCGGCCAACCGTGAAAAAGTTTGGTGATCCCTGCTTTATAACATAATCTATACATATATAAAGGGCAGTTATGTGTATCTGTATGTCCGGAGGAAACTGCGAAAATAAAACAATTAACGACAAAGTAAATATAGATATATATACATTAAATATCACCAGGGCTTGTGTCGCATCTAAGCTACGCTTAGTAAATAACCATACCTTATAGATATTCCAACACATGATCCAACGGTTTCTGTTCTCCTATTATAAAAGGATTTATAAATGCAACGTAGTAAATTCCACACACCTCGTAGTTCCATGTGTTTTTATTCACCTTATTTTCTCCAGGTCTGTATGAAACCCCCTTTCAGAAAGACCTGATTAAATGGAATAATGGCCATTTTCTCTACATCATAAAGCAATTAAGAAAATAACACGTACTAATCCAAGAAAAAGAATATATGTTACATCTTACATGAATTATGATACGACTAAGTTATATTAAGCCTTCATTCCTCATATTTTTTTTTTTTTCATCATATCGCGCAATTAGCACGGATATCCATGACAATCTCTCGCCAACCTTCTCTATCAATCATTGTCGACAGGAGGTCCTCTGCACAACATCCAGTATCCGCACAGAGCTGGTCAATGTATTCCTTGATGGACGGCACATATTGGCATGTCCATGTGCTGGTTTCCACTGGAGAACGTCGCTTATGAATTCGTCATGGCTTCTCCAGCAGTGTCCGGCATGTCTTGTTCGTCTCACTCGGATGGTTTGTGAGATAGGGGGCAAGTGGTCGTACAGTGCTTCCTTGTCGAGTGTTGCTTCCACGACTTGTTCAAGATCGCACGCAGCATTCTTGTGCAGATCCCATCTAGCTTATTCTCCAGGCACCTCGTTAGGGTCCAAGTGGTATAGCCATTCAGCAGCACTGACGCAACAGCAGATTGGAAGAATAAGCTTATAATAGGCCCAGGACCCTTACTATTTTAAACCTTCGCACGAACAGGGTAGTGGAAACTTCTCGAACAGAGCAGTGAAACCTTCAAACAAACAGAGTAGTGGAAACTTCTCGAACAGAGCAGTTGAAACACAAACAAACAGGGCAGTGAAAACTTCTCGAACAGGGCAGTGAAAACTTCTTGAACAGAGCAGTGAAAACTTCAAACAAACAAAGCAGTGAACATTTCTCGAACAGGCAGTGAAAACTTCAAACGAACAGACTTCCAAGACAGTTTCACGAACGACTGCCCAAGCCTCCGACACACTCATTTCATAGGCTACGGCGAGGGGACCGATTGGTTAATCACCAGAGTTTCAGATTTGCATCAGCGTACTTCGTCCGTTCTCTCTTCCAAACTACTCTACGACAACATGCGCATGCAAATGCGTTTCGTGCGGCGATGTTGCGTATCTGCTCACGAACAATCACACTATTTTATATATATTTTTCATATACGTATTTATCAAATTGAATGTGTTCCTTTTCAGTTTCACCCTTTCCCGGTGGTTAATAAACCTGTTGATAAATCCTAACTTTGCTTCAGAGTCGTGATTGCCGGAAGGCGTTTAAAGACGATGCACACGTTTCTCCGAAACGGGCGCATGTCCAGTAGGGTATAGGCCGATTTTTCACGCATGTTGCGTTGATCCTCATTCTTCCGATGAGGAAAAACACAACGTGGGCGCAGAAAGCATCGACTGGCAACTAGCAAGAGACGCATGTGGTTGTCACGGAACTAAGTCATCTCGTCAAAGACTGGATTAGCATAAGACCACACACACCCCACTTACACTGACTACCCTCTAGATGTGGCTACAATTCCTCTCACTTAAAGATATCATACCCGGAATAAATCTGTATTAATTTCCGCTTTGCCTGACTTGCTTTGTCTATAAATAGTAGTTGGGCCACCTCATGTGGTGTAATGGTTAGCATGCTAAATTAACAAACCATTGTTAGTGAGTTCGATTCTCACTTTTGTTCCATACTTCTGGCCTTGTGCCGTATCTAAGCTACGCTTAGTAAATAACTATATCTTATAGATATTTGGGGCACCTCATGTGGTGTAATGGTTTCGTTCTGGCGGCAAGTATTGAACACAATAATAATGTGCCGCGCTGTTATTTTTCAATCCGGCCAACCGTGAAAAAGTTTGGTGATCCCTGCTTTATAACATAATCTATACATATATAAAGGGCAGTTGTGTGTATCTGTATGTCCGGAGGAAACTGCGAAATAAAACAATTAACGACAAAGTAAATATTATATTAATTACATAAGTATCACCAGCATCCTCCTGGNTAGGTACCAATTTTTTTTAAAACTCATAAAAAAAGAAGGTTATAAAGGAATTGTTTTTTTTTTTCGTTGAGTTCAATATCTGTAAAAAGTGGTTGGATTTTACGGCAGTGTCATTTTTGTTGGTTATTTTATGCGAAGACATTTTGTTTTTATCATTTCTTGCTGAGTATTCAATTTTTTTTCAACACAATTTAAAAGTAAATCCTTATACACATATTTAAATCAATTTAACCCATATGGGACCCTAACAGGTACTACCACTCCAGGTCAGAGTGGACCTATATGTCATCAGCAATTTATAATTTATAATTTCTAAATCGGAATGAATATCTAGATACTTTTTACGTGAAACCTTTCAAACATGCCTTTTATACAGAATATAATGCGTTGTTGCAATTTAATTAACAAAACTATATGTTATAAAATCAAAATTACCATGAGATAAGAAATTTACCTATATCTTTTAAACATCTATCTATCTATCTATTAATCAATCTATCTATCAATAAAACACGCCCATCTATCATCTATCTATCTATCTATCTATCTATCAATAATCACGCCCATCTATCTATCTATCTATCTATCTATCTATATATAGTATATATATATATATATATATAATATATATATACAGTCTTCAGAGCTCCGAAATTATAACTTCACTACTAGATGCAGTTTAACATCATACCTAGGCATTAAGACCCTCAGCCAGCGCCTTCTAGGATATCTATAATAAGAAGGATTGGGATTTGCCATAAGCACAACAGGGTTGGGCCAATCATATAGGTGATAAGGATTGACGTGACCAGCCGATGATCGGAAAGGGCCTCTCCGACCGCCCGTCTAGCCTAAGTAAAGGCCAAAAGTGGAGTGCATGTCATGGACTGCTCAGCCACCTGGGTTCTATCCTTAAGCATCACGGGTCGCCATCCACGGCCAACAGGTGGCCTTATTTGAGGAGTCTTACTCCGTTTAAAATTTGACCTTGTTGCCATACCATACTCGACCGAAGGTTGATATATATATATATGGCAGGTTGCTCAGTCAGTAGAGCTTTCGGTTAGGAATCACAAGGTTTCTGGTTTCAGTACCGGTCCTCGCCTACTCAGCGTATGCGTAGCACAGCGATAATGTGCGGTAAAGTGAGGATTAATGGGGTTGTGGCGCTCCACCACAGACCGCTAAAATAATCTCTCTGTCTAGCGTTTAGTGAAAAGGAGATATACTCCCGTCGCTGTTTGGCTGATAACGACATTAGGCCGCCCTGACCACACACACACACACACACACACACACACACACACACACAGCACACACACACAGACATATGTGTATATTGCATCATTATTTTCTGGTATTTTTTCTGAATATTGACTTTGCGTTATTACAGATCTTACATATTACCCAGTGAATAATGGAATGACCCATCTGCCCCCGTACCTGAACAGTGGCGATAGTTCTAAACACTATTTAAGAACACACAGATTTACTCTGTGCAGATTCACCTGAAATTACTAGACGACGGACTCTTCCTTCCTAATACTCACGTGACCTTACTAATATCACCCAGCTAAAAAAAAATTGACCTCGTGCACATCCTACTCGTGCGGAGGTGTTGGGTAAATACATAAAAGGTGGGAAACAATATCATTTTTTTTTCTGAGTCCTCATCTTGTTTTTTTATTTTTTAAAATTATTTTATTTTAACCATGAAACCATTTAATCTCTGATCAGATTAGGATTGTGTTTCTATTATTCAAATTGTAAGACGCCAGGTTTCGTCACTATTAAGTGGGTGTGTGATGCTCATGTTCAAAAGAAACTGGTCAGACCTGAAAAAAAAGAAATGTGAATCAATGACTGGGGTTAAATTTGACTGGGGCGTGAGACGTGAAAATCAAGACGGCCAGAAAGACTGTTTCGACGGTTTTGTGTCCTCGTTAGTAAAAGTGAAAGTTATACTTTAACACAAATAATATAATAGATCTATTTGAAAATGTCGACACGGATGAGATTCATACCAAAATTATGAATATATATATATATATATATATATAATATATTTTATATATTTATTTATTTATTTATTTATAATTATAATACGAATGAAAAGTCGGACCGACTTTTCATTTGTATTATTAATTATGAATAAATAAAATAAATAAATAATAAAGCTCTTACATAAGTAATTGAGCCCTCTATAATCATTTCTTCAATAATAATAATAATTTAACCTATATATATATATATATAAGTAAAAATAACAAAAGACTTAGAGATTTAATAGTCTAATATAGGCTCCCTGAAATAGAGAAAATGCTAAAATCTCTAAGTCTTTAGTTATTTCTTTACTTATATATTTGCTCTGTGACTCTAACATTAAGAGCACACATTGAGCTCTCAAACTGCGACAGGTTTTTTTAATAAAAACTCTTGTGTCGCAAGAAAGATTTCTCTCTGGACTTTTGGATTATATAATATATATATATATATATATATACTTCTTTGTTGTGGTACAAGTTTCTTGGTACAAGGTGATTCTAGGCTGCTCCTATCTCTACCAGTAGTTTGTTGTAGAGTTCAGGTTCCGTATGAGAGCTCAATTGTTTAATTATTATAAACAGAAGAATTATATTATATATATATATATATATATATATATAATATATATATATATATATATTATATTTGTGTTTATTTAGGTATATGTTATCCGTTTGTGGGAGGTACATAATCAGGGTTCGGCATTAGTATTGAAGCATTAAAGAAATAAATATAGAAACTCGGTTGTTTTGGAGTAGAGTTTCGTTTATTTAGTAATGTCACACACACACCACACACACACACACACACACACACACACACACATAATATATATATATATATATATATATATATATATATATATATATATAGTCATCTACAGACACTTGTTTCGACGTATCAAGTCTTCTGTATATATAGACATTTTGTGAACTACCTACAGCCGGGATAGAAATCCGATCGATTAGCATCAGGCGACAGCTTAACCGCTC
>CM042162.1:67737620-67772620 GCA_023376005.1 Doryteuthis pealeii | reverse complement strand
CGCCACTGTTCAGGTACAGGGGAGATGGGTCATTCCATTATATCACTGGGTAATATGTAATATCTGTAATAACGCAATAGTCAATATTCAGAAAAATACCAGAAAATAATATGCAATATACACATATGTCTGTGTGTGTGTGTGTGTGTGTGTGTGTGTGTGTGTGTGTGTGTGTGTGGTCAGGGCGGCCTAATGTCGTTATCAGCCAAAACGAGGGAGTATATCCCTTTTCAATAGCGCTAGACCAGAGAGATTATTTTAGCGCCTGTGGTGGAGCGCTACAACCACCATTAAATCCTCACTTTACCGCACATATCGCTGTGCTACTCATACGCTGAGTAGGCGAGGACCGGTATCGAACCAGAAACCTTGTGATTCCTAACCGAAAGCTCTACTGACTGAGCAAACCGGCCATATATATATATATCAACCCTTCGGCTCGAGTATGGTATGGCACAAGGTCAATTTTAAACGGAGTAAGACTCCTCCAATAAGGCCACCTGTTGGCCGTGGATGGCGACCCGTGATGCTTAAGGATAGAACCCAGGTGGCTGAGCAGTCCATGACATGCAACTCCACTTTGGCCTTTACTTAGGCTAGACGGGCGATCAGAGAGGCCCTTTCCGATCAATCGGCTGGTCACGTCAAGCCTTATCACCTATATGATTGGCCCAACCCTGTTGCGCTTATAGCAAATCCCAATCCTTCTTATCATAGATATCCTAGAAGGCGGTGACTGAGGGTCTTAATGTCCTAGGTATGACGTTAAACTGCATCTAGTAGTGAAGTTCTAATTTCGGAGCTCTGAAGACTGTATATATATATATATATATATATATATAGATAGATAGATAGATAGATAGATAGGCGTGATTTATTGATAGATAGATTGATTAATAGATAGATAGATAGATGTTTAAAAGATATAGGTAAATTTCTTATCTCATGGTATATTTGATTTTTATAACATAATGTTTGTTAATTAAATTGCAACAACGCATTATAGTCTTGTATAAAAGGCATGTTTGAAAGGTTTCAAGTAAAAAGTATCTAGATATTTCATTCCGATTTAGAAATTATAAAATTATAGATTGCTATGACTATTAGGTCCACTCTGACCTGGAGTGGTAGTACCTGTTAGGGTCCCATCTATGGGTTAAATTGATTTAAAATGTGTATTAAGGATTTTTTTTTTAAATTGTGTTTGAAAAAAAAATTCAATACTCAGCAAGAATGAATAAAACAAAATGTCTTCGGCATAAAATAACCAAACAAAAATTGACATGCCGTAAAATCCAACCACTTTTTACAGATATTTGAACTCAACGAAAAAAAAAACAATTCCTTTATAACCTTTTTTTTTTAATGAGTTTTAAAAAAATTGGATACCTATCAAAAATGAATGGAACAAAAGTTTTCAGTATAAAATAACCCAACAAGGGTTGACATGCCGTAAAATCCAACCAACCAGCAAGCTTTTACAGATAGTTGAACTCAACGCAAAAAAAATCAATTTTTTTTATACTCGTTTTAAAAAAATGAGTTTTTTAAAATTTTTTAGATACCCATCAAAAATAAATAAAACTAAACATTTTCGGTATAACTTAACCTAACAAGGTTTAACATGCCGTAAGAACCAACCAACCAACCACCATGAATATCCAACAAGATTGAATAAAACAAAAATGTCTTATAAAATAACCTAAGCTTTGACATGCCATAAGATCCAACCAACCAACCAACCAACCAACCAACTGGATCAATAAGTCAGTATCTGTAGCGTTACAGCAGTGACAACACCCATGTTTGTCGATATGCAGAGATCCAATAGCGCCATAGATAAAATAAAATAAAAAACTTAAATGAGGACGATAGCATAAATTGATATCGGTTCCCGATATCAGTATATGCTTGCTTGGATTTGACACTATACCAACCCTTTGTAGAGTAGAAATGGACTGTCCCATTAAGTAATGGGGGGTGTAAGGTTCAAGGTTATAACAATGTTATAACTTGTTGAAACACACAACTGCGACACGTGGTGTTGGACATGACATTTTATATAATAAACAGCACATTTATACGACAAAATAAAAACTTTTAGAATATACACATTGAAGTGAATATTAAAATAAAGAAAATATATTTAGTATTGTAAAAATAAATTAAAACATTTATTGCAAAAAACACGGACATAAAACCGCCCTGTCGCCTGGGGCGTTAGAATGCACCGACTGCACCTCTGCAGAGGGGTAAGACTCCCCCAATGGGGCCACGTGTTGGCCGGGGGTGGCGACCGTGATGCTTAAGGATAGAGCCCAGGTGGATGAGCAGTTCATGACATGCAATATTCCACTTTGGCCCTATCTTGGGCTAGACGGGCGGTCGGAGAGGCCCCCTCCGATCAATCGGCTGGTCACGTCAAGCCCTAGCACTTATATGATTTTCCCAACCCTATTGCCCTTATGGCAAGCCCCAATCCCTTTTTATCATATGGGTGCTAGAAGGCGGTGGCTGCGGGTCAACATGTCCTGGGAATGACGTTAAACTCTATCTGATGGTGAGGTTCCAGTTCTGGAGGTTTGGGGAATGTGGAGCACCCCTTCATCACCATTGCTCCCTGGTCCACTCTGACCGGAGTGGTAGTACCTATTAGGGTCCCATCTATGGGTTAAATAGAAAAATGTTGTTTTTTTTAAAATTGTATTATCCATTAAGAATTGATTTATTTCAAAACTTTATCGGCATTAAATGACCCACTGAGGTTGATATGCCGTAAAACAAAACAAACCAAACCAAACGGACATAAAATGAAGGTTCAGTTTATTTTATAGTAGGAATTTACGAGGAACAAGTTAACGAGAAAATTGTTCTTCTTTACCTATTTTGTTATGTGCTACAAGAAAGTTTGTTCTCCTATTTAAATGTGACACCATCATTTACAAAACAAAACATTCTTAGCATATTTATTTCAATACGCTTTCTCATATTCATAGCAAGCTCATTTTTTAATATACATTAACTAATATAAATTTCATTCTCCACTTAAAAATGACACCATCAATTACAAAAATATTCTCAGTGTATTCTCTCACGACCCCACCTTGTCTGTAAGGGGTGGGTGGCGGAGACGTTTGAGGCTATTACCTCAGTAAGTCACGGTTAATCCGGCCCAGGCCGTACCCAGATCAAAATCGGTAACATCCTTTTGCAATCTTATTTTTCGTCAGTATATTAGTTGGTTGTTTTGTTTTACGGCATATCAACCGTTTTCGGGTTATTTAATGCTGAATCAAGTCTATCTGATAAACAAATAACTCAAGTTGCTTACAGTGCATGCTGTTGCTTATAAAAATTAACGAGAACGGGTAAGCAGATGAGAAAAGGCGGGTTATGACTTCAAGGCACGAGAGATACAGCGATATGAAATGCAACAGTTTTAATACATATATATGCACATTAAAATGGTACAACAAAGAATAGAAAGTTCATAGTTTTGGTCGGACAAGCAACCCGAAGTTTATTAAGAGTTCATTTAAAGTTAGCGGCACCTGGTCGTGAGGTATTGCCGTATGTTATTATTTTAGTTCTCAGCTCCTTAAGGTCTTAGCCGTAGTCATTAGTTTAGTTTAGTTTGGGTAATTTGTTACAGCACCGTTCAAGTAAGCCGTAATTAATTGATTGTGGGTTTGTTTAGGTTGCAAAAAGTTTATTCCTGCTAACAGCCTTTCGACTGCATTGGTATCAAAGGGTGAAGCTTGTCTGAGGTTGCATTATCTCGTCGGCTCCTTAGTTGTTATCCTGGATTAAAGTAATTGCTATCAGCCTTCATGGGTCAAAAGATAGCAATCTCACTTGAGAAGGAGGGAATGGATGAAGTCCGTCGTAGGTTTTCTGTCCGTATGCCTAGTTCGTAGGAAGTGAGAGAGCAAAGCCCTTACCTTGTAGATGTATGGTGGGCCGAAGCCATCAGTCACCCTCAGAAGGGTCACAACCAAAAGAGGAAGAATCATCCCTGTCATGGCCTTTTATAAAGTTCGCCACGTGGCTATGATGATTGGGATGGCTGCTGCTGCTGTGTCGGTGACATTCGACCCCTGTCTCCTAGGGACACAAGTGCCGGTGGTGTATGAAGATAATAACATAAAATTTAAATATGCTTAAGTGATCACCCAATTAAGTATTGAACGGACTCATCGCTGCTTAACTTCGGGATCTAGCCTGAGATAGATAGATAGATAGATAGATAGATAGATATTGTTGTTTTGCTTTACGGCGTATCAACCATTTTCGGGTCATTTAATGCTGAATCAAGTCGTTTTGATAAACAAATAACTGAAGTTGCTTAAAGTACCTGCTGTTGCTTAAGTGGTCACCCATCTAACTATTAAACAGGCCCATCACTGCTTAACTTCGGTGATCTGGCGGAAAGCGGTGTTTTCAAATAGTTGTCGTTTGGTTGTTATGTTATACGGCATATCAACCCTTTTAATGTCATTTAATTCTGAATCAAGTCGTTTTGATAAACGAATGGGTTAGGTTTACAGTACCTGCTGTTGCTTAAGTGGTCACCCAATTAATCATTAAACAGACACAGCCGTGGTTACCTTCGGTGATCTAATGATATATATTATATATATATATATATATATATATATATATATATATATATATATATTATATCATCATCAATTTGCACGGATATCCATGACGGTCTCTCGCCAACCCTCCCTATCAATCGATTCTGGGAGCTCCTCCGCGCAGCATCCAGTATCTTTACATAGTTGGTCAATGTAGGTTCTGGCTGGGCGGCCTACGTTAGCATGTCCATGTGTTGGCCTCCACAGTAGTACGTCGCTTACGAGTCATCCCTACTTCTCCAGCAGTGCCCCGCATGCCTAGCCCTCCTTACTCGTATGGTTTGTGATATGGGAGGCAGGTGGTCATACAGCTGCTTCTTGGTTGGGTGCTGTTTCCACGACTTATATATATATATATATATATGTGTGTGTGTGTGTGTGTGTGTATGTTGAATTTCTGGCCGCCATTCTTGGCCAGTTGTAAAGAACTTAAAGTAAGTAAGTCCTGAAATCTAGAATCCTTTGGTGAGTGAATAAGTCCCGCAATACAGAATCATTTGGTAAATCCTATGAGGTCCAGTGAGATAATCACATGAGGTCCGTACTCCACAAGTGTCCAAAGTGCAATACCTAGGTGTTCTCAGACCTTCAGTATATATAATAATATCAGCAGCAGAACGCTGTCAGTGACTGGTTAATGGGTTGGTCACGTGACACTCGGCGAGTCTATAAGTAGAAGTGACTGTCTGGCACACGCCTTATATCACCAAAAATTCCAACAATATATATATATGAAGATAGATAGATTGATAGATAAATATGAACAGACTGATAAATTGGTTGTTTTGTTTTACGGCATATCAACCCTTTTCAGGTTATTTAATGCTGAATCAAGTCTATCTGATAAACAAATAACTTAAGTTGCTTACAGTGCATGCTGTTGCTTAAGTGTTCACCCAATTAAGTATTGAACGGACTCATTGCTGCTTAACTTCGGTGATCTAGCCTGAGATAGATAGATATTTGTTGTTTTTGCTTTACGGCGTATCAACCATTTTGGGTTATTTAATGCCGAATCAAGTCATTTTGATAAAGAAAGAATTCAGGTTGCTGACAGTACCTGCTGTTGCTTAAGTGTCCACCCAACTAAGTATTGCTGTTGTAATATATTGGATTGTTTTGGTTTGGTTTGTTTTACGGCATATCAACCTCAGTGGGTCATTTAATGCCGATAAAGTTTTGAAATAGAGTCATTCTTAATGGATACTTGATATTTTTATAAATACATTCTTTTCTATTTAACTCATAGATGGAGCCTTAACAGGTACTACCACTCCGGGTCAGAGTGGACCAGGGAGCAATGGTGATTAAGGGTTGCTCCACATTACCCAAACCTCCAGAACTGGAACCTCACCATCAGATAGAGTTTAACGTCATTCCCAGGACATGTAGACCCGCAGCCACCGCCTTATAGCATCCATATGATAAAAATGGTTGGGGCTTGCCATAAGGGCAATAGGGTTGGGGAAATCATATAGGTACTAGGGCTTGACGTGACTAGCCGATTGATCGGAGGTGGCCTCTCCGACCGCTCGTCTAGCCCAAGAAAGGGTCAAAGTGGAGTATTGCATGTGATGGACTGCTCAACCACCTGGGTTCCATCCTTAAGCATCACAGGTGGCACCATTGTGGAGTCTTACAGATGTGCAGTCGGTGCATTCTAACGCCCCAGCCAGGGCGGTATAATATATTGGAGGGAGTGAATTTGTCATGTATTTATTGAACTATCTGCTTTCAAACTTTATTGATTACAATTCTTTTCCTTAAAAAATATAAATCACACAGGAAATTTTTCAAATGAGGTCCTCATAGAACGAGTCACTTTTTCTTTGATAAAATACAAGGATTTTATTTTTCTTTCTTGTATTTCTTTCTTTTTTGTCTCTTTCTTTCTTTCTTTCTTGCCTTTCTTTCTTGTATTTCTTTTTTCTCTTTTGTATTTTCTATTTCTTTCCTTCTTTCTTTCTTGTATTTTTCTATTTCTTTCCTTTTTTTTCTTTTCTTGTATTTTTTCTATTTCTTTCTTTCTTTTTTGTCTTTCATTTCTTTCTTTTTTGTCTTTCTTTCTTTCTTTCTTTTTTTTTTTTTTTTGCTTTATTTATTTATTTCTTGTCTTTCTTTTCTTTCTTTCTTTCTTTCTTGTATTTCTATTTCTTTCTTGTATTTTTTCTATTTCTTTCCTTCTTTCTTTCCTTTCTTGTATTTTTTCTATTTCTTTCCTTCTTTCTTTCTTGTATTTCTTTTTTTTTTTGTATTTTCTATTTCTTTCCTTCTTTCTTTTCTTGTATTTCTTTCTTTCTTCTTTCTTGTATGTATTTCTTTCTTTCTTTCTTGTATATTGTTCAATTCTTAGAATATTACTATAAACATTATGAGGTCTCCTAAATCTCTCTCTCTCACACACACACACATACATACATACACACACAATGAAAAATGCGAAGGCATTCTCTGCTTTCTATATGTTTATTATAGACATGCCCAAGACCCGTTTATTTTTATAATTACTCACGTCTAAAAAAAATTCGTATTAATCCACCAATGAACAATTACCTGCAATGACTGCATGACTCAAAGTGCCTTAACCACTTCAAGACGAGATATTCTTGTGTAACGTCATATCAGCGAAATATCTTCTCACACGAGAAGGGTGTAAACATAAAAGTCTAACCATGTGTCGAGGTGCTGTAGAAGAAGAAGAGGCCGAGAGTTCAAAACAGGCGATTGTGGGGAAATCATTGCTTTCATCACCAACTACAAATTAGCTCCGCTCTGTCGGCTAGGGCAGTAGAATACCACGACTGCACCTCTGCCGAGGAGTACGCCCCCAACCCAACCCAATGGGGCCACCTGTTAGCTGTGAAGGGACAACCCGTAATTCTTAAGGGCTCCGACACGAGTGTTAAACATAACATAATGGACTTAAATAGATTGGACAGCACATGGAGTAACATATAAGACAAGAAATACGCATACAAGGTAAGGAATGATATACAATAAAAAAACTCATACATTAGTTCATTATAAGAACATACAAAATAGAGATATAGGACTGGAACGTCCATAATTTCAAGTAAACTTACTAGCGTTGTGTTGGGGGTCGAGGCCCCCACACGAGAAGGGTGTAGACATAAAAGTCTAACCCATGTGCTGAGGTGCTGTAGAAGAAGAAGAGGCTGAGAGTTCAAAACAGGCGCTTAAATACAAAAAAAAACCCTGGTGGTCAAAAACTGGGAACCAGAGGGAAGATAACTCTTCCAGGCAAGGGAAGACAACCCAACAACGTTAAACTTCACCTAGTAGTGACGTTCCAATTCTTGATCTCTTGGGAGTGGGAAGTACCTCTTCATTCTGCTACACAGAAAAATATTAGAAAGGAAAAGTGAGTGTAGGGGAAAGATAGTGAGAGGGGTGAGCGCTCGGAAGCGATAATGCTTTGCTGGGACTGTAGAATACGCCGACTGCACCTCTGTGGAGAAGTAAGAACCCCCAATGGTGTCCACATGTTGGTCATGGATGGCGACCCATGATGCTTAATGATGGAATCATGGTGGCTAATTTATAGTTGGTGATGAAAGTAGTGAAAGCAATGACTTCCCTTGAAAAGGTGAGAAGATATTTTGCCTATATGACATTATACAAATATATCTAATATCTCGTCTTGAAGTGGTTAAGGCACTTTGAGTAATGTAGTCATTTGTCCATTGATGGATAAATTTTTTTTAGACATAGTCACTTAGTAAAATAAACGAGCAAATAAACAAAAATATTTTGGGTATGTCTGTAATAAACTTATTTATGGTTAATTGGATTTCACGGCATGTTAACCCTTGTGGGGTTATTTTATGCCAAAGACGATTTTGTTTTATTCATTCTTGTTGGGTATTTAAAATTTTTAAAATCTTATATTTTTAAACACATTTCTTAAATCTATTTAACCCATAGATGGGACCCTAACAGGTACTACCATTCCGGGTCAGAGTGGACCTAGGAGTAATGGTGATAAAATACGTACTTCAAAGAATTGAATTTGTTACTGGCTTTATATGCTGATTCACTTTAAAGCCAAATATACACACACACACACACACACCGAGAATAGAAAACAAAACTCAAGTTATTAATATAATATCCGCAATTTCTCTGTAAAGCTTACCAGTGTGTTCATGCACAATTTTTATAAGTTTTCTTGGAGTAATGTCTATTGCAGACAATGGCCATAAGACAAATAATTGACACATACAGAGAATAGAAAACAAAACACAAGTTTATTTATTAATATAATATCCGCAATCTCTCTGTAAAGCTTACCAGTGTGTTCATGCACAATTTTTATAAGTTTTCTTGGAGTAATGTCTATTGCAGACAATGGCCATAAGACAAATAATTGACACATACAGAGAATAGAAAACAAAACACAAGTTTATTTATTAATATAATATCCGCAATCTCTCTGTAAAGCTTACCAGTGTGTTCATGCACAATTTTTATAAGCTTTCTTGGAGTAATGTCTATTGCAGACAATGGCCATAAGACAAATAATTGACACATACAGAGAATAGAAAACAAAACACAAGTTTATTTATTAATATAATATCCGCAATCTCTCTGTAAAGCTTACCAGTGTGTTCATGCACAATTTTTATTAGCTTTCTTGGAGAAATGTCTATTGCAGACAATGGCTATAGGACAAATAATTGACACATACAGAGAATAGAAAACAAAACACAAGTTTATTTATTAATATAATATCCGCAATTTCTCTGTAAGGCTTACCAGTGTGTTCATGCACAATTTTTATAAACTTTCTTGGAGTAATGTCTATTGCAGACAATGGCCATAGGACAAATAATTGACACACACACAGAATAGAAAACAAAACTCAAGTCTATTTAACATTAAACAATAAAAAAAGATTTTATTCAAGAATTTAAAAATATATCACAGCAAGATAAATGCACGTCCAATTGATGGTCTTATATAGAATGACACAAAAGTCACTTACCGTTTTAAAAAATATAAAAAGTTCTTTCAAAGCTGAAGAAAGGAGGACATTTCAGGGATACTATTATTTTCTGCATTTATTAAACTATTTTATTTCAATGCTATTATATTCCACTACTAAATAAAACAAATTCTAAGAAACCAAATAAATATAATTAAAAAAAATTCTACTTGTTTTTTTTCTATTATTCAAAAATTATTCAATTTTGAAAAAGTGACTTTTGTGCGACCCTGTGAGTGTGTGTGTGTGTATATATATATATATATATATATATAGTACGCTATACTTATAAGTAAATAGTGCCCAATATATATACATATATATATATATATATATATATTAATATTGATAAGTTAGTATGCTATATTTATAAGTAAATAGTGCTCAATATAATTAATTGATAATTCTATTAATATAATAAATTCTGCATTTATTAAACTATTTCATTTCAATGTTATTATATTCCACTACTAAATAAAAAAAAATTCTAAGAGACCAAATAAATATAATTAAAAAAAATTCTCTTTTTTTTTTTTTTATTCAAAAATTATTCAATTCAATATACTATAATATATATTAAATACATTTTGAATTTACTATTAAATTGGTGTGCGTGTGTGTGTGTATATATATATATATATATATATATATATATGTCTGTCTAACTCCTATATTTTTATTCATATCTATATTCACCTAATGTATTCAAAGTGTTTGGGTTTTTTTTTAGCACACCTTATGTATATGTATTTATTATTTAGTTTGTGTGCGATATATATATATATATATATATATATATATATATATCACAAAAGTCACTATTCAGAAAAGAAAATTTATAATCTATTTCATTTGAAGGTTATTATATTCCACAATTATTTCAAAGTCATTTCCTAGATTCAAAATAAAAGATAAATTTATTTTCCTTTTTTAATTTCAAAGTTTTTCAATTCTCAAAATGGTAAGAGACTTTTGCGCCAACCTGAAGAATTTTAAGTGTGGGGGAGGGGGGAGGCCTGAAAATAAAAAATAAATTTACACTTGAAGATCATATATACATTATATATATATATGTCTATTTGTGAGAGAAAGAAACAAAAAAAAAAATGAAATTCTTTCAGAATCCCATTCAGAAAAAGTATATATATATATATATATATATATATATATATATATGTATATATGTGTATATATATATATATATATATATGTATATGTATATACACATATATATATTATCCACCATCATATTTTTAGATACACAACACATATTTAAAAAAGATAAAAATAAAAAGACAATACTCAGTAGATTGCATTGTAATAATCGTTCATAGATCATACTCATTATGATTCATTAGACAAAGAAAAAAAAAAATATGACACAGACAAAAAGGAATTTGTGTTATACAATGAATGTAGCATTATACACTGATTCTCTCAGATCCAATTTTCTCAAGATCTTTGCCTTTATTAAAATGATTCAACCAATGTATACTCCCAACTTCTATATATAATTTTTTTTAAATTAAAAAAAAAAAAAAAAAAAAAAAACACTTTAAATATTAATATTGTTCACTTTTTGAAAGGGAATATCAGGAAAATGGGGTAATCTGAACATTAGCTACATAAATGAGAGTAACTTCCCCTTGTTTGTTTCACTTTGAGGAAGCCGTTTGGTTTGGTCGGCCATTTTCATTTCCCCGTAAATCTACACTGAAAATACGAATTTGTTTGAATCAATACAACTGCATGTTTTAACACAAAATTTGCCTTTATCAAAATGATTCAACCAATGTATACTCTCAACTTTTATATATAATAAACAAAAAATAAAAAAATAAAAAACACTTTAAATATTAATATTGTTTACTTTTTGAAAGGGAATATCAGGGAAAAGGGGTAATCTGAACATTAGCTACATAAATGACAGTGACCTTCCCTTGTTTCGTTCACTTTGAGGAAGCCTTGTTTTGGTCGGCCATTTTCATTTCACCGTAAATCTACATAACTGCATGTTTTAACATGAAAATATCATAAAATGTGTTCTTAATAACAATTAAGTTCATTTCAAATAATGTGCAAGCACAATTAAGAACACATTTTATGATATTTTCGTGTTGTTTTGATTTGAACAATTTCGTATTTTCAGTGTAGATTTACGGTGAAATGAAAATGGCCGACCAAAACATAAGGTGTCCTCAAAGTGAAAGAAACAAGGGGAGGTTACTCTCGTTTATGTAGCTAATGTTCAGATTACCGGAAAAAGAATGAGACACAATATCTATAATGTTATCATTAATTCAAGTGGTCCTAATGAACAGAATGCTTTATTTGCAAATTTATCAGAGTTATTCCCCTTAGAAAATTGATATTGTTTCCCATTTTCTCATACCGCAGCCAGTAATTTGGTCCCTAGTGACCCCCAAATGAATTTAGGGGTAAATAAAAAATATCTCTAGATTCCTTGTAAAATTCTACCCGCAAAAAAATCTATTTCGATCTTGGTACAGGGCTTTGTATTCAATTGCATATAATATTTTGTTACCGACTATTTACTCCCGTTTATGCTCGCTATATTTCCCTGGGGTGATGGTTTGCCCCAGCAACACCCTTATGCACAGATTATCCAAAACTGATTTCTTGAATAGCTGATTAATTTTCAGATACTGGAAAAAACAGCTCTAAAAAGTGGTGGTACGAATACCATAATCATCAGTCCGAATAATCCAAATAATTCTAAATACCTCTAGATTCCTTGTAAAATTAAAGAACAGAAATTCTAGAACAGAATTATTTGATCTTGGTACAGGGATTTGTTGGAATATTTTGGATATAAGGTGTGCTCCAATTCCAACCCTGAATTTATAGACTAGGCGAGGTCATGTGGTCTATTCCTTAGCCAATCACTGGCCATACTGCGTGGCTGATACATTACTTAAACACTGATACTTGCCACAGTTCACTTGCAATCATTGAGGAGGAATTTACGACCATTAACGAAGGAACTGAAGACTCTTTACCAGAAGAACCAAAGGATTTATTATTGGAGGACTCTTTACCAAGGATCCAATTCCACTGGACAAGCGCTCTTGCTTGAAGGCCAAAGGATGACCCATAAAAACTTAACAGGGTTTGTTTTCAATTGCATTTCTGGACAAACAGCTCTATAAAGTGGTAGTACAAACACCACAATTAGTAAGTCTGTGCACAGATACACCACAGTCAATTTCCTGCATAAACTCCACTTTCTACTTTCCCTCACAATTTGCTGCTTGGTATAAAATAACCCTGGACAGGTTAAAGTGCCATTGAAATCAATCAATCTCCTTTCTGCTCAATGGATAATGACAGGTGCCTTCTCCGCGTTGGTCTCTAAACATTATTTAATCGGAAAATAATAATTTGAAAAAAATATCGGCAAATAACAAAGGCACGTCTTCAAGACAAAAATAAAGTACATATGTTAGCAACGTTTGTAACCCTGCTTAAAAATTGACCTTGTGTCACATCGCACACATGGCACAGGGGTTGGTTAAATACATACATACATATGTGAAGAGAAAAATGGAAGTGAATCCAACAGTATGTAATATAGTGAAAAATTGAAAAAACACAAGTTCATAAAACGAGATGTTTATTTCATGCTGAATTTTTTGCAGAATTAAGGTTTTTTGTTTTTGTGAACTGATTTGACATTTTTCTCCGACCCAAACACCACGGAGTGAATGAGCTCTGATGATGATTTTTGTAAAATCGAAATATTGATCAGTATCAGCTATGATTATATTATAAATTGTTTTCTCTTTAACAGCATTGTGTGATGTTTTCATTCCACCTTTTCATACTCATACTGTCGGATTCATTTCTTTTCTCTTAACTTATATATATTCAGTGTTTCAATAGATCTTCATCAGGGCTTTTGTTAATTTGAGGATAATATCCATAAAGAACATAAGAGAGATATTATCCTCAAATTAACAAAAGCCCTGATGACAATCTAATGAAACACTGCAGAGTTGGTGAACGCTAGTTTTTCATTCAACATTTTTTAAATGGTGAAATAAACATCACTCGTTTTATGAACTTGTGTTTTTTTTAATTTTTCACTATATTACATACATACATACATACATACATACATACATATATATATATATATTATATTAGTAGTCAGATTTCAATAATATTCCCTAAGGGGAGGTGTAAAATTTCACTGTTATATTCACCCAACCCCTCAAGCATGGACAGGATGTGACACAAGGTCAATTTAAGTGGAGTAAGGCCGGTTTGAATTCAGTGTTCCTTCTCCTAGATCAGTGGTTCTCAACTGGGGTCCATGTGGACCCCTGGAGACTATATAAGATTTTTGGGACCCAGGCAAGCAAAATGTATTTAACTATAAAATTACAATGGGGTTTTTAAACATCAAATGGCTATAGGAGTGTCCACCAGAGTAAAATAGGGTTAAAAGGGGTCCATGGGTAAAAAAAGGTTGAGAACCATTTCCTGATTGCCAAAGGACTTAGACTGCCCTACTATTTACCCATAGTCGGGGGAGGGAGTACGGATGGATTTGTGGCTTTTAAAAAGGTATTAGCATGAAGTGAAACGCAAACAGCTTGGTTCAGGATTTGAACTCGGATAACAAATTCTATTTCCTACATCAAGAACCACTGCGCTAAGCATGCCTTCACCATTCTAATTATACAGCAGACAGGACAGCCTCCCTCATCTAATTCCATTAAAAAAATAGAATAAAATTTAAAAAATCAAGAAAAAAAATTGATTTCAAACACGGCAAAATTTTGAGTCAGGGAAGTTCTTCAAAATACAAAGCAAGCAAATTTATTCTAGAAAAAAAAATTGCTTTTCAATATTTTACGAACGGGACCACATAAACTCATTTGAGCCAAGCTTTGTTCCAGTATGGACTAATGAATAAAATAAGTAAAAAAGTAAAGTCAGCAGAATGGCGAGAGAGTCTATCCCCTTTATGTAAGAGACGTATCATAATAGACTACTGTTAGAACAAGAACCCAACTACTTATTTCTTTAAAATCGATTGGTTGGTTGTTTTATGGCATATCAACCCTTTTTGGGTCATTTAATGCTGAATCAAGTCATTTTGATTGACAAAGGAGTCAGGTTGCTTATAGTAGTGGCTGTTGCTTAAGTGTCACCCAATAAAGTATTGAATAGGCTCATTGCTGCTTAACTTCAGTGATCTAGTGGGAACTGATGCTTTCTGACGGTAATAAAGTAAGATTTGCCTAGGGATCAAATAAAGTTTCTTGCTCAATACCCCCACCCAGCATTCTCACCTATAAATCCCCCTCCCCACATAAGAAAAAATCTTTTTTTAAATTTTAAAAAAAAAAATTTTTTTAAAAAAAAGGGGGGCATATCAACCCTTCGGTTATTTTATGCTGAAAACATTTGTTTTATTCATTCTTGTTGGGCTTTCAAATGGTTTTTTTTTTTTAACTCTTTAACATCCTGGTCAGAATTTTCCAAGTCCAGAGCCCCATTCCTATAGGATTTACTAAAAAAAAAAAAAAAAAATTTAAAAAATGGCTAAAAATGGCTTTTCCATTTAAAGTTACTTGTTATTTCCCTTAAAGATTTCTAAATATGTTTCAAGGAACCCAATATTTAAAATTTAAAAAAAAAGAGTTAGGGTCATGTTCAAAATCTTGGGTGGGGGTGTGAAAGTGGAGAATATGATAGCCGAAACATTGTGGTCAAAAGAACAAAGAGGATGAAAATTTGTCCAAAGGAATCAATGTACAGGGTCGTCTGAAAGTCTTGTCCAACCTCCAACCAAAATATAACTCCTAATTAGTCAACTATAATTAACATGATTTAAGTCACTGGAAACAAAATAGAAAATTATATCACTATTGTTAATTAATTATTATTCTATGTTACTCTCACCTTTGACCAGGATTGAACCTGCAGCCTAGAAATGACTGTCACTTAGAACTGTCAGATTGTTCACTATTGGTTAGTGGAACAGGCAAGGTATTTGCCTCATACCCCACTTGTATGGGCTGGACACAAGGCCTCGTTTTCATGTGGGCCCACCCACAAGCCAAAGCTCATGGGTGGGAAAGAACAAAAATTGCGTCGATCCCGTCGGTATTCCCCCTCAAGGAGGGCGCCTCAGGTGCTGGGCAATAAACCCAGCCCTGCCCCTTTAAATCAAGGGGGCAGGTATTGCCTGGGGGAAAGCCCCCTGGGATTGACGCTATTAATTTACTTTACCGGTCCAGCGGACGAAGCTCACTGGACCCCCGGCCGAAGCCAGGTGTAAGGCAAACACCTCCTCAACTTAGTGGACTGTTCCTGGCAGTGGTGACAATAGGTATTTAATCTGTTGCAGTTTGTTCATTAACACCAACCTTGTAACTGGCTGGAGAGGCTATAACACTTTGACTTTTATTATGATTATTATTACGCATTATAATCAATGATATTATGCATTATATCATTAGAACAAAAAATAATGAAAGTTAAAACAACATGTAAATTGGTTGGTTGGTTGGTTGGCTGGAGCTTTGAGGAATATGGACCAAGCGTTCATCACCATTACTCCCAGGTCCACTCTGTCTCAGAGTGGTAATACCTTTTTAGGTTCCATCTGTGGGCTGAATAGAAAAAAATGAATTTAAAAATTTAAAAAAAAAAAAAATTTATTACTCTTCATGAGTACTCAAACAATGTCTTCGGCATAGAATAACCCAACAAGGGTTGACATACCGTAAAATTCATCCAGCCAACTAACCAACCAACATGCTCTTTTATCGCTATTACTCCCAGGTTCGGTTTGACCCAGAGTGGTAGTATGTGTTAGGGTCCCATTTATGGTTCAAATAGATAAAAAATGAGTTTTAAAAAAATTGAATTCCCATCAAGAATGAATAAAACAAAATGTCTTTGGCATAAAATAACCCAACAACGGTTGACATGCCGTAAAATCCAACCAACCACTAACTGGATCATTTTTTGCGATTTCAGAAATATCCGGGCAATAATGAAACGCAGACACACCATTGAATATTATGGCAACCGATTGTTTTGAATAGAGTTTTAGGGCATATCAACCGTTTAGGTTATTTTATGCTGAAAACATTTTTTTTTTTATTCATTCTTGTTGGGCTTTCAAATGTTTTTTTTAACTCTTTAACATCCTGGTCAGAATTTTCCAAGTCCAGAGCCCCATTCCTATAAGGATTTATCAAAAAAAAAAAAAAATGGCTAAAAATGGCTTTTTCATTTAAAGTTACTTGTTATTTCCCTTAAATCAAAGACTTCTAAATGTGTTTCGAGGATACCAATATTTAAAATCTTTTAAAAAGTTAGGGTCATGTTCAAAACCTTGGGTGGGGGTGTGAAAGTGGAGAATATGATAGCCGAAACATTGTGGTCAAAAGAACAAAGAGGATATGGGACATAAAATATTATATTTTTTATCCTTCCACTGTCCCAAAATAAATGTTACACTTGCATTTAAACAAAGGCTACCATTTGGGTTGGATTAGGAAAATGAATCCGGCCAGGCGGAATGAGGTGGTATAGGATTTTAAGAGTTAAACATTATTTTTCTTTAAAAAAAAAAAATTTAAAAAATAAACAATATTTTAAAGGGTAATTTTTTAAAATCTATTTTAACCCATAGATGGGACCCTAACATATACTAACACCCCAGGTCAGAGTGGACCTGGGAGTAATGGCAATGAAGGGGTACTAACACTCAGGGTCAGCGTGGACCTGAGAGTAATAGCAATGAAGCAGTACTCCACACTCCCTAGAGCTCCAGAATTTTGTACCCCACCACTAGATGCAGTTTCTCTAAAAATTCTCAACAGGATGTTAAAAGTCCAGAGTCCCATTCCTATAAAGATTTATTAAAAATGGCTAAAAATGGCCTTTTCATTTAAAGTTACCTGTTATTTCCCTTTTAATATAAGACTTCTAAATATGTTTAATATTACATTTAAACAAAGGCTATCGTTTGGTATAGATTAGGAAAATGAATGGGACTTCCAGACGGGTGGAATGAGGTGGTATAGGATGTTAAGAGTTAATATCATACCCAGGATACACAATATCTAAAAGGGGTGACAAGATATTCGGACCACCCTGTATCAAAGAAACAACATCTCATCTCGCTAATTCAGACAAAAAATAAAGGAAAAAATGAACAGGTGTCGAGAAATATGAAGTAGATTAATTTTAATTTACAATATGAACCAAATCTTTTGTTTGTTTGTTTTTTTTTCCTTAAATAACTGTCAATCAATTCATCAATCTGGTTTTCTATTCTTTTAATGGCATATCAACCTTTGTGGGTTATTTAATGCCAATGCCATCCTTGTAGAAGAACAGTAGTGGTACTATTTAACTCTGGAAACTTTTGACAGAAACAAAAATTATTTTCAATCTTTTGGCAAAAAATATTTTATTTTTTTTATTTTTTTTTTTTATAGTACCTTTTACATAGTACCTCAAGTTCATAATAGTTCTCACTTAGTAAGCATAGCTTAGTTTGGCACATGGCTAAAAGTATGGGGGCACCCAGTAAAAATCAAACTCACTAACAATGGCAAGCTTAACCTTTCAATGATAACCATTGCACCATGCAATGCACCCTCACTACCACAATAGCTGCTGCATTTGCATATAATTTGCATACACTAAATGTAACGCCTATTCTAAGACAGAGATGGTATTTTTTCAAAATCCTACCACTGTCCCAAAATAAATGTTACATAAGTATATATATTTCATACACTAAACGTAACAACTATTATGGGACAGAGATTGGATTTTGTTAAAATCCTACCATTGTCCCAAAATAAATGTTACATAAGTATATATATTTCATAGACTAAACGTAACAACTATTACGGGACAGAGATAGTATAACATAATAGTAGTATTTTTTCCATTATTTCCTAGTTGAGTAACATTATATTACAGGGTGACCCAGAAAAAACAGAACCCACAAATTTTGTAATAAAACTGTTAATTTTCATTTTTAAAATTTTTTTAAAACTTTAAATGGGGTTAGGATGGGTTCTGTTTTTGGGGGGTCACTAACCCTAAACCCCAACCCCATTTAAACTTTTTTTTAAATTAAAATTAACAGTTTTATTACAAAATTTTTGGGGTTCTGTTTTTTCAACTGTTACTCAATTAGGAAATAACCATTTTTTCAAAATCCTACCATTGTCCCAAAATAAATGTTACATAAGTATATATATTTCATGTGCTAAATGTAACAACTATTATGGGACAGAAATACAAGACCATAATACGAGTTGAAATTTTCTTTATAATTAGATTTTTTTTAAATAAAATCTAAATGGCACCCTCAGTACGACAATAATTGTGGACTTGTATATAAAGTTCATGTACTAAATGTAACAATTATTATGGGACATAAGGAAGCATTTTTTTTTATCCTCTCACTGTCCCAAAATGAATGTTACACTTGCATATAAAGTTCATGTACTAAATGTAACAATTATTATGGGACATAAGGAAGCATTTTTTATCCTCTCACTGTCCCAAAATGAATGTTACACTTGCATATAAAGTTCATGTACTAAATGTAACAATTATTACGGGACATAAGGAAGCATTTTTTATCCTCTCACTGTCCCAAAATGAATGTTACACTTGCATATAAAGTTCATGTACTAAATGTAACAATTATTATGGGACATAAGGAAGCATTTTTTATCCTCTCACTGTCCAAAATGAATGTTACACTTGCATATAAAGTTCATGTACTAAATGTAACAATTATTACGGGACATAAGGAAGCATTTTTTATCCTCTCACTGTCCCAAAATGAATGTTACACTTGCATATAAAGTTCATGTACTAAATGTAACAATTATTATGGGACATAAGCATTTTTTATCCTCTCACTGTCCCAAAATGAATGTTACACTTGCATATAAAGTTCATGTACTAAATGTAACAATTATTACGGGACATAAGGAAGCATTTTTTTATCCTCTCACTGTCCAAAATGAATGTTACACTTGCATATAAAGTTCATGTACTAAATGTAACAATTATTACGGGACATAAAGAAGCATTTTTTATCCTCTCACTGTCCCAAAATGAATGTTACACTTGCATATAAAGTTCATGTACTAAATGTAACAATTATTACGGGACATAAGGAAGCATTTTTTTATCCTCTCACTGTCCCAAAATGAATGTTACACTTGCATATAAAGTTCATGTACTAAATGTAACAATTATTACGGGACATAAGGAAGCATTTTTTTATCCTCACTGTCCCAAAATGAATGTTACACTTGCATATAAAGTTCATGTACTAAATGTAACAATTATTATGGGACATAAGGAAGCATTTTTTATCCTCTCACTGTCCCAAAATGAATGTTACACTTGCATATAAAGTTCATGTACTAAATGTAACAATTATTACGGGACATAAGGAAGCATTTTTTATCCTCTCACTGTCCCAAAATGAATGTTACACTTGCATATAAAGTTCATGTACTAAATGTAACAATTATTACGGGACATAAGGAAGCATTTTTTTTATCCTCTCACTGTCCCAAAATGAATGTTACACTTGCATATAAAGTTCATGTACTAAATGTAACAATTATTACGGGACATAAAGAAGCATTTTTTATCCTCTCACTGTCCAAAATGAATGTTACACTTGCATATAAAGTTCATGTACTAAATGTAACAATTATTACGGGACATAAGGAAGCATTTTTTTTATCCTCTCACTGTCCCAAAATGAATGTTACACTTGCATATAAAGTTCATGTACTAAATGTAACAATTATTACGGGACATAAGGAAGCATTTTTTATCCTCTCACTGTCCCAAAATGAATGTTACACTTGCATATAAAGTTCATGTACTAAATGTAACAATTATTACGGGACATAAGGAAGCAATTTTATCCTCTCACTGTCCAAAATGAATGTTACACTTGCATATAAAGTTCATGTACTAAATGTAACAATTATTACGGGACATAAGGAAGCATTTTTTATCCTCTCACTGTCCCAAAATGAATGTTACACTTGCATATAAAGTTCATGTACTAAATGTAACAATTATTATGGGACATAAGGAAGCATTTTTTTTATCCTCTCACTGTCCAAAATGAATGTTACACTTGCATATAAAGTTCATGTACTAAATGTAACAATTATTATGGGACATAAGGAAGCATTTTTTATCCTCTCACTGTCCCAAAATGAATGTTACACTTGCATATAAAGTTCATGTACTAAATGTAACAATTATTATGGGACATAAGGAAGCATTTTTTTAATCCTCTCACTGTCCCAAAATGAATGTTACACTTGCATATAAAGTTCATGTACTAAATGTAACAATTATTATGGACATAAGGAAGCATTTTTTTTATCCTCTCACTGTCCCAAAATGAATGTTACACTTGCATATAAAGTTCATGTACTAAATGTAACAATTATTATGGGACATAAGGAAGCATTTTTTCCTCTCACTGTCCCAAAATGAATGTTACACTTGCATATAAAGTTCATGTACTAAATGTAACAATTATTATGGGACATAAGGAAGCATTTTTTATCCTCTCACTGTCCCAAAATGAATGTTACACTTGCATATAAAGTTCATGTACTAAATGTAACAATTATTAGGGACATAAGGAAGCATTTTTATCCTCTCACTGTCCAAAATGAATGTTACACTTGCATATAAAGTTCATGTACTAAATGTAACAATTATTATGGGACATAAGGAAGCATTTTTTATCCTCTCACTGTCCCAAAATGAATGTTACACTTGCATATAAAGTTCATGTACTAAATGTAACAATTATTATGGGACATAAGGAAGCATTTTTTATCCTCTCACTGTCCCAAAATGAATGTTACACTTGCATATAAAGTTCATGTACTAAATGTAACAATTATTATGGGACATAAGGAAGCATTTTTTTCCTCTCACTGTCCCAAAATGAATGTTACACTTGCATATAAAGTTCATGTACTAAATGTAACAATTATTATGGGACATAAGGAAGCATTTTTTATCCTCTCACTGTCCCAAAATGAATGTTACACTTGCATATAAAGTTCATGTACTAAATGTAACAATTATTATGGGACATAAGGAAGCATTTTTTATCCTCTCACTGTCCCAAAATGAATGTTACACTTGCATATAAAGTTCATGTACTAAATGTAACAATTATTATGGGACATAAGGAAGCATTTTTTATCCTCTCACTGTCCCAAAATGAATGTTACACTTGCATATAAAGTTCATGTACTAAATGTAACAATTATTATGGGACATAAGGAAGCATTTTTTATCCTCTCACTGTCCCAAAATGAATGTTACACTTGCATATAAAGTTCATGTACTAAATGTAACAATTATTATGGGACATAAGGAAGCATTTTTTATCCTCTCACTGTCCCAAAATGAATGTTACACTTGCATATAAAGTTCATGTACTAAATGTAACAATTATGGGACATAAGGAAGCATTTTTTATCCTCAAAATGAATGTTACACTTGCATATAAAGTTCATGTACTAAATGTAACAATTATTATGGGACATAAGGAAGCATTTTTTATCCTCTCACTGTCCAAAATGAATGTTACACTTGCATATAAAGTTCATGTACTAAATGTAACAATTATTACGGGACATAAGGAAGCATTTTTTATCCTCTCACTGTCCCAAAATGAATGTTACACTTGCATATAAAGTTCATGTACTAAATGTAACAATTATTATGGACATAAGGAAGCATTTTTTATCCTCTCACTGTCCCAAAATGAATGTTACACTTGCATATAAAGTTCATGTACTAAATGTAACAATTATTATGGGACATAAGGAAGCATTTTTTTATCCTCTCACTGTCCCAAAATGAATGTTACACTTGCATATAAAGTTCATGTACTAAATGTAACAATTATTATGGGACATAAGGAAGCATTTTTTATCCTCTCACTGTCCCAAAATGAATGTTACACTTGCATATAAAGTTCATGTACTAAATGTAACAATTATTATGGGACATAAGGAAGCATTTTTTATCCTCTCACTGTCCCAAAATGAATGTTACACTTGCATATAAAGTTCATGTACTAAATGTAACAATTATTATGGACATAAGGAAGCATTTTTTATCCTCTCACTGTCCCAAAATGAATGTTACACTTGCATATAAAGTTCATGTACTAAATGTAACAATTATTACGGGACATAAGGAAGCATTTTTTATCCTCTCACTGTCCCAAAATGAATGTTACACTTGCATATAAAGTTCATGTACTAAATGTAACAATTATTACGGGACATAAGGAAGCATTTTTTATCCTCTCACTGTCCAAAATGAATGTTACACTTGCATATAAAGTTCATGTACTAAATGTAACAATTATTATGGGACATAAGGAAGCATTTTTTATCCTCTCACTGTCCCAAAATGAATGTTACACTTGCATATAAAGTTCATGTACTAAATGTAACAATTATTACGGGACATAAGGAAGCATTTTTTTATCCTCTCACTGTCCCAAAATGAATGTTACACTTGCATATAAAGTTCATGTACTAAATGTAACAATTATTACGGGACATAAGGAAGCATTTTTTATCCTCTCACTGTCCCAAAATGAATGTTACACTTGCATATAAAGTTCATGTACTAAATGTAACAATTATTATGGGACATAAGGAAGCATTTTTTATCCTCTCACTGTCCCAAAATGAATGTTACACTTGCATATAAAGTTCATGTACTAAATGTAACAATTATTATGGGACATAAGGAAGCATTTTTTTTATCCTCTCACTGTCCCAAAATGAATGTTACACTTGCATATAAAGTTCATGTACTAAATGTAACAATTATTATGGGACATAAGGAAGCATTTTTTATCCTCTCACTGTCCCAAAATGAATGTTACACTTGCATATAAAGTTCATGTACTAAATGTAACAATTATTATGGACATAAGGAAGCATTTTTTATCCTCTCACTGTCCCAAAATGAATGTTACACTTGCATATAAAGTTCATGTACTAAATGTAACAATTATTATGGGACATAAGGAAGCATTTTTTATCCTCTCACTGTCCCAAAATGAATGTTACACTTGCATATAAAGTTCATGTACTAAATGTAACAATTATTACGGGACATAAGGAAGCATTTTTTTTATCCTCTCACTGTCCCAAAATGAATGTTACACTTGCATATAAAGTTCATGTACTAAATGTAACAATTATTACGGGACATAAGGAAGCATTTTTTTATCCTCTCACTGTCCCAAAATGAATGTTACACTTGCATATAAAGTTCATGTACTAAATGTAACAATTATTATGGGACATAAGGAAGCATTTTTTATCCTCTCACTGTCCCAAAATGAATGTTACACTTGCATATAAAGTTCATGTACTAAATGTAACAATTATTACGGGACATAAGGAAGCATTTTTTTTATCCTCTCACTGTCCCAAAATGAATGTTACACTTGCATATAAAGTTCATGTACTAAATGTAACAATTATTACGGGACATAAGGAAGCATTTTTTATCCTCTCACTGTCCCAAAATGAATGTTACACTTGCATATAAAGTTCATGTACTAAATGTAACAATTATTACGGGACATAAGGAAGCATTTTTTTATCCTCTCACTGTCCCAAAATGAATGTTACACTTGCATATAAAGTTCATGTACTAAATGTAACAATTATTACGGGACATAAGGAAGCATTTTTTTTATCCTCTCACTGTCCCAAAATGAATGTTACACTTACATATAAAGTTCATGTACTAAATGTAACAATTATTACAGGACATAAGGAAGCATTTTTTATCCTCTCACTGTCCCAAAATGAATGTTACACTTGCATATAAAGTTCATGTACTAAATGTAACAATTATTACGGGACACAGATACTAGACCATATTATAAATAGATTTTTTTTAAAGATTTGAAAAAAAAAAAAAAAAAACACAATAAAATCCAATAGCCGACTCTTTGGGGACTTTTTAAACATTTCATTTATTCCTGATATGCATGGTTATACAATCATGCTACCATAAGTGCGTCTGTTCCAGAGAAAGTATTTACACCCTTGTGCAAATTAATTGAAACAAAATGAATAATTCCATTATTAATATAATATCCGCAATCTCTCTGTAAGGCTTACCAGTGTGTTCATGCACAATTTTTATAAGCTTTCTTGGAGTAATGTCTATTGCAGACAATGGCCATAGGACAACTAATTGACAGTCGAAACAATATTGTCTGGGCATGATAAAAATCTGATAAAATCATGTATGACACAATATTTTTCAAGTCTATGAAAATTTCAACATACACCCCAAAAATAGATTCATATTATTGCACACTACTGCAAAGTTTTTGGGGTGGCCTAAAGTTGGTATCAGCCAGACAGCGAGGGAGTCTATCGCGTTTTCCCTAGCACTAAGCCAAGGAGATTGTTTTAGCGTCTGAGTGTAGCTCCACACCTACCATCAGCTCCTTACTTTACTGTGCTACTCATACACAGAGTTGGCGAGGGAAACCAGGAACCTTGTGATTCCTAGGTTGATGCTTTACCGACTGTAATGAGGAAAAAATTGAAATCAATTACACCCTGTCACTACAGTGGGTCTAAAACTGGCCGTATGGTGAAAGACAGGAAACTAAAGTGGTTGTTTCAATTAATTTGCACAACGGTGTATCTCTAGATTTGGAGTAACATCTATCGCAGACAATGGCTGTAGGACAACTAATCAACAGTCAAGACAATAGTGTCTGGGCGTGATAAAAATCTGATGCAATATTTTTCAAGGCCAAACAAATTTCATCATACACCTCGAAAATAGGTTCATATTACTGCACATCACTTCAATTGACCTAATCTGAAGGAAAAATAGAAATAGATTACATCCTGTCACTCCAGTGGGTTTAAAACTGACTGTATGGTAAAAGAAAGGAAACTAAAGCGGTGGTTTCAATTAATTTGCACAACGGTGTAATAATTTTCACGTGTTTGTTTTATTATTCTATTGAACCATGTGTGGATTTCTTCATAGCTGTATTTTTTTAATGTAAGGTTGAAAAAAGGCAACTGGGACTGTCAAAAGTTTTCACTCAGAGTTTTAAAGACGAGAGACAAATCATAAGATTAACAACAAAAAGAAAATATCCACAAAAAAATGGTATTTCATTTTTTTTTTTTTAAAGGCAGGGAGGAAATTTTATATATATATATATATATATATATTATATATATATATATATATATACTAGGCAATATCATATCAATTTTTTTTAATTTCTAAAGAATTTGAAAAAAATTTACATAATATCACACACATATATATATATATATATATATATATATATATATATATATATATATAATAGGCAATAATATATCAATTTTTTTTCCTTAAGAAATTTGAAAAAAAAATTATATAATATTGTATATATATATATATATATATATATTATACACACACACACACACACAGACACACAGGGCGTGGCAAAATGATCTGATACATTTGTAGTGGGTTACATGCTGGGCTGTGATATTGTCGTAAGTGAATTCGAACTCCAGGCTCGCTATTCCGTTCACTTTTAGACTAATACTCTTAGGAAAGGTATGAACTCTGTTATCTTCCCAGCTATCCTCTCCACACAAACAGTTAATACAATAAAGATCATTTTGCCTCACCATATATATATATGTGTGTGTGTGTGTGTGTGTTATATATATATATATATATATGAGGTTAATGTCTTATTTAAAATACCAAATTGCAATTGGTTTCAAACCAAACATAAATGACCAAACATTCAATGTTTAACATAACAGATAACCAACTCCCCAGCCCCAATATTAAAGTGACCCCTTGTCAAAAAGGCCCTTAAGAGACCCTGGTTAAATCTCAACTCCGAAGCCCAGGATTTTAGAGTAGTATCTGTTTAAATGCTTCAGGATTCATGTCTTCAATCAGCACAAAACAAAACAAAAAAGCTTGGCCCAGGGGATTCTGACACAAATGCAGCACCTCCCCGTCGTGCTAAAAATATAAGATCAGACTAGCCCAACACCTTTGTGACATTGGGACTGGGCAATTTTTTGGACCATATGACCTTTAGGCACCCCTTCTGCTTTGCTGATTCATAAGTACATTTTTTCATTTACACCGGTTGTTTGTTAACAGACGATTTTTAGAGTTTTTTTTTTAATCATAAAACTAACCCCTAACAAACAACCGGATGTTGACGGTGTAAATGAAAAAAATGTATTTATGAATCAGCAAAGCAAAAGGGGTGCCTAAAGGTCATATGGTCCCAATTTTTTCATCCTTACCCATGCATATGCATTTAGGTCTATGTTAAACTGATTATGGTGTCAAAAATTATCCCAGGGGAAGAGTTAGATATTAACCAACTGTCCAGGCTATGGGTTGGGATTAGGGTGTTGTATCTGTTTCATTACCAACTACATTACACACAAGAACATTACAACAGAACAGACAAAAGACAAATATATCAATGAAATCTAGCGAATATGTAATCAGTAGGTTCCAGAGTATCATACATATATATTTTCTTTCTAACTTCTGCGGTCACAACTATATATTTCAATTCACTTACAAATTACAATTTTACATACAATATTCTTTATACAATTTTTGGACCATATGACCTTAAGGCACCCCTTTTGCGATTTCGACTCATGGGGATACTTTTCTCATTTACACCATAAAAATCCGGTTGGTTTTGGTTTGTTTGGTTTTGTTTTACGGCATATCAACTCAGTGGGTCATTTAATGCCAATAAAGTTTTGAAATAAATCAATTCTTAATGGATAATACAATTTTGTTTATAAATACATTTTTCTATTTAACCCATAGATGGGACCCTAACAGGTACTACCACTCCAGGTCAGAGTGGACCAGGGAGCAATGGTGATGAAGGGGTGCTCCACATTCCCCAAACCTCCAAAACTGGAACCTCACCATCAGATAGAGTTTAACGTCATTCCCAGGACATGTAGACCCTTAGCCACCGCCTTCTAGCACCCGTATGATAAAAAGAGGTTGGGGCTTGCTATAAGGGCAGTAGGGTTGGGAAAATCATATAGGTGCTAGGGCTTGACGTGACCAGCCGAAAATCCGGTTGGTTAGTGGTTAGTTTTATAATTTAAAAAAAAAAAAAAATCTAAAAATCGTCTGTAAATAATTAATGGGATTTTGACGGTGTAAATGGAAAAAATGTCCCCACGAATCAAAATCGCAAAAGGTCATATGGTCCCAATTTTTATTGTAAAAAAAAAAAATTAAAAAAAAAAATTATTTTAAAATTTAAATTCACAACTCTCAAGAATTATTTTTCTTCTAATTTCAAAGCCCTGAAAAAAAACATTTTCAGTTTAATAATTTCATACCCCAACAAAATGCAACCATTTGTCGTCATATTTAAATAGTATGATTAGTTCTTTTGCATCCACTATTGATGAGCTTAGACATTTACATGTTTCAGACTGCTGTGTTCATCTTTATTGTTATATACACAATGTTTCAGCTAATGTGTCTGTTGTATCCCAAGATGCAGGATATACAGAAATGATAATAAAACAGAGAATATGTTAACAATAACAATATTTGTTCTATTCATTTTTCACTGACAGGGAATACAGTGGATGGGTTTGGATTAGAGTTCTGGCTTGATATTAGGATACACGTGTGTCACCTACTTGGTTCTGATCTACTCTGCAGTCTTTTTTGTCCCTCCTCTTCAGAGAGTCTGGTTTGAATCGTTAGGGGGAGATAACTCTCCCTAACAGTGCCCTTGGGTCTTCTTCAAACTTAGCTTAACACTTGTATCCAATCATGGTTAACAGAATAACAGTCTGTACCCCCAATGGATTAAATAAAGGGTTCAGTTTCAAAGCTCCATGAAGGCTACAAAGTTCAATAAGTAGGTTACTGAATTCTTCCAGAACACTTGAAGAAAATTGGCAGCAGATCTACCGAAATGTGTATACAGCAATAAAGATGAGGAACACAACAATCCAAAAATTATTTAATATCAAACTGTCATTTATTTGATCAAACCAACATCCTAGTCAACAGCTTTCGAATCACATTTGGACAAAGGCGTACCCTAATTACTCCTGTATAATGCACACTTCTCTTAAGTGGTTTGGTCAAGGGAGTTTCTCTCCATGGAAGATTTATTTCCTCTGTTGCTTGGAGGACCTTTGTCATTCAGCATTCAGATGACATGTGGTTCGAAAGAAAGTTTCTCTCCACTTCTGTTGCTCCTTTGTCATTCAGCTCTACCCCACCCACAACCTTCAAGATTTTTGCCAACGAAATCATGAGGGATGAGGATTTGTTAGGTTGTGTGTGTTTGGGGGAGGGATGTGGTTGATAGTTATTACTTATATATTACTTAAGTTACAATGGGGGGCTATCCCCCCAGGCAATACCAGGGCTGGGTTTATTGCCCAGTGCCTGAGGCGCCCCCCCTTTGAGGGGGAATGCTGTCTGAACCGACTGGATCAACACATTTTTTTGTGCCTACCACCCATGAGCTTGTGACACCTTGTGTCACACCCTCATAAGTGGGACGAGAGGCAAATACCTTACATAAGTTACAATGTGAGAACAGAAGTCAACTTGATTTTCATTTAATAGTTTTTATTATCTCTAGTAAGTTTGTTTTTTTAACTCACAATAAGAAATAGGTTATTTCCTGTAACTCCAACCTAAAAAAGGGGAACCACTCTGATTGACTGAAAAATTATTTATTTATTGATTGATCTACTAGAAAAAAAGAAGACGGAGGTTAGGGTTAGGGTTTAGAGTTAGGTTAATGGGAAAATAATGAGTAGATTAATTAACAGATAAAATTCATTCAGAGTGGTTCCCCTTTTTTTTCAGGTTGGAGTTATAGGAAATAACCAAGAAATTATCAGCTAGCCAAATTGTCCAGACAAAGGATGCTAGTTCGCTTAGAGGGGTTTTAAGAAATAAATAAATAAATAAATAAATAAAATAATTTGAAGGGCTTCATTTCAAATAGTGGAAAGTTCCATTCCTGGGGGGAAAAAAAAAAAAAAAAAAAAAAAAGAGCTTTGTAATTTTTCTTGTTTTTTTTTTTTTTTTTTCTTGTTTATCAACTCATTAAATATTTTTATTTTTTATTTTTCACTTATTTCAAGGCAGTTATTAAAATGATATTAAATCATTTTTTTTTTTAATACAGCAGCACTCTTTTAAATATATCAACGGATTTTTATTTTTTTTATTTTTTAAATGAAGCAACAGCAATCATTACTAGCTGATGATGGTTCATCTAAAAAAATAAAATATAAAAATACACTAATAACAACAAACATGGTACCAACAGTGTCACTCATAGATAAGTAGAACTCTACCATTTTTTTATGAAAAACTTATTTTCTTCTAAATTGAAGATACGAGGTTTTTGTTATTTTTAGTGAATCTATCATATTAAGATTTTTTTTTATTCACAATAATCACCCAGCCAAATGTTTTTTTTTTTTTTTTTTTTTTTTTTTTTTTTACAAAACGAAGGATATTAGTTTGAAAAGTTTTTTAAAAAAAAAATAAAATCTATAAATTAAAAAAAAAAAATTTAAATCTATAAATTAAAAAAAAAAAATAAAATCTATAATTAAAAAAAAAAAATTTTTGAATTTGAAAAAATAATAAATTTGGAAAAAAACTTTTTTGGAATTAAATTTTTTTTTCTTTTTAATTGAATTGAATATTTTTTAATTAAAAAAGAAAAGAAAAAAAATGGGTTTTGTTTCAACCGATGAAAAGTTTCATGCTTAAACAAAATTTTTTTTTTAAAAAAGGAGTTATATTATAATAACAAACATGGTACCAACAGTGTCTCTCATAAATAAGTATACCCTACCAATTTTTTATGAAAAATTTATTTTCTTCTAAATTAAAGAAACAAGTTTTTTTATTATTTCTAGTGAAACTTTAGTTTATCATATTCAGATTCTAATTCACCGATAGATAGATAAGACCCTAACAGGACACTCAAAGTGGACCTGGGACTAATGGCAATTAAGGAGTATCTATACTCCCTAGAGCTCCAGAACTGGAACCCACCACTAATGCAGTTTAAAAAGGATGGTTGACTTGTAGTGGAACAGTAGTGTAGTTGAAGAGAAAATAAAATAAAATTAAATGTACTGCCCAGCACAGAGATTGAACTCACAACCTGTTAATTAGAATGGTTTAGCCAGTGGAGAGAGATAAAAGCAAAGGCAGTTTCTCTCCAGGAGGATTTATTTGTTTTCTGGAGGACCTTTGCCACTAAGCTTTACCTCCCCACCCCCAGACCCATTCAGGATTTTTGCCAGTTACTGAGAAAGTCAAGCTAATTGCAGATTAGGACAGAAGTAGTATGAAATACCATTCTAAATCACGAGGGATAAGGATTTGTTAGGTTATGTGGGTTTTTGGGGAGAAAGGAACGTTGATAGTCATTACTTATATATCACTTAAGCCGCACTGTGAGAACAGAAGTCGACTTGATTTTTATTTAATGAATAGCCACACCTTAACCTTCACAAATCAAGTGAAAGATGTCACTTCCCCTGCTGGGGTTCTTTCCTATATATTCATTTACTAATATCTTTATTTCTCACGGCATCCAGAATCCACACAGAGCTGATTGACAAAGCTTTTTGCTGGTCTGCCTACACTGGTTTTCACATGTGTAGGTAGGTGTCCACGGGAGAACATCACTTATGAGTTCATCCTTGCTTCTCCAGCAGTGTCTAGTATGTCTTATTTGGATGGTTTGTGTAATAGTTCTCTGTGCGTGTCTAACTTGGGTTGAATGAAATAAAGAGCTCTAAGAAAAATAAACAGTCTTGTGTTTGTTAATAAAAAAACAAACAATGAACACAGACAAGCAGAAATCCCAAGGAGCAAGATCAAAGTCCCAAGTGTTGCATAATTTATGGGCGTTGAATCAATTTTGAACAGTTAGAGTAGAAAATATCATTGAATTCAAACCTAACCATCAGAAAGGTTGGAGATTTGATCGACGATTTGTAACCTTAGATTTGACCCCTGCGTTCCTGTTTTGTGAGGTAAGCATGAGAGAATATAGTTAGATGAGAGGATGTGTTAGCTAGATTCTCGCTCTACGCCTGTTTGAAATTGGATCCAGAACTTAAGAAATAAATATGTGAATTGATTAAGAACTGTTTTATGTTGTCATTAAAAAGCAAATGACAACGCAAGGCATCTCAACCAACATCTTAAGATGAAGAAACCAACCAGAACAAGAGAAATAGCCAAGAAGGCAGATAGACTGATAGACAAACCAAGCCATGAAGCAAGTAAGAAAAATGCTACTCAGAAGTTAGTACAGGCAAAGAAGATTTAGTATGGGGATATAACCACGGGTATCTCTCATACAATAGTATACTTGTACATCAAGACAGGTATAAGTTTCAGACCAAATAAGAACAGAGAGAAACCAGCCCAGATCCAGATCCAGATTCCCATAGCAGATCCAAATACCGAGATAGATGACCAAACTAGATTAGAAGCAGAATAACAGTATAAGATAATATTTCTCTGAATGTTTTTGAGATGAGGCTTGAAGATTAGTATTATCTGCATTATTCGGACTATTGTCCCCATCTTCATTGTTATTTGTACAACGTTTCGGCCGATATACCCTCCGGCCTTCTTCAGGTATTTCTTGTTGGACTCGGGAACCTTCTCGAACTCGGAAACCCAGCTATGGTTAGCGGAATGAGAACAGGATACCCCCGTGGAATAAATAAAGGGTTAGGTTCAAAGTTCCGTGATGGCTCCCGAATACGACAAGAAAGTTTCAGAGTTCGAAAAGAAGGTTCCCGAGTCTGACAAGAAATACCTGAAGAAGGCCGGAGGGTATATCGGCCGAAACGTTGTACAAATAACAATGAAGATGGGGACAATAGTCCGAATAACACAGATAATACTAGTATAAGATAAGTTTGACTAATAAGTATAAGATAAGTAAGACGTAACAGAATTTAGCACAATTGAGGTTTTCATGAAAAGAGAATTGGAAAAAAAGCCTTTGTCCTAAGGTGAACTCAAAATGGCCGGTAATGATGATAAATTATTTTATATGTGAGAATCTAACCAGAAAACTTGATATAAAAACCCTTATTTTGTCAACTGCCTTTTGTTATACAATGTAGATTTACAAGTTGGAATAAGAATAGTCAGTTGTTAAAAATAGAATTCCCAGAGATCGGTTCCAGCGACAGGAACTAAAAGGTGAGCAGCTACGGTCATGAGACAGGAAAGATACAGACCATTTAGTTTTATCATGTAAATTTGCATTCTCTGGTCCGAACAATGAAAAACAAAATCCTATCAAAATCTGACATTTTTATTTAGCAATTTTCAAACCAACCACTTAACTAACGTCTCCAGATTATTTTTCAATTATTAAATAAATAAATAAATAAATAATTTAACCCCTTAACTACTGGGTTATGAACTCCCACTTCAAACCAACCATTTATCTAACATCCCCAGATTTTTCTTTGATTAATAAATAATTAATTTATTCTTCAATAAATAGATAAATAATTTAACCCCTTAACTACTGGGTTATGAACTCCCACCACAAACCAATCATTTTTTTAATATCCCCAGATTATTCTTCAATAAATAGATAAATAAATAAAATAATATGATGGCTCCCGAATACAAAAAGAAAGTTCCCGAATTCAAAAAGAAGGTTCCCGAGTCCGACAAGAAATACCTGAAGAAGGCCGGAGGGTATATCGGCCGAAACGTTGTACAAATAACAATGAAGATGGGGACAATAGTCTGAATAACGCAGATAATACTAAATAAAATAAGTAAATAATTTAACCCCTTAACTACCGGGTTATGGACTCCCACTTCAAACCAATCATTTATTTGACAACCCCAGATTGTTCTTCATTCAATAAATAACTAATAAATGAATAATAATTTAACCCATTTACTTTTCCCTTGATTTTTAGGAATCATGAACGCTCTGCATGATATTGCCTTGTACCAGACATAGATAAGCTTAGTAAAGATTTTCTTGAGCTATTTAAAATGAAATAAATCACACAGATGGGAAATAGTTATCTACTAAGCATAGCCGTGTTACAAGGCCGGAAGTATCTGTTAATCTAGCTTGCTACCCATTGCACCATGTGAATATGCCCTACTAGGGAAATAGACAAAGGATTTTAAAAAAAAAAAAAAAATTAACAAAACCCATCTAAAAATTTTTTAAAAATAAATAAATAAAAGACAAGAAATGGTTACCATGTTTGTCAAAAGATTGTCTAATGCATTTTGTAATGATTAGGACATAAAATGGATGCATATTTTATATATATATATATATATATATATATATATATATAGTCGGGGTGGCCTAAAGTCGGTATCAGCCAATCAGCGAGAGAGTCTATCCCCTTTTCACTAGCGCTAGACCAAGGAGATTATTTTTGTGTCTGAGGTGAAACGCCACACCTACCATCAGCTCCTTACTTTACCGCACAGATCCCTGTGCTACTCATATGCTGAGTTGGCAAGGGCCGTATCGAACTAGAACCTTGTGGTTCTAGCCAAATGCTCTACTGACTGAGCTAACCCGGCCACTTATATATATATATATATATATATATATGTATATATATATATATATATAAATTGAGAAAACACAAGTTTCATTAACGACTGATTTTTAATAGGCCGGCGCTGCAGTGTTTCAGCTTGATTAACAAACCTTCTTCAGGGCCTTCATTAATCAAACCAAAACAATACAGCATTTATAAAATTACATATTGTTGGATTTACTTCCAATTTTTCATTATATATATATATATATATATATATATATATATATATATATATATATATGAAGGTAAAAATGGATATTGAATCCGACAATATGTAAGAAAGTTTTATAAAAACAACAAGATGTTAAAAATTTTTGCTGACAGATATCATAATTTATTTTATTTTTAACATCAAATATGTATTTTTTTTTTTTTTTTTTTTAATTCCATTACTGATCGAGAGCGTTCTGTGCCTTGTAATTACTGATATATTCATTTCGTTTTTCCGCTTACAATGTTGCTTTGAAAAAGACATTCATAATGTCGAAACAGATATCTGTCAGCAAAAATTTTTAACATCTTGTTGTTTTTCTATAAAACTTTCTTACATATATATATATATATATA
>CM042162.1:67705120-67735120 GCA_023376005.1 Doryteuthis pealeii | reverse complement strand
TTTATGTGTTTTGGGAAAATCAAAAATAAAAGGACACAGAGGTAGTACTCAAAAAAAAAATCACTGGAATTCTATCTCCAAATAGTACTCAAATAAAGAAAAAATAAAAGAAAAGAAAAATCACTAGAATTCTATCACCAAAATTCAAATAATACTCAAAGAAAAGAAAAGAAAAATTACCTCAAATTTCAAATATAAGAATCTGTATAAATTGGTGACCTGTTATTTCTTTATTATTTATACCATAAAACCAGAACACTTGATATATTTGACACCACACAATACTACAGAGGTTTGATAATCTTCAGAATCTTAAAATAAAATTTTTTTAAATACAATCTACCTCTGGGTGATTTTTAGATGCAATCATCCCAGCTTCCTGCCCTAAAACACGCTAGGTGGCACCTGCTGAAAAAAAGTGAACCGTGCTATTTATGAACAGTATAGCAGTTTGAAGTCATTTTTATCGACAAGTTAATGCGATATGAAAGCGATATTTTACCGCCCCCACCAAGTTTTTTATCGACAATTGTAAATATTTTAAATACACCCTCTTTAAAAAAATCTTTTTTTTTAAGCGCTTTGAAGGCGTTTTTATCAACAAATTAATGCGATATTTTACAGCCCCTCTGTTTTTTTTTTGTTTTTTTAAGAGGGGGGTTTAAAATATTTGCAATTACTTGCCAATAAAAAACTTGGGTGGATCGGGGGCTGTGAAATATCACTTTCATATCGCATTAACTTAAAAAAGTCTTAAAACTGCTATACGGTTCATAAGCAGCATGGTTTACTTTTTTTTAAGTCGGCACCGCCTAGTATATTTTAGGGCAGGAAGCTGGGACACCAACATCTGAAAATCACCTACCTCTGTCTCATAATAGCCATTACATTTGCATATAAATTTCATACACTTAACGTAACAATTATTATGGTACAGATGTATGCATAAACTACTTCTGTCCCATAATAGCCGTTACATTTGCATATAAATTTCATACACTTAACGTAGCAATTATTATGGTACAGATGTATGCATAAACTACTTCTGTCCCATAATAGCTGTTACATTTGCATATAAATTTCATACACTTAACGTAACAATTATTATGGTATAGATGTATGCATAAACTACTTCTGTCCCATAATAGCTGTTACATTTGCATATAAATTTCATACACTAAATGTACTAACTATTGTGATACAAAGGCAGTATATATCTTCTACGAACATTCTGCAATCATTTTCAGACATTTTTTGTCAAACTATAAGCTCTTCCTTTCTATTTAATAATCAACGTTTCATTAAATAAATCTAAAAATTAATAACATCTTGGGGTTAAATCGAACTTAACAGACCTAAATTCCACCATCGTATGTCACCCCGCCGAAAGAGAAAAAAAAAATAAAAAATCAGGGAATTAACCGAATTTGATGAAATTTTCAGTGGAGATATATTAATGAATAAAAGATATAATGCATGAGTTATTTAATTTGAAAACTTTTACATTTTTTCAAGTCAGTTAACTTTGAACCCTGTATCTTTGAGAATCTGTGTTACGCCTCAAAGATACGTGGTTCAAGTTAACTGACCTGAAAAAATGTTGAAGTTTTTAAATAAAATAACTGGTGCATTATATTTTTTATTCATTAATATATCAACACTGAAAATTTTATTAAATTCAGTTAATTCCCTGGTTTTTGGTTTGTTTGTTTTTTTCTTTCAGCAGGGTGACATACAATGGTGGAATTTAGGTCCGTTAAGTTCGATTTAACTCATCTTGATGTTTAAGTTGGGCCCTACGCAAGCCTAGTACATGTTTGAACCAACTTTATATTAAATGCCATTACACATGAATTATCAGCTAAAATAGAAAGCTAGCTATAGTTAACATCCCTGGGTTTATGGTCTGTATTTTAGAAGTATATGAACAGACTGACTACAGAATACAAGCATGAAGAGATCCTGCCAAAAAAATTACAGAGATGCTCCTGGTGGTAATATCAATGTCTCTAGGTTATGCAGCAGTTATTCAGCTTGGACAGGTGTATTTATGAGAAGCACTAGATCATCTGTGTAGTCTTCATCCATAATAGTTTTAGCAGGAAATTGAATAGGCTGAAAAGATTTCTATTTTATAACGTTTGTCTATCAATTTGATGACGATAATGTCTGGTAAATTGTTGACATGTTTGAAGGAACATGATTTTTTTATTCTTCAGCCTGTATTTTTCTTAATTTTCTTAAGAGTGAACTCTATAATTTTAAGCCATTATCAGCGACCGATATGCAGTGGGTAATTTTTTTCTTTTTTCTTTTTTTTTTTTAAGGGAAAATTTTCTTTTTTCCTTCTTTTTTGTTTTAGGTGATTTTTCTTCTTTTTTTTTCTTCCTTTTATTTTGTGGGAAGAAGTTAACACAAAACACATTAACTTCAAAACTTACAAAATTAATTTCTGCCTTTTACTCAAAGAACAAGACAAATATTGTAAAAGTGCATTTTTGTGTGTTTGTGTTTATGCATATATATGTAAGATTCATAAACGAATAATGTTTATTACGCCTACGCTGCAATGTTTCGGTCTGTTTAGATAGACCTTCATCAGGGCTTTCATTGGCTTAAGGAAAAAATAAATTATTACAGAAAACATCCTCACATTTGAAGATGAACAAAAAAGAAGCCCGACACACCAAAAACAGAGGCTTGCAGACTTTTTTGTTTTCAGTAATAATTTATTTTTTCCTTAAACCAACAAAAGCCCTGATGAAGGTCTATCTAAACAGACCGAAACACTGCAGCGTAGGCGTAATGAATATTATTCATTTATGAAACTTGTGTTTTTTCAATTTTTACAATATTATATACTGTCGAATTCCCTTCCATTTTTTCTTCACACACACATATATATATGTATATATGTATTTGGTATTTTTTGCTCTCAAAACTTTGGCAAAAGAAGTGTTTTTCAATATGTGCTAAAAAGATACATTCTTCCACAAAAAATGATTCACTGAAAACCAAAAACTTCCACAACTTTACACTCAAAGTCGTTCTTAGAGCACAATGGAGGATTATCGAATGTCTCAGTCTTCTCCGTACGACAATGAATAAGATTTTCATCCAGCATAATAGCGTTGCCTCCTCTGAAATAATAGAAAAAAAAAAAAAAAAGATTTTAAAAATAAATTATATTTCATAGACATAATCTATTAATAATGGAGATTCGCTTCCGGTTTTTGTCTGTAACAAAAATTACGTCACTGCTTACGTCACATTACCCAAAATCGACATAACATAGAATGAATACACTGAAAATTTGAACATGCAACATTTAGACAGTCCTCATTGTTTTTTAAAACAAGTTTTAATAAATACATGACTGGTATTATATATCTATATATAGTTTGTTTTATTTTAATACATATTTAAAGTTTACATTACAAATTGTTTTATTTTTTAATCCTTTAATGAATTTGATGATTTTACTTATTTTTACACCAACCGGAGGTCATTTTGGGTTTTTTTTTTGCTAGTAATATATATAGCATAACATTTGGACATCTTTTATTCTATCATTCACTGGTTGGTTGGTTGGTTGGTAGCCTTCTGTCTACGAAAGACGATGGAGTAGTGTCAAATTTTTTTTTTTTTGAATTTGAACTACATAGCCTGGGCAGGTTCATATGGAGGATAAGCTGTTGTCCATGCAGCAAATTCCTCCTCTCCACACTGCCACCATGATCCAAAGGAAAGATAAGTATGAATCATTTTTACATGTATGAATCATTTTTTTGAGAGGGATAGAACTAAGTTTCCATTTCAAATTGTTTTTATTTTTTTTATACCCTTAATAAATTTGATGATTTTACTTACTTATAATACAAACCCTCTAACATTGAATTTTTAACTCTCTCCCTTCAGGCAATATATTTCAAAAATCAATTTTTACACCAACCGGAGGTCATTTGGGGGGGGGGGGGTGCTAGTAATATTAATAGGATAACATTTGAACATATTTTATTCTATCATCCACTGGCTGGTTGGTTGGTTGGTTGGTTGGTTGGTTGGTTGCCTTCTGTCTACGAAAGACGATGGAGTAGTGTCAAATTTTTTTCTTTTTTTTTTTTTTAATTTGAACTACATAGCCTGAGCAGGTTCATATGGAGGATAAGCTGTTGCCCATGCAGCAAATCCCCCCTCTCCACACTGCCCCCGTGATCCAAAGGAAAGATAAGGTATCAATGCTATTTGGCAACAGTAGTGTCGCAGGAGTTGATGGGTATTACTGGATTTCAGCATCACACCACCTAAGGACTCCGGCTCCAGATTTGTTTTCGGGGTTTACTCCCCTAGCCTTTCCTTGAAAGGCAGCAGAGGTTTTGTGTCGGACTTTTCCTTAACTTACAGTTACATAAAAAAAATCTAATTTTTTCTTGTTCCTAGGCAGAAAGTATTATTTTTCAATTGTATATGCCTAAAGTAAATGAAAAATACATATTTTTCGGTTATTTCCTATAACTCTAACCTAAAAAAGGGGAACCACTCTGAATTAATTTTATCTGTTAATTAATCTACCCATTATTTTCCCATTAAACTAACCCTAACCCGTCTTCTTTTTTCCTATCTATCTAAATAAATAAATAATTTATAAAATTCATTCAGAGTGGTTCCCCTTTTTTTAGGTTGGAGTTATAGGAAATAACCTATTTTTCTCTTCAAACTTTGCTTTTGTGACCTAGATAATAAAAATTTAAATTTACCCATTTTCCAGAACATCTCGTGTAGATTTAGAGTCCTGAATAGCCAATCTTGAACTTACCGAACATTTTTGTTCCTTTTTGTATAGAACTTTAGCATAAATACCCATAACTTTTGATTCCTATGTTTTTGTATTCAGACCTTAGCAAATTTGTCCGAAAATAGGTTAATTTCTGAATTTCATTATCTGTGGCACAAAAGCAAAGTTTGATAGGAATAATGGCCATTTTCTACACATTTACAGACATAAGTAAAAAAGTAAAAAGTAAAGTCGTCGGGGGGGCCTAAAGTCGGTATCAGCCAGTCAGCGAGGGAGCCCAGAGTGTGGGGACACCGGCGTGGCGACACGTGTGTGAGGCTCAATTCTAACTGTTAAATGATAAATCAGAATAACTAGCAATTCAAGAAACTCAATAGAAATACATTTTTCAAAAAATATACATATAATTATTTTTACTTACCCTCCTCCAACCATGAGAACTGTACTGTCTCCAGCCATAAACATACTTGCAGCATTTCTGGCAATATCTGGACGATTATAACCCACCCAGGGGTATTTTTTGCGTTCTGGTAGCAGTGTAAATAAAAATGTCTCCCCAGTGCCAAAATATGAAATATTCTTTGCGCTTTTCTTCCGATGTTCCCAATTACTTGAACAAAATGCTCCAAAGACCTATTCAAAAAAAAAAAAAAATTTAATTTCCAATGACAAAAAATAAAAAAAAATTAAATTGTACTTACACATTATTTGAAATGAAGTTAAAATAATTTATTAAAAATTTATAACAAAATAAATAAATAAATAAAATAAATAAAAATTAGGCAATGAGAATGGTTTCCTTTGCTTATTTCTTAGAAATATAGAAGTATAATTATAGTAATTATAGTTGTATAATTATAATGGAGATTGTGTGTTTGTCTGTCTGTAGCCGAAACAATATCACTACTAAAGTCACAATTTCCTTAGTTATTTACGTCACATTCTCCATGATTTTATTTTATCTAAGCCCCAATTCTTAATAAAATTGTTTTACATTATTAATACTGTTGATCATATCTACATACTAATAACATGCAATTGTATTTATATATATATACAACAAAATATCTGTTTACAGTGTGAACGGGAAGGCTAATTTACATATTGATATAAAAAATTTGATTTTAATAAATATGCACTTAGTATTATTGATTTCTAATTGTTTGGTTTTATCTTCATGAATATGAGCAAAAATCTCTTCAATAAATCTTAAAAGAAATCCATTAACAAGAAGAAATAACCATAATTTTATTCTTTACTTCCTAATTTAATTAAATAGTTAAATTAGGAAAATTCAGCAATGAAAGCAGGAGTGATGGAAGAGTAAGTTTCAATTGTTCTAATTTTTGATTATACTATAATTAGAAGTTTATAGTTTTCCGTTATTTTCTCTACTGTCATTATCATCATGTAGCGCTTTCAGCGCAGATATCCATGACAATCTCTCTCCATCCGTCCCTATTGCTCATCATTCTCGGGAGGTGCAGCATCCTGCATCCGCACAGAGCTGATCCACGAATGTTTTTGCTGGTCGGCCCACACTGGCTTGTCCATGTGCTGGCTTCTACAGGAGGACGTCGCTTATGAGTTCGTCCTTGCTTCTCAGCAGTGTCCCGCGTGTCTTGTTCGTTTCACTCGGATGGTTTGGATGATATGTGGTAGGTGGCCGTACAGCTGTTTTCTCGTAGGGTGCTGTTTCCACGTCTTGTTCAGGATCACCTGCAGTATTCTTGTGCAGCTCCCGTCTAGTTTATTCTCTAGTCGCTTAGTTAGAGTCCAGGTGGTGCAGCCATACAGCAGTACTGACACGACAACGGCCTGGAAGAACTAATCTCCAAAATTGGTAAAATCAATGCAACTGCATGTTTTAACTCGAAAATAACATAAGAACTGTTTTTAGTAACAGCTAACTTCATCTATACATACTAGCAAATATATGCACCTCCGGTGCAAGTATTTAAGTTTTAATATAATAAAATATCATATTAAATTAGAAAGGCCAATGAAACTGAATAAAAATGCAAATAACATGATTTGGAACAGAGGGGGTACGATTGAAAAAAGAGAACAACTTTGAAACTAACTCTTCCATCATTTTCAATTACTCTTATTCCTAATTTAATATTTAGTTAAAATAGGAAGTAAAGAATAATATTACAGTTATTTCTTTTGTTAAGGGATTTCTTTTAAGATATATTGAAGAGAATTTTGCTCATATTCAATAAGATAAAACTAAACAATTAGAAATCAATAATATTAAGCACATATTTATTAAAATCAAATTTTTTAAGATCAATATGCAAATTAGCCTTCCCATTCACACTGTAAACCACTGTTTTGTTGTATATATAAATACAACTGCATGTTATTTGTATGTAGATATGGTCAACAGTCTTAATGATGTAAAACAATTTTATTAATAATTGAGGTTTAAATAAAAATAAAATCATAGAGAATGTGATGCAGATAACAAAGGGAATTGTGATTTGTATAGTAATATAGTTTCAGTTACAGACAGAAAAACATACAATCTCCATTATAATAAGAGATATAAAGGGCATTTGTGTATATCTGTATGTCCAGAGGAAACTTTGAAAATAAAACAAGTAACGACAAAGTAAATATATATACACATTAAATATCAGGGCTTGGTTTTTGAGCAAAAATAATGAAGATTTGAGTTATATTTGGGAAGATATTTAAAAATTCAAATTTGAAAAGTAACAGAAGGGAAAGTCATTTGCATGGTTTTGTTTTTTTTAATGTTTTTTTTTTTTTTTTTTTTTTTTTTTTTCAGTTTGTAATCGTTGCGTGGGGATTTTTATGGGGCAACCAGCGAGTATCTCACTCACGATAAGTAATAATAGATCTGCGAAACTAACTTTAAAAAAATCCACCCTCTGCCAGGCAACGCCGGGTAGCCACTTCTAGTTTCAAATAAGGAGCAAGTACAATTTAATCGCTGGAATTTTTGTTGGTTAAATAGGATACTACCATATAAAATATCTGTTGATAGGAAGCGCGTGGTGTAATGGTTAAAGTCATGGGAAATGGACTCGTCGCCCTGAGTTCAAATCCTGGATGTGGTAATTGCATTTCACTTTGCACTAATACCCTTGGGAAAGGTATGAATCCTACTCTCCTTCCAGCTATGGATAAATAGTAGGGCAGACTGGGCTCTTTAACCTTGGTTAGGCAACCGGTCTAGAAGGAAAACTCTGATTTCAAAACCTGTTGAACTCCGCTTAAGAAATTGACCTTGTGTCACATCCTGCTCATGTGGGGGGGTTGGTAAATATATATAAAGTATCTGTTGGAAACAGCCCCGAATTCAAATCCTGGACGTGGTAATTGCATTTCACTTTGCTCTAATACCCTTGGGAAAGGTATGAATCCTACTCTCCTTCCGGCTATGGATAAATAGTAGGGCAGACTGGGATCTTTAACCTTGGTTAGGCAACCGGTCTATGAGAAGGAAAACTCTGAATTCAAACCTGTTGAACTCCGCTTAAGAAATTGACCTTGTGTCACATCCTGCTCATGTGGAGGGGTTGGTAAATATATATAAAGTATCTGTTGGAAACAGCCCCGAGTTCAAATCCTGGATGTGGTAATTGCATTTCACGTTGCGCTAATACCCTTGGGAAAGGTATGAATCCTACTCTCCTTCCAGCTATGGATAAATAGTAGGGTAGACTGGGATCTTTAACCTTGGTTAGGCAACCGGTCTAGGAGAAGGAAAACTCTGAATTCAAACCTGTTGAACTCCACTTAAGAAATTGACCTTGTGTCACATCCTGCTTGTGTGGAGGGGTTGGTAAATATATATAAAGTATCTGTTGGTAACATTGATTAAATGATGTAAAAATCAACAACAAAATCGAGACAACAAAAATCTATACAACACAGCTGATGTCAAGTGACATTTAATTCTATAGATTCCTTCTTAACAAACAATACATGATGTTGTTTCAATTACATAGATGACTATTGTGATGTGAGCAGATAAAAATATGACCGACTTTATAAACCTGAAACAAATTAATGTTTCATAACATCAAATTCAACTGGAAATTCAAGAAACTAATGCGCTCCTGTTCAAAAACCTGTCGCAAGGAGGCGTGTTAAAAAACTATTGAGACTTAAGCTGAATTCAACAAGACAGTAATGATCAATGAATGAAAACGTTTGGTTTGGTTTTACGGCATATCAACTGCAGTGGGTCATTTAATGCTGATAAAGTTTTGAAATAAAGTCATTCTTAATGGATACTCAATTTTTTTTATAAATATATTTTTCTATTTAACCCATAGATGGGACCCTAACAGGTACTACCACTCCGGGTCAGAGTGGACCAGGGAGCAATGGTGATGAAGGGGTGCTCCACATTCCCCAAACTTCCAAAACTGGAACCTCACCATCAGATAGAGTTTAACGTCATTCCCAGGACATGTAGACCCTCAGCCACCGCCTTCTAGCACCCATATGATAAAAAGGGTTGGGGCTTGTCATAAGGGCAATAGGGTTGGGAAAATCATATAGGTACTAGGGCTTTATGTGACCAGCCAATTGATCGGAGGTGGCCTCTCCAATCACCCGTCTAGCCCAAGATAGGGCCAAAGTGGAGTATTGCAAGTCATGGACTGCTCATCCACCTGGGTTCTATCCTTAAGCAGCAAGGAGGCATGTTCAAAAACTATTGAGACTGAAGCTGGATTTACCAAGATAGTAATGAACAATGAATTAGTAAAGTTGGTGGAATGGCCTATTGTCGGTATCAGCCAGACAGCAAGGGAGTCTATCCTCCTTTTCACTAGCACTTCAAAATATGAGGTGTGTTCAAAAAGTATCAAAACTGAAGCTGGTTTTACCAAGAGAGGAAAGAAAAAAAGTATTGAGAATGAATTTGTATTTACTAAGACAGTAATGAACAATGAATAGAAATTTTTTTTTTTTTTTCAAAATATGAGGGGATGTTCAAAAAGTATCAAGACAGAAGCTGTAATTACCAAGACAGTAATCAACAATGAATAGAAATGATAATTTTTTTCAGAATACAAGGTGCGTTCAAAAAGTATTGAGACTGAAGCTGTATTTACCAAGACAGTAATCAACAATGAATAAAAATGTTAATTTTTTTTTAAATAGTCCCCAATAGCATTCAACACATACAGTGTTAAGCCACACTACTGGATTTTCTTTTTCATCATCATCAGCTCATGCTGCAGCGCAGATATCCATGACTCTCTCTCTCTCCAAACATCTTTATCGGTCATCACCACTGGAAAGCTCTCCGTGCAGCATCCAGAATATACACAGAGGTGACTGATGTAGGTCAGCCCACACTGGTGTGTCCATGTGTAGTTGTCCACAGGAGAATGCCACTTTAAAGTGTGTTATTGTTAGGAAGACCAAACAAAAATAGAGTTGCTCCCCTTTGATCAGCAGGGTACTGATGGGAAACCTGGAAATGGGGTTTCTGCCATGTTACTTTTGGATTGGGGTTTGGACTGCGTGGACGCAGCTGACCACATGCACAGCACGGTTGAGCTAGTTAAGTCACTTTTAGGGTAGAAGCATTCTCTACTACCCGTGTTAATTAAAACCTTGCATTATCATTCAGTCTACCGTATTTTATCTGTATGTAAAAACATAAGTTTTATATATATATATATATATATATATATATATATATATATATATATATTACACACACACAGAGATGCTAATAGGTACGTGTCCTGCGTCCCTGACGCTGTAAAATCATATCCATGTATCCAAGTGTTTTTCTTCGCTGACCATTTCAAGCTAACTGTAAATACATTTTAATAGCTTCTTAGAAACGAATTACACAGGATAGGTTACATGGTAGGAGTTAGAGGGCTTTAGTTGGGACCCATAAATTTTCCAGAGGACTCATTTAAAGCAAATATGTGCATCCCAGGACACAATAAATTAAAAACCTATCAGCATCACTGTGTATATATATATATATATATATATATATATATATATATATATATATATATGTGTGTGTGTGTGTGTGTGTGTGTGTGTGTGTGTGTGTGTAGAATTAAACAAAAGGCACATCTCTTGTTTAACAATTTTATTTTTGATCTTTTCTAATTTTCTGGCCAACTTTTTAATGTTTGGGTGGAATAAAAACTGGAATACATCACCCCTGATGATGCCACTTCGAAGTGCCAAAAGTACTCGGAACTGAACTTTGGTGGACTTATCCACCAATTCCACCCAAACATTAAAAAGTTGGCCAGAAAATTAGAAAAGATCAAAAATAAAATTGTTAAACAAGAGATGTGCCTTTTGTTTAATTCTACATGTATAAATGAAAGAATGCTGCCCAAATACACACACACACATATATATATATATATATATATATATATATACAAGTAAAAAATATAACAGAAGACTTAGATTCTTTGCATATAGTCTAAGTCTTCTGTTATATTTTTTACTTATAGATTTGCTCTGTGACTATAACAATAAGAGCATACATTGAGCTCTGCAAACTGTGACATGTCTTAAATAAACTCCTATGCCAAAAGGAACATTTCTTCTAAGGATTTTTGGGAATTATTTTTTGAGAATTTCCATCATTGGAGTAAGAACTATATTCAAGTCCTGAAGATGGTCTAATAAGAGACCAAAACGTTGCACCGTCGACAATAAACATCAAGTTTCCATAACATCCCGTGTTTGTCTACTTTTCTCCACATACTGTCGGATTAACCTCCTCACATTTCTACCATATATATATATATATATATATATATATTACTCCTATATTTTGTATAGTTGAGCACTGAGTGGAAATACTTTTTTGGGTAGGCTGATCGTTTTCAGCGATGTCAGGGGATTGGCTCATTTATAATGTTTTTTGATATTATTAAATATGTCTCCTTCCATAAGTGAGGTTGAAGACTTTTTGAATAGCATTTAAATGTTGCCTAAACAGGTTTATTTAACCCTAATAATCATAGTTGCTACAATCAACCCACTTCCTGTCTGCTGAGTGCATTGGCACGGAACCCACAGTCATAGGGTTGTAGCACGGTGGCCATAAAATCAATTGTATGACGAGGTCTACCATTATTTCTAAGGTATCAAGCAAACCTTTCATGGTAAATTTTTCTTTTCAGCTTAGTGTTGAGAGTATCAATTTGTTTATAAGCATTATCAATTCAAATTTATATATTTTTAGGGCCGGGTTAGCTCAGTCGGTAGAGCGTTCGGCTAGAAACCACAAGGTTCCTAGTTCAATACCGGTCCTCGCCAACTCAGCGTATGAGTAGCACAGGGATCTGTGCGGTAAAGTAAGGAGCTGATGGTAGGTGTGGCGCTCCACCTCAGATGCTAAAAAAACAATCTCCTTGGTCTAGCGCTATTGAAAAGGGATAGACTCCCTCGCTGACTGGCTGATACCAACTTTAGGCCGCCCTGCCGACTTTACTTACTTACTTTATATATATATATATATATATATATATGCAAATGTAAACAACTTTTAGCTATTTTCAGCCGACAGTGTATTTGGGAGAATATGTGCTTTTAATTTTAGTCAGACCTAATTTTTTTGAAAGTTAATTCATTTATGGTTAATTAGGCGGGATTTAACTACTTAAATGTAAGGCTAAACAAATCGAGAAAAATCAATCTCTGAATATATATTTCGACCTATTAGGTCTCATCAGCATCTTCGGGGCAATCTTCGTATATATAGCTCTGCTGATGAGACCTAATAGGTCGAAATATATATTCAGAGATTGATTTTTCTCGATTTGTTTAGCCTTACATTTAAGTAGTTAAATCCTGCCTAATTAACCATAAATGAATTAACTTTCAAAAAAATTAGGTCTGACTAAAATTAAAAGCACATATTCTCCCAAATATATATATATATATATATAAGTTAAAAGAAAGGAAATTAATCCGACAATATGAGTAAGAAAAGGTGGAATGAAAACATCACACAATGCTGTTAAAGAAGAAAACAATTTATAATATAATCATAGCTGATATTGATCAATATTTCGATTTTACAAAAATCATCATCAGAGCTCATTCACTCCCGTAGTTGTTTGGGTCGGAGAGGAAAGTCAAAATGAGTTTACAAAACAAAAAACCTTAATACTGCAAAAAACGAAAGACGTTACAATATTCACCAATGTGGGCATTTCGCGCCATATATATGTCGGTCATGATCCATGTATATCTTTTGACAACAAATGTAGCGAATTTTTGAGATGTTGGCAACAAGGCGAAAACAATTTAAATGGAAGGGGATGGGTGTTAAGAAATGTGACGGTTGGAAGTCTTTTGAATTCCAACCGTCACATTTCTTAACACCCATCCCCTTCCGTTTAAATTGTTTTCGCCTTGTTGCCAACATCTCAAAAATTCGCTACATTTGTTGTCAAAAGATATACATGGATCATGACCGACATATATATGGCGCGAAATGCCCACATTGGTGAATATTGTAACGTCTTTCGTTTTTTGCAGTATTAAGGTTTTTTGTTTTGTAAACTCATTTTGACTTTCCTCTCCGACCCAAACAACTACGGGAGTGAATGAGCTCTGATGATGATTTTTGTAAAATCGAAATATTGATCAATATCAGCTATGATTATATTATAAATTGTTTTCTTCTTTAACAGCATTGTGTGATGTTTTCATTCCACCTTTTCTTACTCATATATATATATATATATATCAATGTGCATGGTTGGCACTATTATACTTGAAGAAGCGGTAGTAATCTAACGTACAGTGTTATTAGAAGAGTGCTCAATATCTGTGATAGAGCTTTAATAAATAAATAGATGTTTTAGTTTATATTTATTTGCATTGGAATAATTTTGCTACCATTGGTTTTTTGCTGTGTAGCAGTCATCAGGTAATGAAAGTGTTTTGAAAATGATACAAATGATATAAATATGGTCAAATGTGTGCATTTGGTTAACTGTATTCGCGTGTCATTTGTTTGTTTGTTGCAGTTCTCCATAGAATAGTTGCTTCGGGAGTCTACAGTTTCCCATTCTAACAACACCATTACACCGCCTAAGCTCCTTAATGTATGGCCAGGGCAGAACCAAAATTCACCACCACAAAAACTGCTTACAATAAGCCAATCTAATTGGACACATGGCCTAGGGGATAAAGGAGTTAGTTAAGACAGTTCTAAGTGACAGTTATCTCTAGACTGCAGGTTCAATCCTGGTCAGCAGTAACATAGAATAATAATTAACACAGCTTAACACCTCTACCCCAAGCTACGGTTAGCGGAATGAGAACAGGATACCCCTGTGGACTGAATAAAGGGTTGAGTTCAAAGTTCCAAGAAGGTTCCCGAGTTCAAAAAAGAAGGTTCCCGAGTTCAAAAAGAAGGTTCCCGAGTTAAAAAAAAGAAGGTTCCCGAGTTCAAAAAGAAGGTTCCCGAGTTCAAAAAAGAAGGTTCCCGAGTTCAAAAAAGAAGGTTCCCGAGTTCAAAAAGAAGGTTCCCGAGTTCAAAAAAGAAGGTTCCCGAGTTCAAAAAGAAGGTTCCCGAGTTCAAAAAAGAGGTTCACGAGTTCAAAAAGAAGGTTCACGAGTCTGACAAGAAATACCTGAAGAAGGCCGGAGGTCACATCAGCCAAAATGTTGTACAGATAACAATGAAGATGTGGACAATAGTCCGAATAATACAAATAATACAAGCCAGGGAGTTGGTTATTTGTTAAAGAAGTCCTAACAAGTAAAGAGGCCTGAAATAAATAGAGAAAATAAAGAATGACACTCTACCTCATTTGATGTGGTTTTAATGACAATTATAGTTGGTTCGTATTCTTCAGTCTTTGCATAAAGGGTCCTCAGACTGATTCCATGTTCCTCAGATGTGTACAACAACATCGGTTGGCAAACGGCCGAACGAGCAGGTAACCAACTCCAAATAACATAGAACTGAAAAAGAAAAACACAAAAATACATATACATGTATATATCATATATAAGCAAAATTCTCTTTATTTCTGTAGGTTTGTTATATATATATATATATATATATATATATACATATATATACACACACACACACACACATATATATATACACACACACATACATACACACATACATATACACACATATATATATATATATGCAAGTTGAAAAATGGAAACGAATCCGACAATATGTTGAAAGGATAAATAAATAAAGGAAAGAAAATGTTGAATGGATAAAATTAATTTAATGAATTACCAACATGTGTTTCGGCCAGGAGTTTGTTGATGTACACATTGTATTCTATTTATAATTATTTTAAATATGAAATAAAATAATAATAATAGAAAATTATAAAATATTAAAGTATACAATGTGTACATGAACCAACTCTTGGCTGAAACACATGTTGGTAATTCATTAAATTAATTTTATCCATTAAACATTTCCTTTCCTTTATTTAATAATCCTTTCAACAAATATATATATATATATGGTTATCAATAGCTCACTTGGTGAGTTAGTGGTGGACTAAGATCTTTTTTTAACGGTATTATAAGTGTAGTGCTCAATATCAGTGATAGAGCCATTGTATATATAAGAATAAATAAATATATATATAAGTGGTATTTCCTGCCTTTTTGTTTACAAACTCCTGGGGTGTTAGAGATAGACACCATAACCATATATAATCTGAAACTATATTACCAAAGGTACTTGAATAAGTATATTTCATTTTAATCAAATGGGGTCCCCAGGGGCACATACGCCCTACTGATTTCTTTTCCTTCAATTTAAATTGAATTTAAACCATAGGTAAATAACCAAAAATAAGTCCTACTCACAAAATTTCAATATAATTTCACCATAATGGTGGTTAATCTCCCTTATATTGAAAATTTAAGTGCGTGGTGTAATGGTTAAAGTCATGGGAAATGGACTCGTCACCCCGAGTTCAAATCCTGGATGTGGTAACTGCATTTTTACTTAGCGCTAATATCCTTGGGAAAGGTATGAATCCTACTCTCCCTCCAACTATGGGTAAATAGTAGGGCAGACTGGGTTCTTTAACCTTGGTTAGGCAACCGTCTAGGAGAAGGAAAACTCTGAATTCAAACCTGATGAACTCCGCTTAAGAAATTGACCTTGTGTCGCATCCTGCTCGTGCGGAAGGGTTGGTAAATATATATATTGAAAATTTGCAGTTTCTATGACTAAGGTTTTTTGGAGATACACCCCCTAACCATATATATTTTGAAACAACATTACTCAGGCTACTTGGATAAATATATTTCATTTTAATCAAAGGGGGAACCAACCCCCACTAAAAAAATTTTTCCCCTTCAATTCATATGAAATTTAAACCATAGGTAAATGAAAAGATACGATGCCTATTCACAAAATGTCAACAAATTTCAGTTATATTAAGACACCCTACAGGCTGTTAACCCCACCCCCATATTGAAAATTTTGGAAGCCTTGAATATTGGAACCTAATAATCCTGGTAACTTTGATTTAGAAAAAAATTTATATTATATGAAAAATTGTTTGGGCTTTACTTATTTATACATAATAACATTTGTACATAATAATATCTGTTTTGATTATATAATGATCCGCTAGAAATGATATAATCCAGGGATCTTTTGGTTTAAAAGAAAAGTATACATTTTATAAAAAAATAATTGTTAGGGGTGTACTTATTTGTGGGCGATACTGTACCTAATAATATTTGGATTGTATAATAATCTTGGGATTTTTGCATTTAATAAAAAAAGATTGGTAGGGGTTACTTATTTGTGGGTGATACTGGACCTAATATCTGTTTTGATTGTATAACGTTCCACTAGAAATGATAAAATCCTTGTATCTTTGATTTTTTAAATTAGTATTTTCTAAAAATTGTTAATGTGTACTTATTTATGGCCGATCCTGTACCTAATAATAAGTTTTAATTATGTAATGATCCACTGAAAATTAAATATACCTGGGATTTTTTTTTTGGTTTAAAAATATACATTTCATAAAAGAAATGTTAGGGGCGTACTTAATTGTAGGCGATACTGGACTATTAATATCTGTTTTTATTGTATAACAATCCACTAGAAATAATAAAATCCTGGTTTCTTTTGGCCTAGAAGAAAATCCAACACAGACCAAAAGGTAGTATTTTCCTTTTTCTTTGAGAAATTAATTATTTTTTCTTTCTGATCAAGAGACCGGAACAGAAATTCATTGGCTATAATTTTATGATTACTCTGGTTTTTTGTTTTTGTTGGGTTTTTTTTTCACTTCACAATGTGAACAAGCAAATAAATTTCCCCACTGTTATTTACAGACTGATGTCCTTCGTCTTTCATCTTGTGGTTTTAGTTGTTTTGGCCGGCAATAACTTGATAATATCATTTTTAAACATCAATATGTTATAAATAAATATCCAACAGCAATATTCCTCTTAAAAAAGGCAAAGGAGATGCTTGTTATGTAATGGTTATCATCATTTTTAAAAAATGGACAGACTTAGAGATAAGTAATCCCTGACCCAACAGATATACAACGTGTTTCAAGATTTTAAGTTTGTTTGTTTATTGATTTTAATGGCATATCAACCCGTCTGGGGTTATGTCATGCCTAACGGTTAGTAAGTGAAACATATTGTGTATTAATATTTATACTTTTTAGTAATTGGTTTTTAACAATGTGTCAGCATTATTTGGGGATTATGTTGTATGGTATTGATTAGTCTCATGTCTATATTCTATGGTATAATTTTATTTCCCTAAAAAAAGAGAGAATATCCTCCATGTTGACATTTTCAAACAGATCTTTCATATTGTTTGCTTTAAAATAACGGTTTCTGATGTGAGCAAAAAACTTGCATTCCATGAATAAGTGTTTAACTGTCAAAGGTGTTTGACATGTTCCACATTGTGGTTGTTGTTCTTGTTTGAGTATATAGGAGTGCGTTAGTCTTGTATGACCTATGCATAATCGGGACACAATGACTTGTTCCTTTCTAGACATCCTTAAAGTTGGTCTCCAGCCTCCCAAAGTAGGTTTGATTAGGAAGAGTTTATTGTGGATGTTGTTATTCCAGTGTTGTTGCCATTTTGTATGAAGGAATCTATTAATTTTAGGTTTCAAGTCAGTATATGGTATCTTGAAATAGTCGGGGATCAAATCTATAGCCGATCAAGATTTTAAAGATTACAAGATTATATCAATTTTTTAAAATACCCTGTAGTTTGCCATTTGTTGAGTGGAAATTTATATTTAAAAGGGGAGAAAACAAGGGATGGAAAAATGGGGAAAAACCAAAAGGTGAATCAGTGAAAATGTAAAAAGAAAAAAATACGAAGAAAATAAACGAAAACGAAAAAGAAAACAATTAAAAAAGAAATAGAAGAAACTAAAAGAAAAAAGATAGAAAAGAAAAAAAACAACAAGAAAAAGAAAAAGAAAACTTGTTCAAAAGAAACAAAAAACACTAGAAAGAAAAAAGAAAAAATTAAAAAGAAAAAACTATACAAAAAGAAAAAAAAGAAATAAAAGAAAAAAGAAAACAAAAAAAAGAAAAAAAATTAAGAAGAAAAGAAAAAAGAAACAAAAAAAGGAAATGGAAAAAGATAAAAAAGAAAAAATTAAAAAGAAAAAAGAAAAGACTAAGAAAAAAAAAGAAAAAAGAAAAAACTAAATAGAAAAAAAAAGAAAAAAGCCATTAGATATGTTTGTTTTTTTTGTGGGGGGTATTTCCTATAACTCCAACATAAACTCTTGACTGATAAATTATTTATTTATTGATCTACTAGGAAAAAAGTAGACGGGTTGGGGTTGGGTTTAGGGTTGGGGTTGGGGGTTAGTTTAATGGGAAAATAAATAAATAATTTATCAGTCAAGGGTGGTTCCCCTTTGTTTATGTTGGAGTTATAGGAAATAATTAAAAAAGAAATGTTTTTTATTCTTTATTTTTTAATAATAACTGAAAGTCATAAATCTACAGACAAAAACCGGAAGCAAATCTCCATTATTAATAGATATCCATTTTTATAAAAGGTATTCCCAAAAGTTAGGTCTCCAAAGCACTGAGGACGTAGGGAAATTGTTTGTGCATCTATCAACAATACTGTTATGTTTATTGTAAATGCGCCTGTGCCTTACTGACATGCTTAGTCTTAGCTTAGTAGTTATTTCTGATGGAGCTCCCAGTTAATGCTACTGTAAGGGCAGTCTCTCTTGTCTGAGGGTTTTGGTGAATCTTCCGTGTCAGGAGACGCTATTCTGGTCACGTGACACAGGAACGCAAGGAGAGAACGCTCTTCTTCCGATGCACTTAACAAGCCTGGATGTGCTTGTCATTTCTCTCCAGCAGACACCTATGGTGCACACCAGACGCTACAGCCTCTACTTACAGTAAGTGGTTACCACTTTGTCTATTAACAAATTGTATGTTTGGACACTTGTGACATTAAATAGCCTGGGGAACTTTGTTTCCCTAATATGTTATAATAAAGTTATATAAATGTAACTATCGCGTTTGTTGTTTTCCTAACTGAAGTAATCCGCATTGGGTACTTATCCTTTAAGTAGCCCAATGTTTTATAAGAACCAGAGTTAACACTCTGTGGACATCTTATACTACCATGAAGTACAAAGTTCACACAGAACTTAAAAGGCATTAAACTAACTGAAATTCATCGCCAATACATGGACATGTATGGTGAGCCATGCATGGATTCAAAAATGTCTACAAAAAGTATAAGGAGTTTGAAACAACAATGAGGTTCAACACTTCCTCAACAACATGGTGGCAGGCTGGTATGACATAGGCGTACAAAAACTGCCACAGCACCTACGAGTTCAAATCCTGAACAGAGCTGTTTGCATTTTACATAATGCAAATACCCTTGGGAAAGGTAAGTATTTACCCAACCGATTCACAACAGGTAGGATGTGACACAAGGTATGGGGAATTCAGTGAGGGACAAACACACTATTCAGTAGTAATGTATCTGCGAGGCGAGCTTGCTTACACTAAAATGGGATGCCATAAATACCCAACCCATTCGTCACAGGTAGGATGTGACACAAGGTCGCAAGTATGCAGCATCCAATAAGGATAGAACTAACTATTCAATAGAAATGGGTTTGCAAGACTAAATTGTGAATCTATTTTTTAATTTTTTGTTCTTTATAATTGTAATGCTTTATAAATTTAAAACCACTGGATAAAATTGAATTTATTTAAATGAGGATAAAATCATGCAGGACTCAGGGAAAAGAAAAAAAGGGAGAAAAAAGAAAAAAGGGTAGGGAAAAAAGGAAAGAAAAAATATTTGTAAGCTTAAAAAAGAAAGGAAAAAAAGGAAAAGAAAAAAGAAAAGAAAGAAAAAAGGTGGGAAAATAAAAGAGCAAATAGGAAAGAAAGAAGAAAATTTGGAAGCTTAAAAAAAGGGAAAAGAGAGAAAAAGAAAAAGAAATAGAAAAGAAAGAAAAAGGTGGGAAATAAAAACACCAAATAGGAAAGAAAGAAAGAATATTTGGAAGCTTAAAAAGAAAGGAAAAAGGAAAAGAAAAGAAAAAGAAAAAGAAAAAGGGTGGAAAATAAAGAGCAAATAGGAAAGAAAGAAAGAATATTTGGAAGTTTGAAAAAGAAAAAAAAAAGGTAAACCATTTACTGAAACCAAATGCCAATCCAAATAAAGAGAAACAAAATAAACAGATTAAACAAAAAAATAAAATAAAAAAAATCCTTCTAGATATCCAACTATGGTAGTTGTCAGGGCTAAGTTTAGCAAATATCTCTCACTTAAAATACACACATACAGTATCACCCAGAAATAAGTACATCACTAACAACTTTTTTAATGTAAAGTTAATTTTCTTTAAAACCAGTGGAACATTACACAATCAAAACAGATATTATTAAGTACAATATCATTCATAAATAAGTAAAAAGTCATAAAATCGTCAGGATGGCCTGTCGCTATGAACTATACAGCAAAGGAGTCTACCCCCTTTTCACTAGTGTTAGACCAAGGAGATTATTTTAGAGTCTGAGGTGGAATGCCACACCTACCATTATGGTGACCAGAGTTCAAATCCTGGATGAGGCTATTTGCATTTCATATAGCACTAATACCATTGGGAAAGGTATGAATCCAACTATTCTCCCTCTAGCTATGGGTAAAATAGTAGAGCAGACTAGGTTCTTTAATCTTGGTATGGCAACCAGTCTAGGAGAAGGAAAACCTATTAAACTCCACTTAAAAATTAGGCTCAGTTGGTAGAGCATCTGCCTAGGTTCCAGGTTTGATATCGGCCCTCGCCAACTCTGCACATGAGTAGCATAGCTTGGATCTGTGTTGTAAAGTGGAGAGATGATGGTAGGTGTAGTGCTCCACTTCAATGAAAAGGGAACAGACTGCCTCACTGTCCTGCTTATACTGACAATAGGTCATTCCACCTATTCTACTATTTTTTTTACCTAAAAAATTGACCTTGTGTCACACCCTACTCATGCAGAGGGGTTAGGTAAATACACACATTTTATGACTATTTTTATTTCATTAATTTAATCATTAGCCTCCCCACCCCACCAACAGTGATGGGACCATATGACCTTTAGGCACCCCTTTTTGATCTCGATTGAGAAAGACATGTTTTTTTTATTTACACCGTCAATATCCAGTGGTTTGTTAGGGGTTAGGGTTTAGTTTTATAATCAAAAAAATAAAAAACTCTAAAAATCGTCTGTTAAAAACAACCGGTTATAGTAAACGAAAAACACGTCCTTCTGAATCGAGATCAAAAAGGGGTGCCTAAAGATCATATGGTCCCAGTGATGAATTGGCAAATAGGTCTACCAGGATAAGTAAGAGTTACCTCCCCTTCTCTATTATGTGTGTGTGTGTTTTGCATGCAGTACACATGATGCTGCCAAAAAAGTTTGGAAAAGTTCAAGCACAAGATGGTTACCTTACAAAAAAGGCGGACCTGAACTTTCAGAACCCCCCATCTAAAATTTTTATTTTTAATTCTTTTTTCTTCTTTCAATGGATTATTATCGATTGCACACCAATCTATCAGACTGTGGAAAAAAATTCAAAAAAGTTCTTTATTTTTCGAGTTTTCAGGGGTGCTCATTTCCCCGTATAAGTTTATAGTAAATCGATCCCCCATATCGGAACCTCTCAAAAGGAAACTGGCACAAAGGTGTCAAAGTTAGGGTGGCCCAGAAAAAACAGAACCCAAATTATTTATTTATTTTCCCATTAAACTAACCTTAAACCCCAACACCAACCCCTAACCCCAACCCCAAACCCTAACACCCCTAGTTAAAATTAACAGTTTTATTACAAAATTTGTGGGTTCTGTTTTTTCTCCGTCACCTTAATTTTGACACCTTAGTGCAAATTCAGCCCAACTGTTAAGATAGAGCGGTTCCGATATGGGGGATCGATTTACGATAAACTTATACGGGGAAATGAGCACCCCTGAAAACTCGAAAAATAAAGAACTTTTTGGAATTTTTTTTTTTACAATCTGATAGATTGGTGTGTAAACGATAATAATCCATTGAAAAAAAAGAAAAGAAATTACAAAGAAAAAAATGTTTTCAGCGGTTCCGATATGGGGGAATTGGTTTATGATAAACTTATACAGGGAACTGTGCACCCCTGAAAACTCGAAAAATAAATAACTTTAAAAATTTTTTTTTTACAATCGGATAGATTGGTGTGCAATCGATAATAATCCGTTGAAAAAAAAAAGAAAAAAATTAAAACGAAAATTTTAAATGGGGGGTCTGAAAGTTCAGGTCGCTCAAAAAAAATAAATAAATAAAAAATAGAGAGAAAATGAGGTTAAAGTGAAAAAAAAAAAAAAGGTAGGGGTGAAGTTATTTTAAAAGGTAAATGAAATATCTGGTCAGACAAGAAATGCTGGATTGGATAGGTAAACATTTATCTGTCTACAAATTCCAGAAATTTTTATCAGTAGGACTTAGATATATATATATTATATATATATATATATATATATATATATATATATATATTACACACAAGTGTATTTAGGCAGCATTTTTTCTTTTAAACATGTTGTGTTAAACCCTACTGACGATTCTTGTCGGACAAGATTTTGTTTTCGATCCTTTCTAATGTCAGGGTGGAATTGGTGAAGAAACCTTTGGTGGATTGCTACACCAATTCCACCCTGACATTAAAATGATGGCCAGACAGTTAGAAAGGATCGAACAAAAACTCGTCCAACAAAAATCGTCAGTAGAGTTTAAAAAAACATGTTTAAAAAAAAAATGCTGCCAAAATATACGTTATATATATATATATATATATATATATATATATATATATAAGTTAAAAGAAAGGAAATGAATGCGACAATATGAGTATGAAAAGGTGGAATGAAAACATCACACAATGCTGTTAAAGAGAAAACAATTTATAATATAATCATAATCGAAATATTGATCAGTATCAGCTATGATTATATTATAAATTGTTTTCTTTTTAACAGCATTGTGTGATGTTTTCATTCCACCTTTTCATACTCATATATATATATGTTGTATTTTAGGTCGTCTCCATATGCTTCTTTCGGTATATATTTTTATGTTTTTTTTTAAGTTGGGCGTTATTATGAAGCATCTAAAAATAAATGAATGAACTCGATGTTATGGAGTATTGGATTCACTTATTTTTTTTTAATTATTTTTTATCATAAATTTTCAGGTTCGTTAGATACCCTTTATCTAACGAACCCAAACATTTATGATAAAAAATAATAATAAAAAAATAAGTGAATCCAATACTCCATAACATTGAGTTCATTCATTTATTTTTAGATGCTTTGTAATAACGCCCAACTTAAAAAAAAAATAAATATATATATATATATATATATATATATATATATATATGAGGAAAAATGAGTAAAGAAAAGAATGTAGATGGATAAAATGAATTTAATCGATACCACATTAATCAATATCACTTACACATGTGTTTCAGTCAGTTTTCGGTCAGTTTATGTGTGTGAAAATATTTCGCACACATAGAAGAATCGACCTTCATCAATCTGATAAAGGTCATCACTCTGATGAAGGTCGATTCTTGTATGTGTGCGAAATATTTTCACACACATAAACTGACCGAAACACATGTGTAAGTGATATCAATTAATGTGGTATCGATTAAATTCATTTTATCCATCTACATTTCTTTTCTTTACTCATTTTTCCTCATATTGTCGGATTCAATTCCTTTTCCATTTTCACATATATATATATATATATATATACCACTTTCCTTCTATCTACAGCATATATATATAGATATATATCTCAATGTGTATGGTTGGCATTATTACACTTGAATAGGCAGTAGTGAGCCAACATACAGTATTAGGAGACTGCTTAATATCTGTGATAGAGTATTAACAAATAAATAAATAAGACTTGTTCCCATGCAAATACACATACACACACACACATACCTTAGTTCATCAGATATAAATTTATTTCAGCACTTTTGCTTCTTCAAAATTTTTTAAAATAGAGGAGGATTTCATATCAAGTCTAGTTGATATGATTTTTCTATAATACTCCATGTATGTAAAAATATGGAGGTCCACGGTGTAATGATTACCTTCATAGGAAATGATACACGGCAAGTTGAGTTCAAATCCTGGATGAGGCTGTTTGCATTTCACATAGCTCCAATACCCTTGGAAAGAGTATGAATCCAACTATTCTCCCTCCAGCTATGGGTAAATAGTAGGGCAGACTGGGCTCTTTAATCTTGGTTAGGCAACCGGGCTAGGCAAAAGGAAACTTTGAATTCAAACCTGCTAAATTCCGCTTAAGAAATTGACCTTATATCACATCTGGCTCGTACACATGATAAAAATGGCTGGGGGTTTGCCGTAAGAACAATATGGTCGGGACAATCATACAGATGCTAGGGCTTAATATGACCTACGAACTGATGGGAGGGGCCCTCTTTGACCACCCATCTAGCCCAAGTAAGGGCCAGAGTGCTGCATGCTATAAACTGCTCAGCCAAAAGGATTCCATCCTTAAGCATCACAGGTCACCACCCATGGCCAACAAGTGGCTCCATTGTTGAAGTGCCAACATTCTTGTTTGTAGATTTCTCCAAGTCATGATATATATATATATATATATATATATATATATACATACATACATACATGTGTGTATGCGTATGCATCTTTGTGTGTGCGCCTGTGTCTTTTTGTGTATGTGAAGTATGTGAAATTGTTGTGTGCTTTTTTGATAATATATAAAATAGATTCGATTAAATCACCGCACTGTAGGCCCTAGGGAAAACCTTTTCCTGAGATTCAGACCTCGCAAATAGATAGATAGATAGATAGATAGATAGATTGGTTGGTTGGTTGTTTTACGACTTAACACTTTTCAACTTATCAAATGCAGAATTGAGTTATTTTGATATCAGGCTGCTTACAGTACCTGCTGTTGCTTAAATGGTCACCCATCTAAGTACTGAACAGGCTCATCGCTGTTTAACTTCGGTGATCTGGCGGGAACCGGTGCATTCAACGTAACTTGACCGTAAGCAGATAGATAGATAGATAGATAGATAGATAGATAGATTGTCAGCTGGGACGTTGAAATACACCAATTGCACCTTTTCTACAAAAAAAAAAAAAATAATCAATTAAATGTTTTTATCCTATTTCTGTTCAATCTTTTCCTCTTACAATGGAATAAATTTGGATTATTTGGATCATTCTGACTATTGTCCTCATCTTTATTGTTATCTGCACAATGTTTCAGACGATGTGCCCTCTGGTCTTCTTCAGGTATTTCTTGTCGAAACGTTGTGCAGATAAAAATAAAGATGAGGACAATAGTCTGAATAATCTAAATAATACAAATTATCAAGCCTCGTTTCAAAAATTCAGAGGAATAGAATAAATGTTGATAAAATTTAATTTTATTAAAATCTCTAAAAGTCTTTTTCAACAATGTCTTCTTGGATATGGTCGCTCAGAACTACACCAAAAATATTTTGGTGCAGTATTCCAGTGTGCAGAAGAAACCAAAAATATATCATTTCACAAAACAAAATTATTTAAAGATCAAAAAGCAGGATGTGACACAAGGTCAACATTTGAGTGGATTGCTGGACACTACTGGAGAAGCAAGGATTAACTCATAAGTGACATACTCCCGTGTACATCTACACATGGACACACCAATATAGGCTGACCAGTAAAAACCTACAGCAATCACCTGTGCGGATACTGAATGCCATGCGAGAGACCTGCCAGGAGCGGTGACTGATGGGGATAGGTGGCAAGAGAGAGTCAGGGAATCTGTGTTGTCAGTGCAATCTGATAATGATGATGATGACAACTGGTTTGAATTCAGAGTTTTCCTTCTCCTAGATTGGTTGTCATACCAAGGTTAAAGAGCCCAGTCTGTCCTACTATTTATCCATAGCTAGTTGGATTCATACCTTTCGCGAGGGTATTAGCATTATGTGAAACAGCCTCATCCAGAATTTGAAATCAGACTGCCGATTCTTTTTTTTTTTTTTTGGTGACAATAAACATTACGCCAAGTGTGCCTCCTAAATATTGTGATATTTCACAAAACAAAATTATTTGAAGATCATAATGTGCTCTTATTTCAACAGACTAATCATTTCATGATTTAGAGTAAATGGTTTGGTTTCTTTGTTTAATGGCATATCAACCTTCGTGAGTTATTTAATGCCAAAGCCATCCTTGTAGAATTAACAGCAGTGCTACTATTTAACTCATAGTTGGGGAGATGAGGAGGTTCATACCTTTCCCAAGAGTATGTCCAAAAGTGAACATAATAGCTTGACTGGAGTTTGAACTCCCTTATAATAGTCCAGCACTTTTTACACCATGGGGAGTACTCCTGTATTAACTCTTAACATCCTGTTGAGAATTTTCTAAGTCCAGATCATTCCTATAAGGATACATAAAAAAATGGATAAAAATTACCTTTGCATCTAAAGTTACCTGTTATTTCCCTTAAATAAAAGACTTCTAAAGATGTTTAATATAACATTTAAACAAAGGCTATCGTTTGGAGTGGATTAGGAAAATGAATGAGACTTCCGGCCGGGTGGAATGAGGTGGTATAGGACTGTAGTACTTTAGAAGTACTGGAGGGTGCACATGGAAAAAGCAGTTTTCTACCCTCCAGTAGTTTGGGGTGGATTAGGAAAATGAATGAGACTTCTGGCCGGGTGGAATGAGGTGGTATAGGACTAGTACTTTAGAAGTACTGGAGGGTGCACATGGAAAAAGATGTTTTCTAACTATGTTTAATATTACATTTAAACAAAGGCTATCTTTTGGGGTGGATTAGGAAAATGAATGAGACTTCCGGAAGCAGTATAGGACGTTAAGAGTTAAACTGCCCATCTGTACTAAATGGGTTAATCACTTCAGTTATCTAGCAGGAACCAATGCTTCCAAAATGACTTGACCATAAGCCCTAGATTATGTACTACAAACAATAAATGCTTCTTGCAAATAAACCTGCACAAGCTAAATCTCAGCTGCCTAGCCTGGAGCAAGCAGCAAGAGGCACTGGTCTCTACACAAACTCAGATAAAACAGAGTTCATGTGTTTTAAACAAGGTGTTGCCATTTTTATTCTGTCATGACTGACAAAGAAAAAAGCAATGCTACTTACATCTTCACAAGATTTTTTAAAAAAGACAAAAAAAAGGACAAGCTATTTAATTTATAAAAAGAAGCGGGAAAAAAGCGGGAAAATTAAAGTGGGAAAATTAAAGCGGAAAGATGAAAGCAAAAAAAGATCGAAGTGAAGTAGCGTTTTGGCAAGAAAATTTTTTCGCAATGAAATGCAGCACATGATTAAACAAGAGAGTGGACTGAAAATATCTGTTGATGACTTATTTGACTAATGGGATCCAAGCACTGCAACACCGATTGATTGGATGGTTTGCTGCAGAAATTTCTGTTTTTCAATTATTTTTTTTTTGGTTTCACAACCTATCAACCCTATGAATTATCTAATGCCAAAGATCAATAGGATCCAAGCACTGCAACACCAAATGATTAGATGGTTTAATTTGCTTTTTTGGTTTCAGGAACTATCAACCCTCAATTATTCAATACCAAATCTTTTGGTTTAGTTTTTTGTTTTTTTTGTATATATGATTTCTAAGGTAAATATTTTGTTTTTAATCAAATTATTAGAGTGCAAGACAACAGTTGATAATCAGTTTTGCATTTCACTAAATGTACACATCTGATTAGGAACCACAAAGTTCCTAGTTCGATACCGGCCCTCACCAACTCAGCATATGAGTAGCACATGGATCTGTGCGGTAAAGTGAAGAGTTGGTGGTAGGTGTGGCGCTCCTTGGTCTAACACTAATGAAAAGGGGATAGACTCTCCCACTGTATGGCTGATACCAACTGAAGGCCACCCTGACGACTTTACTTTATTTACGCGTTTAAATTAGTTTTTAACTTTTTAAGCACTTGTAAAATAAATTTGCACAAGTAGGATGTGACACAAATCAATTTTTTAAGCAGAGAGTTAAACAGGTTTGAATTAAGAATTTTCTTTCTCCTAGACCGATTGCCACACAAAAGGTTAAAGAGCCCAGTCTAGCCTACTATTTATCCATACCTGAAGTGAGAATAGTTTGATGCATATCTTTCCCAGGGGTATTAGGTTAGCACTATGTGAAATACTAACAGCTTCATCCAAGATTTGAACTCTTGTCACCATGCCCATATTCTACAACAATAACCATTACACAATGAGCACCGCCAAAAAAGAAGAGCATTGATACTATTTAAGTGAGAGGATTCATACTTTTGCCAAGTGAATTAGTCCAAAAGTAAACGGTTAAAATTGCAACTTGTCGTCAAAATTAAAACGGAAAATTTTGGTTTGGGCACAGATTTTAATGAATTTAATTATTACTAAAGACACGATTTATGTTATTTTTTACTTTAAAATAGGTATATGAGAAAATGTGAACAGAATCGTCATTTTTATTATTTTCCTCTCGGCAATCAAAGATGGCTGACATGTCTTGTTGCTTTCTTGTTCGAAGATGACAAGGAAGACAATTCTAATTGACTAATTGAGCAAAAAAAACTACAAAATTTATTTCATTTAACAAGCAACACTGAAATTAATCAATAAGAGTGATATATGGGCATGTAAATGTTTTTAGATCTCCTCTCTCTCATATATATATATATATATATATATATAAAGAAAAATGAAAAAACACAGGTTTAAATGGGTTAAGTGGTGAGTTTATTGCCCGACGCTGCAGTGTTTCGATCTATTAATTAGATCATCTTCAGGGCATTTGTTGGTATATGGAAGGTGATAAGAAATTATTTATCACAGAATAACGAGAACTACCACTTTTTCGTTATTCTGTGATAAAAATTTCTTATCACCTTCCATATACCAACAAATGCCCTGAAGATGATCTAATTAATAGATCGAAACACTGCAGCGTCAGCCAATAAACTCACCACTTAACCCATTTAAACCTGTGTTTTTTCATTTTTCTTAATATACTACATACCGTCGGATTCACTTCCTTTCTTCATATATATATATATATATATATATATATATATATATATATATACAAACATGCACACATGTTTGAGTCGAATTTTAAAGACCCAATTTTCAGGTAAAAATGACAGCTCTGCTTTCATATCAGAGGCCATTTTACTAGACTGATGCTCAGCCATTATCTTTGTTCGCCCTTTAGACTCCTTGTGGAGCAGAGGGCTACAGAAAATTCTCAGAAATAACAAAAAATAGTACATTCTTTGAATTTTCTTTTCCTTAATTTGATATCCTAATTTGGAATTAGCCATTTGCTAAATAATCACTTCCTATGTGTGTCTAAAGCCATTGAAGTTTCATTAAAAAATTTTGTCCAATACCATATGTTTATATATACATATACAAATATATATACATATACACACATATACATATATACACACATATACACACACATATACATATATACACACAATACACACACATATATATATATACACACACATATATATATATATACACACATATATATATATATACACACATATATACACATATATATATATACACACATA
>CM042162.1:67662620-67702620 GCA_023376005.1 Doryteuthis pealeii | reverse complement strand
ATATACGTATACATATGTATATATACACACACACACATATATATACACATATATACACACATATGTATATATATACACACACACACACACACACATATATACACACACATACACATATATAAACACACATATGTATATATACACACACACACATATACACACACACATGTATATATACACACACACATATACACACACACATGTATATATACACACACACATATACACATACATATGTATATATATACACACACACACATATATATAGACACACATATACACCCACCCACACACATATATACACACACACACACACATATATATATACACATATACATATACTCACACTTGCACATATATAAACAAACACATGTATATAAACAAACTCATATTCATAAGCACACAATTATTATAGGACAGAGACAGAAACAAATTTCATATTCTAATATATTTCAGAAATGAGAGATAACTTTTAACAATGATAATTTGCTTATATAATTTATAGTAAAATTAGCAATTTTTTTATATCATCTCAATAGGGATTTAAAGTAATTACATTATATATATATATATATATATATATATATATATATATATATATATATATAATATACCAAAAACCCAGCAAATAGTTTGATTGTAAAAATATACTACCAAACATCACCCGGGGAGAAAAAAATTTTTGGAAAAAAAGAAAAGACCAAGATAATCGTACCAACCAAAATTAATTTATAGGTACAATATTTGGCCAAAAGAAAAAATTTATATGTATATATATATATATATATATATTCATACAAAACAACCAGGAAACTAAAGCTAATAAGTAAAAAGTGCTCAATACCTAAGTAGAGCAAATAATAAAGATAAATCTAATGAGTCGGATAAACCTACTAAAAGTTTTGCTTAGTGCTCTTCAGGGCTAAGATCTAACTCGGATCTTAACCCTGAAGAGCACTACGAAAACTTTTAGTAGGTTTATTTGTTTGTTTTGTTTTACGGCATATCAACCTCAGTGGGTCATTTAATGCCGATAAAGTTTTGAAATAAATAAATTTTTAATGGATAATACAATTTTTTTATAAAATACATTTTTCTATTTAACCATAGATGGGACCCTAACAGGTACTACCACTCCGGGTCAGAGTGGACCAGGGAGCAATGGTGATGAAGGGGTGCTCCACATTCCCCAAACCTCCAAAACTGGAACCTCACCATCAGATTGAGTTTAACGTCATTCCCAGACATGTAGACCTGCAGCCACCGCCTTCTAGCATCCATATGATAAAAAGGGGTTGGGGCTTGCCATAAGGGCAATAGGGTTGGGAAAATCATATAGGTGCTAGGGCTTGACGTGACCAGCTGTTTGATCGGAGGGGGAGGTTTATTTGACTCATTAGATTTATCTTTATATATATATATATATATATATATATATATATATATATATATATACACACACACACACATTGTAGAATAACATTTCCATATATAATTTGTTGTAAAACTAATATATATGTAAAAGTACTAAAATAAAATAAAAAAAAAAAAAAAGACATCACAGTACAACAATTTAAAATGTGATAAAAATATTTATCTGTGCCACTACAATACATTCGAATCAAGATATGCTCTAATTCCCCACCTGGATTTATAGACTGGCCAAGGTCACGTGGTTTACTCCTCGAGCCAATCAACAAGCCATACTGTGTGGCGGATATATTACTAAAACACAGATATTTGCCACAGTTCACTTGCAATCATTGAGGAGGGAATTAAGGACTCTTTGCCAGAGGAACCAAAGGATTCATTATTGAAGGGCTCTTTACCAATACTCAGGACGGACTTACAGGATCACCAGATCTTTACCAATAGCCAGGACTCTTTATCAAGGATCCAATTCCACTGGATAAGCGCTCTTGCTTAAGAGCTCCAAAATGGCCCAAAAGATTCTAACACATGTCCACCTTTGTTGGGCTATAATATGCTGAAGACATTTTGTTCTATTCATGCTTGGTGAGTAATCAAAATGTTATTTTAAACTCAATTTAACTACAATGTTGCAGACTAGCACATTAGCCAATATATCATGGGGACTCCGCACCCCACCCCCTCTCGATGACATTTTAACTGAGTCTTTAACTAGTGCCCATTTTAAACATTTGTAAGGTACAACAACAGAAGGAAATAATTTAGAAGGCTGTAGAAGAGATCTGCTGACATAGAGTGACAACAAAAGCAACACAAAACAAACAAAATAATAATGCAATAATGTAAACAATTACTGAAATTAAAATTTTAATGGTTTGTTGGTTGGTTTTGAAGGCTATCACAATGCAAGTGTAAAGAAAAAATAAGGTAACTATGATGTTGTTTGTTGTCCTGTGATTTATTCTTAATATTTCGAGATAAAATCTCTTCAGAAGAAGAACACTGGAACTGAAGAAGTTGTCGTCTTGCTATGGCATTTTTTAGGATTAAAACAGAATTCAACCATCTTTTACTAAGTGATACTACTCATCGAACTCTATCAGAAAATCAAATTAAATTGGCAGTTTAATTTTGCATGAAATTGGCCATTTTCACACACTCTCAGGGGGATTATCAGGCTTGAGGCTGATAACCCTAAAACTCCGAATTGAGTACTTTTTTCTCCATCAGTAAATTCTATGCATCAGAATCCATGAGAAAAACAATAAAATCGATAACTTAAATTTTCACCAAAATACGCAGATTTATAATGGCTGAAAAAGGGTATTTTGGGGGATCTTTGAAGCCCCATATCTCCCCCAATTCTCAACAGAATTCAACCATCTTTTACTATGTGATACTCCTAATCGAACTCTATCAGAAAATCATATTAAATTGGCACTTTAATTTTGCACGAAATTGGCCATTTTTTTGGATTAAAAGATAACTACTTCAGTTCCAGTGTTCTTCTGAAGAAGAGATTTTATCTCGAAATATTAAGAATAAATCACAGGTTAACAAACAACACCATTGTTACCTTAGTTTTTTTCTTTACACTTGCATTGTGATAGCCTTCAAAACCAGCCACCAAACCAATATATACACAATGCTTCAAGCAAATTATAAAACCCTTTTAAAATTGTTATGTTCTTTACCATATTTCACAATACAAACATGCATTATCTTTTTTTTTTTTCTTTTTTTAATTCTAAAGAAAAAATAATGTCATAGTTTTATCAATACATCTCTAAATTTACAAGATTATGAGTCGTTATTATCTACATGTCTTGAACTATTGTCCCCACCCTTGTAGAAGAACAGTAGTGACACTATTTAAACCATAGCTGGGGGGGGGAAGAGGAGGTTCATACCTTTCCCAAGGGTATTAGTATGTTTTGGTTTGGAGGATTTTATGGTATGTTGTTGGAATTATTTTGATATAGTTATTTACTAAGCTTAGCTTAGATATGGCACAAGACCAGAAGTATGGGGCTCCCAATGAGAATCGAACTCACTAACAATGGTTTGCGAAGCGAGCTTGCTAACCATTACACCATGTGAGGTGCCCGGAATTATTTTGATATAAGATGTGCTCTAATTCCCCACCTGGATTTATAGACTGGCGAAGGTCATGTGGTTTACTCTTCCAGCCAATCAACAAGCCATACTGTGTGGCGGATATATTACTAAAACACGGATATTTGCCACAGTTCACTTGCAATCATTGAGGAGGGAATTAAGGACTCTTTGCCAGAGGAACCAAAGGATTCATTATTGAAGGACTCTTTACCAATACTCAGGACGGACTTACAGGATCACCAGATCTTTACCAATACCCAGGACTCTTTATCAAGGATCCAATTCCACTGGATAAGCACTCTTGCTTAAGAGCTCAAATGGCCCAAAAGATTCTAACACATGTCCACCTTTGTTGGGCTATAATATGCTGAAGACATTTTGTTCTATTCATGCTTGGTGGATAATCAAAATGTTATTTTAAACTCAATTTAACTACAATTAAAGCACATTATCTACTATATCATGGGGACCCCCACTTCTTGATGACATTTTAACTGAGTCTTTAACTAGACAAAGCTTCTCAGGCTTTTTACTTGATACACCCCTTGTAACCAAATTTAATTTCCATTCATACCCAAATAAATTCTCTTTCTGAATTTTAGGAAATTTTACGTCTTGTAAAGTGGATGAAATCAACAAGTACCCACCCAGCATTTTTACCGTTTAATAAATATTCATGACTAATTTTTGGAAATTTTCGGTACATTCGGTTAGCGTTAAAAATAAAAACAAAAAAAAAAATCCATTCTTGTTATTTTACTACTTATATTTGTTAACTGTAACGGTAACATTAATTTTGTCTCAGATAATTGAAATTTTCCAGGACAAAATACAAAATTTTCCAGGATTTTTGACAAAAAACACCCCTTTTTCCAGGTTTTCGAGTACTGGAAAATTTACATTTTATTTTCCAGGTTTTCCTAGGACGCATGGGAACCCTGCAACCCTTCCACACGAGTTGGATGCAAAACAAGGTTAATATTTAAGTGAAACTTAACAGGTTTGAATTCAGATTTTTCCTTCTAGTTGCCATACCAGGGTTAAAGAATTCAGTCTATCCTACTAATTACCCATAGCTGGAGGAAGAATAGTTGGATTCATACCTTTCCCAAGAGTATTTGAGCTTTGTGAAATGCAAACATCCTTATCAGGATTTAAATTATAAATTGAATATTGAATCATATATTTAACAGACACACCAATAAATATCTGGAAATACTGAAACTGATTTAACAAGTGAAGATCAGGATCTCTTTGGTCAGAATCGGATTTTTCATTGATGTTTTAAATCTTATTATAATGGAAATTATGTAGCTGTCTGTCTATAAACGAAACTATGTCACAAAAACTACATCACCGCCCTTAGTTATTTAATTTATATTCTCAATGATTATTTAATAATCATTATTTAAACTTAATTAGCATTTTATTTATTAACATTTAATTCTTTAATTCTTTAGTGTGAATATAAATTTTTAGATTATCAATATAATTTTTTCAATTATCAAAAACAATTTTTTAATTATCATATATACTTAAAAAGGTATCATAATTATCAACATTATTTGTAAATAAGAAAACAGGAATAAACAGGATAGTTATCAACAAATAATGAAACTCAAATTATTAGATTACTTAAGTATCAGAAGCATAATAATAATAAGATTTTTGGATGTTTGTTTATTTTTTAGAAGCATTGTTGAATAAAGTATATATTATTATTTATATTTTTGCTTGAAGGCAATTACAATGCGTATATCGCATAAAATTCGATAATTATAGTAGATAATAAGGACAAGTGAATTTCGGTAAAGAATTCTTTACCGAAATTCACTTGTCATTATTATCTTCTATAATTATCAAATTTTATGCGATATATGCATTGTAATTGCCTTCAAGCAAAAATATAAATAATAATAAATAATAATAATAATAATAATAATAATAATAATAAACATGAAAATTATGATACATTTCAATTTTGAATATGAGCGAAAATGTAGAAGGCTTTTTTTTTATCCAATTTGAAAATAAGTACAAGAGAGTTATCTCCCTTGACTTAGTGCAATCATATTGAATGAAAAATAACATTAAGCTTATATTACTCATTGATTTCTTCAGACTGACATTGTGGTCACATTTTCTAAAACTTGACCACTGGTGACAAATGGTCAGTCACCAACACCCACAATATTATTTCTTTCATTAGGGAAAAAAATTATAGGGCTTGAGATTTCCCCAAATGACAGACAAGTTTATATGATGGCTACAGATACAGCTTTTAAACTAGATATGGCCAAAATTTTGTTTAATTGATTTTAAAGGCACATCAACTTGTTCAGGGTTATTTTATGCCAAGCGGTAATTTCGGTACGACAGCACCTCCTCTTTTCTTCAAACTTTTATTAAAAAATTTTTTAATTGAAAATTATCACTAATTCTAATCAGTTTTTTTTTCCTTTAAGAAGAGAGCCTAAACTTACATATAAAAAAAATTGGTAATCTGAACATTAGCTACATAAATGAGAATAACCTCCCCTTGTTTATTTCATTTTGAGGAAGCCATATGTTTTGGTCGACCATTTTCATTTCACTGTAAATCTACACTGAAAATATGAATTTGTTCGAATCAATACAACTGCATGTTTTAACACTAAAATATCATAAAATGTGTTCTTAATAACAATTAAGCTCATTTCAAATAATGCGCAAGCACAATTAAGAACACATTTCATGATATTTTCGTGTTAAAACATGCAGTTGTATTGATTTGAATGTTCAGATTACAAAAACAATTTCTATGAATTTCTTAATTATAACAACGAAATAAATTCCGTTACATCTTGAGAGAAAAAAAATGGCAAAAATGCACCATTTTGATAGATACAGATTTTAATTTATAAAATTCTCCCATTTTAAACATTAAAACAAATAATTTTTTACAAGCGATTTTTTAAAAAAAACCTTCCACTTCATAATGCAACAAAAATTAAGTTTCATTTATTTTTTTTTTATTTTTAAGTTTTGTTGAATAATTGTTGTTAATTCATGGGCGGGGGAGGTAAAAGAAAGGAAAATTTTGAGCCATGCCTATTTTAAACTGAACTTACTGTACGATTGCATCCAATGAACGACCCTATATTTTTAGGGAAATGTAGGGTTTTTGGGTTTTTTTAAACAACCTCTATCTTTTTGCTATGCTAGCATACAAAATGTTTCAACGAAGAGAAAAAATTCAAACACTTATTTGTACTTTCCAAACTACTATAATACAATCAAAATCAATGAACCTAACCCTTAATAAATAAAGGGTTAGGTTCAAAGGTCGGTGATGGCTCCCGAATACGACAAGAAAGTTCCTGAATACGACAAAAAGAAGGTTCCCGAGTTCGAAAAGAAGGTTCCCGAGTTCGAAAAGAAGGTTCCCGAGTTCGAAAAGAAGGTTCCAGAGTCCGACAAGAAATACCTGAAGAAGGCCGGAGGGTATATTGGCCGAAACGTTGTACAAATAACAATGCAGATGGGGACAATAGTCCGAATAACGCAGATAATATTAATTGAACCAATCGTTTGTGTTGATTTATTTTCCTTTACATTTATTTTCACATTTTGTCGGATTTTTTCCAAACAGTTGTTTCTTCATATTGAATTATATAGACGATGGAAGTGTGTGGTGTAATGGTTAAAGTCATGGGAAATGGACTCGTCGCCCAGAGTTCAAATCCTGGATACGGTAACTGCATTTTCACTTAGCGCTAATAACCTTGGGAAAGGTATGAATCCTACTCTCCCTCCAGCTATGGGTAAATAGTAGGGCAGACAGGGGTCTTTATCCTTGGTTAGGCAACCGGTCTAGGAGAAGGAAAACTCTGAATTCAAACCTGTTGAACTCCGCTTAAAAAATTGACCTTGTGTCACATCCTGCTCGTGCGGAGGGGTTGGTGTGTATATATATATATATATATATATATATATATATATATATGATGGAAAACCCTCAAGCCATAATGAATTGGGTAATTTTCACCTTTAGTTGGCTAAATTCCTAGCATAAAATTGTGCGTGCGCATTATCCAAAATGAACTCAATTGTTATCAAGAACACATTTTATGATATTTTTGTGTTAAAGCATGTAGTTGTATTGTTTTCAAAAAAGTTTCTAAGATTTGTTTATTTTGCACGGAGACTTTCAAAATGGCTACCGGCTTGTTTCAAAGTGAAAGTCAGTTGGCTAAATTCCTAGCATAAAATTGTACATGCACATTATCTGAAATGAACTCAATTGTTATTAAGCACACATTTTATGATATTTTTTGTATTAAAGCATGCAGTTGTATTGTTTTCGAAAAAGTTTCTAAGATTTGTTTATTTCGCACGGAGACTTTCAAAATGAAAGAATAAAATTGTGCGTGCACATTATCTGAAATGAGCCAATTGTTATTAACAACACATTTTATGATATTTTTGTGCAGTTGTATTATTTTCGAAAAAGTTTCTAATATTTGTTTATTTCACACGGAGACTTTCAAAATGGTTACCGGCTTGTTTCAAAGTGAAAGTCAAGGGAGGTTACTCTAATCGCCTTATTTGCTAGGAATTTAGCCAACTAAAGGTGAAGATTACCATGAATTGAGTTGTATTTCCTAAATATAATGTGAGTCTGAGAAAAAATCAATGAGTAGCAAAATCAGCTCGTCTGGAAAGGAAAGAGAGGAAACCTAAATAAACGAGACATAAAGAGCAGAGAAACGAAAAAGGAAAAAAAAAAAAAAAAAAAAAAAAAAGGACCCACTGACACATGCACCAATGGATTGAACAGATACTACACACTGATCTTGTGAAGACAACATCATAGTCATGCAGTTGGTAACAATATCAAGAAGTACTCACATCCTCCTGAGTTAGAGAGTGACAGTCTATGGTCGGCAGGGTGACCATGCCAACGGACATAGACCGTCGATTTCGAGTCTGCTTGCAGAAAAGATAATATGGAGTTCTTTTTTAAAGCTTAGACAATAGAAACAAGTTTCGGCTTTTTGTTTGTTTTTTTTTTTTTTTATTTAAAAAAGTGAATATAGTTTTACACAATAACATATATAAAGATAAACTAGAAGAAAACAATGTTAGAATAAGAATGTTAAAATGTAAAAAGCTATGATATTAATGCCAAAAATAATTATGGCTACAGCAGATTTTAAATTTAACTAAAATTAATGATTTAAAAAAAAAAAGACAAGATTTTTAAAAATAAACAAAAACAAAATATTTGACTTGTCATTTTTTCTTTTTTTTTCTTTCACTGTTTTGAGAGCCACATGTGGCTCTCAGTGTTTCCTGTGACACTTTTGAGGGCCATTTGTAGCTCTCAAACAGAATTATGAAGTCAATATAGTTTTACACAATAACATATAAACTAGAAGAAAACAAGGTTAGAACAAGAATGTTAGAATGTAAAAGCTGATGAAAAAAAATATATATAAATAAATTAAAAATAATAATAATAATAATGGCTATAGCAGATTTTAAATTTAACTTAGATTAATGATAAAAAAAAAATAATTAAAAACAATACAAGATAAAAATAAACAAAAACAAAATATTCCACAAATATTTTTTCTTTTAAAACCTTCCACTGTTTTGAGAGCCACATGTGGCTCTTAGCGTTTTCTGTGACACACCTGAGGGCCATTTGTGACTCTCAAACCAAATTCAAAAAAAAAAAAAAAATAAAATCAGCAGAATGGCCTATTATTGGTATCAGCAGTACAGCAAGGGAGTCTATCCCTTTTTCACTAGAGTTAGACCAGGGAGATTTTTTTTGCATCTGAGGTGGAGTGCCACACCTACTTTTACTGTACAGACCCTAGATGTGTTACTCATGTGCTAAGTTGGTGAGGATCGGTATCAAATCAAGAACCTTGTGATTCCTAATGTGGATGGTTTTGTTACAATCTTATGGGCTATCCTGTAGGCTCTAAGCAAGAGCGCATGTCCAGTGGAATTGGATCCTTGGTAATCCTCTGGTAAAGAATCCTGATCTTTGGTAATCCTCTGGTAAAGAATCCTGATCTTTGGTAATCCTCTGGTAAAGAATCCTGAGTATTGCAAGTCCCTCCACAATGATTGCAAGTAAAGTGTGGTAAGTATCAGTGTTTAAGTAGTGTATCAGCCACGCATTATGGCTGGTGATTGACGAAGGAATGTGACCTCAGCTAGTCTATAAATCCAGGTGGGGAAGTGTAGCACACCTTATATACAAAATTATTAGTAGGAAGCGCGTGGTGCGATGGTTAAAGTCATGGGAAATGGACTCGTCACCCCGAGTTCAAATCCTGGATGTGATAATTGCATTTAACTTTGCGCTAATACCCTTGGGAAAGGTATGAATCATACTCTCCCTCCAGCTATGGATAAATAGCAGGGCAGACTGGGCTCTTTAACTTGGTTAGGTAACCAGTCTAGGAGAAGGAAAACTCTGAATTCAAACCTGTTGAACTCCGCTTAAGAAATTGACCTTGTGTCACATCCTGCTCATGCAGAGGGGTTGGTAAATATATATATACAAAATTATTCCAACAGGTTAACTGACCAAACTAAACCGGCTCAGTCTAAAAAGTGAATATAGTTTTACACAATAACATATAAGATAAACTAGAAGAAAACGAAGTTATGTTGCATAATTGTATGGTGGCGTAGGCTTTTGACAACACCTTGTAGCGAGAATTCTAAGGGGCCAGTGTTTTCAGATCAGGGAATGGAAAACCACCGGACGGTTAGAATATTGCAAGTCGCGTGAGACCTAGTTAGTTGAGTCAGTTTTCAGCTAAGATGTGATGCAGTGCAGTCGTGTGACTGCAGGGCTGAGCTCAATCCATTACTCTGACAGACTGATGAATTATTTATTTATTTATTGATCTAGGAAAAAAGAAGACTGGGTTTAGAGTTAGGTTAATGGGAAAATAATGGGTAGATTAATTAACAGATAAAATTCATTCAGAGTGGTTCCCCTTTTTTTTAGGTTGGAGTTATAGGAAATAACCGAAAAATAAGGATAAAATGTTGAAAGTACACCAACCTAAGAAAAAAAAAATTTAAAGAAAAACCCATGGGTTGGTTTAGCTCAGTCAGTAGAGCATCCTAGGAACCACTAGGGGTAATTTATGAGGAAGTGCGTCCTGGTCTCCTGCCTCAGAAATTGCTACCTGGTGACTATTAAAATAATGTCCCCAGCTATGTCGTCCGGTGGTGTTACTTGAAAGAAAACAACCAACTTAGGGCATTAAATGTATTTTAGAGGGGGGGGGCTGCTCTTTTTTTGTCGTAATTCTTATTTATTCATTGTAATTTGTTTATAAATTTATTTATAGAAATTTGTCATAATTCTTGTTTATTTATAGAAATTTGTCGTAATTCTTGTTTATTTATAGAAATTTGTCGTAATTCTTGTTTAGATATGAAGATGGATATCTATCTATCTATCATCTACCTCAATTTGTTCATTTTTTACTTTGTTTATATATATCTAGCCACCCATCTCCATTTGTTCATATCAAAAAAAGAGAAGCCCCCCCCCTCTAAAATACATTTAACGCCCTAAGTTGGTTGTTTTCTTTCCGACATAGCTGGGGACATTATTTTAATAATCACCGGGTAGCAATTTCTGAGGCAGGAGACCAGGACGCACTTCCTCATAAATTACCCCACTAGGTTTCTGGTTCAATACCAGCCCTCACTAACCTAGTGCACAGCTTGGATCTGTAAAGTGAGGAGCTGATGGTAGGTATAACGTTCCACTTCCAATGCAAAAAAACAATCTTCCTGGTCTAGCGTTAGTAAAAAGAGGATGGACTCCCTCGCTGTCCAGCTGATACTCACATTGGGCAACTCCGCCGACTTTACTAATAGAAATACTGATAGATCAACAACCATCTCTAGTAGAAGGCTAATAGACAGTGTCAAGGTTAAGGGGCAATAACTCTGTTCCTCTTTTTTAGCCAATATTTAAAACTCCAAGGACTTTTATAAAAAGGTATTTAACCAAAAATTTGAAGTTTTCCTACTTTATCGAAATTGTTATAGACGACTTTTAACAGGCATTACAACTCCAGTCCAGAGTCGACCTGGGAGTAATGGCAATGAATGGGTACTCCACACTCCCCAGGGCTCCAAAATTGGAAGCTCACCACTAGATGCAGTTTTACATCATACCCAGGACACTAAGACTCTTCTAGCACATGTACGATTAAAAAGGGTTGGGGGTTTGCCATAAGATCGGGATAATCATATAGGTGCTAGGGCTTAAGCGTAAATTTTGTCATTTGTATAGTGACAGTTTCTCATTTGATGATAAATTTATCTCCGCCACTTGATATAAATAAAATTTCTTGTCTATTGACAATCTAACTTATCTCCTCGATTGGTAGAGTTCAGTCACTGACAGTTAAAGTGTCAACAAGCTCTTGATATACTGAAATTCTTTTCTATTCATTCAATAGATAATATTTCAGTTTTATCGTTCAATTAGATAACAGTTGTATGATTTGCTTTCTGATTCTTGATTTTGTGGTTAACATTGAGGACCTGTGAGTAGGTTCCTTTTAGTTCCTGCCCTGTCGCTGGGGCTGAGGAATATGCCGACTGCAGAGAGGCATGACCAACCCTTCAGTGGGGCTACATGTTGGTGGTGACCTGTGATACTTAAGGGTGGTATCCTGGTGGCTGAACAGTCCATTACTTGCAACACTACACTTTGACCCCTAACTTGGGCTAGATGGGTGGTTGGAGAGGCCCCCTCTGATCAATCAGTTAGTCATGTTGAGCCCTAGCACTGAGTTCGACCCTACCCAAGGGCCGTTGTGTCTAGCCACACTGAAGAGGCATGATATGCCGAAACACGTGTCTGTGGATGACTTTATATATATATATATATATATATATATACACACACACACCCCAACCCCTCCGCACGAGCAGGATGCGACACAAGGTCAATTTCTTAAGCGGAGTTCAACAGGTTTGAATTCAGAGTTTTCCTTCTCCTAGACCGGTTGCCTAACCAAGGTTAAAGAGCCCAGTCTGCCCTACTATTTACCCATAGCTGGAGGGAGAGTAGGATTCATACCTTTCCCGAGGATATTAGCGCTAAGTGAAATGCAATTACCACGTCCAGGATTTGAACTCGGGGCGACGAGTCCATTTCCCATGACTTTAACCATTACACCACGCACTTCCTACTAGCACCTATATGATTATCCCGATCATATTGCTCTTATGTCAAACCCCCCAATCCTTTTTAATCGTACATGTGCTAGAAGAGTCTTAGTGTCCTGGGGATGATGTAAAACTGCATCTAGTGGTAAGCTTCCACTTTTAGTTTGGTTTGGTTTGGTTTGTTTTGTTTTACGGCATATCAACCTCAGTGGGTCATTTAATGCCGATAAAGTTTTGAAATAAATCAATTCTCAATGGATAATACAATTTTTTTATAAATACATTTTTTTATTTAACCCATAGATGGGACCCTAACAGGTACTACCACTCCGGGTCAGAGTGGACCAGGGAGCAATGGTGATGAATGGCTTCCACTTTTAGTCATTTAGGTAATTATGAACTTTTGTTTAGTAAATTAGGGTGTCCCAGAAAAAAACAGAACCCACAAATTTTGCAATAAGACTTAATTTTCTCATTAAACAAATAAATTAGGGTTTAGGGTTAGGGTTGAGGTTTAGTTTAATGGGAAAATAAATAAATAATTTGGGTTCTGTTTTTTCTGGGTCACTCATGTTACTCAACTAGGAAATAACCACCACTGGTTTAGAGTCAGTAAACGTAGACTAAAGAGCTTAACAGGGTGACCCAGAAAAAACAGAACCCACAAATTTTGTAATAAAACTGTTAATTTTGATTTTTTTTATGTTTACGTCCAACAAGTGTTAGGGTTTAGGGTTAGGGTTGTGGTTTAGGGTTAGTTTAATGGGAAAATAAATAAATAATTTGGGATCTGTTTTTTCTGTGTCATCCTGTACCCTAGTAACATGGTTGTTAGGTGGTTAGGGTTTAGGGTTAGGGTTAGTTTAATGGGAAAATAAATAAATAATTTGGGTTCTGTTTTTTCTGGGTCAGACTGTACAGGGTAACCCAGAAAAAACAGAACCCAAATTATTCATTTTCCCATTAAACTAACCGTTAACCCTAAACCTTATTTTATTTGAGTTAATTACTTTCTTTGAAAGGCATCTATACTGGTACGAGAAGCAGCTAGCCAGCATTGATTGAGTATAGGAAGAAAAACTTTTTTTTTTAAATGGTGTATTGATTTGGGTAATCTGAACATTAGCTACATAAATGAGAGTAACTTCCCCTTGTTTGTTTTGGTCGGCCATTTTCATTTTACCATAAATCTACACAAAAAAAATACAAATTTGTTTAAATCAATACAACTGCATGTTTTAACAAATCATAAAATGTGTTCTTAATTGTGCTTGCACATTTTTTTTAAATGAACTTAATTGTTATTAAGAACACATCTTATGATATTTTCGTGTTAAAACATACAGTTGTATTGATTCAAACAAATTCGTATTTTCAGTGTAGATTTACGGTGAAATGAAAATGGCCGACTAAAACAAACGGCTTCCTCAAAGTTGAAAAAAACAAGGGGAAGTTACTCTCATTTATGTTCAGATTACCTTTGATTTGTTTACTTTTGAGATTTACAAATGCTGAAAAATTTTTTAAGTAGAATTTCAATTTCTATTTCTATGTATATTTTAATTTTAAAATATCTTTGAATTTAAATCAAATCTTCATGATTTTTGCACAAAAAAGCAAGAACAAGTGACAACAAGGATCAACTGACAGGTCTTTAGACCAAATAGATTTAGATTTTTGATTTTGTTCTTGTTTTACGGCATATCAACCTCAATGGGTCATTTAATGCCGACTACATTTTTTAAATGAATTGGTGATAATGTTTCATTTTCTAAAGATTTTTGTTTTTGACATATTTTTTGTGAATGGAACTTTTAGATGATTCTTTTTAACATATATTTTTGTGTTTTCATTTTTTTTGGAAGATTTTTAGATTTTGTTGTAGATGTGTGCCTCTTTTATGTATCCGAGTAGTTTTTCTGGGTTTATTTGGTAGAATATCTGTTTTAGATTTATTGTTTGGTAGTATTTTTTTCGTATTTGTTTTAGGTTGCTACATTCTGTTAATATGTGTTTGATTGTGTAGGGTTTTTGGCATGGTATGCAATATGGGGCTGCTTCTTTTTTGAGGAGGTATGAATGGGTAATGTATGAGTGTCCTATTCTTAGTCTGGATAATATTATTTCTTCTTTTCTGGATATTTTGGTTTGATTTATTTGAAGTTTTCCTATTTGTGGCATTATTTCATGTAGTTTGTTGTTTGGTTGGTTGGTTGGTTGGTTGGTTGGTTTATTAATTTTAACGGCATATCAACCCGTCCAGGGTTATATCATGCCTAGCGGTTGGGTTGTTATACATATTGTGTATTCATATATATACTTTTAGTAATTGGTTTTAACAATGTGTTAGCATTATTGGGAATTATATTGTATGGCATTGATTTGTTTCATGTCTATATTCTATGGTATAATTTTATTTCCCTCAAAAAGGAGAAAATATCCTCTATGTTAACATTTTCAAATAGGTCCTTCATATTGTTTGCTTTAAAATAATGTTTTCTGATGTGAGCAAAAAATCTGCATTCCATCATTAAGTGTTTGACTGTCAGGGGTGTTCGACATGTTTCACATTGTGGTTGATGTTCTTGTTTGAGTATATAAGAGTGTGTTAGTTTTGTATGACCAATGCATAATCGGGACATAATGACTTGTTCCTTTCTAGACTTCCTTAAAGTTGGTATTCCAATAATTTTGCCATTTTTGTTTTGTGTATATGTTTATGGTTCTTTTTAAGTCTGTAAAAGGTATCTTAAAGTGTGTATCAAGTGGGTTGTTTTTAGCTGTTTTTGCTGCTGGGTCTAATAGATTTAAATGAAGATATCTTTAGCTTGGTAGGTAGAGCATTCACCTGGGAATCGCAAGGCTCCAGGTATCAATAATGGTCCCCACCAGCTCAGCACAAGTAACACAGCTTGGGTAATCTGATCTGTCCGGTAAAGCATATGGGAGCTGATGGTAAGTGTGGCGCTCTACCTCAGCAAGTACAATCTCCTTTGTCTAGCCCTAGCAAAAAGGGGATAGACTCCCTCACTGTAGATCAGAATTCAACACTTAATTGATATAAAAAATTTAAAAAAACAAAAAAAAAAAAAAAAAATTAAATCATCAACTCACCAATTCCATATTGAGTGCTGCTGAGGACGTCGATTGAAGTATTGTCCCCGGCCCGGCTTTAGAGGTACTCTGGCCGTCATTAGCATCACCCCCTAAAGACCAACTTGAAGGGGAGGTGGTTAGATTTTTGGTCCGACTGTTAATGACCATTTCATTCTTCACATTAAGTTTTCTTAACTCTTTTCTTGTAAGGCCACGAACACCAAATGCAATCTAAAAAGAAAAAAAAATTTAGAATTTTTTAAATGTTGAAACAGGTTAATAAAATTAATATTTCACCAAATTTGTTAGAAACTGAATAATTGTGAATGTAATTTGATATAATATATATAACAATTTTTTTAACATAAGATAAAAAGAATTGAAGGAGCAAAAGAGATTAAATAGTGTAGTCTACCTAATCATTACCTGTGAAAAATAGATATAATTGAATTTCTGTAAAAGTCTGTTTCTTTTTTTAAAAAATAAACTAAATAACATATCTACTATAAGTAATAACACTACTATAATAATAAAAATTCTCATTACTGTTGAGAGACAGAGTTGTATGACCAAGAATATATATATATATATATATATATATTCTGCTTCTCTCTTGATGAGTCAGGATTAAAAACATTTACATTAAAAAACGGACCTAATTATCATTATGCCCTGATGATGATTTTAATAAATCGAAATATTGTCAATATCAGCAATGAAAAAGGATATAAAAATATATTCATTTCAACAACAAACTGTGTGTTTTTCATACCCTTTTATCTATACATATACAGTCGGATTCTTTTCCTTACTCTTAACTCATATATATATATATATATATATATATATATGAGAATGGGAAATGAATCCGATAATATGAGGAAAAAATGAGTAAAGAAAAGAAATGTAGATGGATAAAAATGAATTTTATCAATATCACTTTTAATCGATATCATGTGTAAGTGATATCAATTAAAAGTGATATCGATAAAATTCATTTTTATCCATCTACATTTCTTTTCTTTACTCATTTTTTCCTCATATATATATATATATATATATATATATATATATATATATTGTTGTTGGTTGTTTGTTTTAATGGAATATCAACCCTTGTGGGTTATTTAATGTCAGATTTTTGGGTTTTTTTATACATGAGATTTGCATTTAAACCTTACTTTTCGGATTTTTTTTGCACAAAGGGAGATAACCATTGTCAATGACTGCACCAGGATATTATGAGACCTCTTTAAACATATCTAAAGAAACTTACAGCATGGATTCTAAATTATAATCCTATATATACAGTCACTGATTGGCCGCAAGAGTAAGGAACTTCGCAGGTTTCGCTCCCGGCTAGAGGTAGCTGTTAAAAAGTTAGCCACACTGATCAGACGTAAACGTTGAAACACGTGTCGTGATGACCGATATATATGGGTAATTCCATGTCAAATCATCAAGGCCATGTCACTCAACCCTTTCAATTTTTCTGACATTTTGTACAGGTGTGGACAGTATTAAAGTTAGACAATCCCCAAAATTTTATTTTTTTTGTCGATTTTTAGCTCTCAAAATTTGGTGGGGTTCACTTTTTGTAATTTATTTTTGTCTGTAAACAGACAAAAATAGATTTTAAAATTTGCCATTTTTTGTGAACCCCACCAAATTTTGAGAGCTAAAAATCGACAAATTTTTGGAATTGGAAGCTCAAATTTTGGGGAATGTCTAACTTTAATACTGTCCACACTATACAAAATGTCAGAAAAATTGAAGGGGGTGGGTGACAATTTTACTTTTTTCTAGATGATTTGACATGGGATTGCCCATATAGATATGTGTGTCTGTGTGATTAAATGAAGGAAAAAAACTTTAAATTTGCTTCATGTAATAATTTATTTCAACTGTAACAAACTTAGCTCATGACACCATCTTCAGACATAGGGCAAGAATGTGGTTAGCACTGATTTTTCAGAATTCTGTAGTACTGTTTTTGCTCTATGTCAGAAAATGCTGTTATTAGCTCATCTTACAGTTGAAACAAATTATTATAGGAAGTAAATTTAAAGTTTTTTTCCTTTATTTATTCATTTTATTGCTCTGTCTGTTCACACACCTGAAACAATGTACATCGAACTTCACAATGGATAACCTGTATTACTACTACAGAAGAACTCCAATATATATATATATATTCTTGGAGTCATGGTAAGTACTGATTTTTCAGAATTCTAAAAAATCAGTATTAATTGCAGTATATATATATCTCACAATACAGCACATTAGCCACTACACCACAACCGAGAGAAAAGATATTCCTCTGTGGTTGTCACAGTCATACTTACTTCCTTTGTTCTTATACAAATGGACAATTGATGCATCCTTAAACTGTTGCGGGACTTTACCCCTGTCCCACACAAGGTTGAAGAATTTGCAGAGCCTGTGTGTCAAAAGATTGGTTCCACATTTATACAATTCAGCTGAAATTCCATTTTCGCCAGGTACTTTTCCATTTAAAAGTTGATTGATAGCTTTCTTCACCTTTTCCATTTAAAAGTTGATTGATAGCTTTCTTCACCTCGGGTATTGAAGGATTAGCAGGGAGGGATTGTACAACAGGTCTCTGGGGAAGATGGTCTTTTACATGAGTGCCGAAATATTTCTGATTCAAGACTGTAGAGAAATGTTCCGCTCAACGTTTGACAATATCACTTTTGTCAGTCAAAGGAGTGTTATCCACTGACATGATTGGTGATAGACTATTGGAAATTGGAACAAAAACACCCTTTAGATTTTGATAAAATGATTTAAGATCATGTTTGTCAGCAGCCTCCTGCAAAGCTTTTGCTTTTGATGTCCACCAACTCTCCTTCATCATTCTCAATCTTGCTTGTGATTTTCCTTTGGCTGATTTAAATGCATCTTTTGTTTGACATTTTTTATCGTTCATCGAGATGACATTGCATGTTTTCAAGAGAGATTGTATTTCAAGATCATTGAATCAAATCAATCTGGACGTTTCCGATGAGCATACCCAAGAGTTTATTTTGCCGAACTATAGAGAATTTCCTGCAAACCCGACCATGCCGCTTCAACTTCCACCCCGATGTCAAAAGATATGAGCTTGGAGTCAGATATTGTTTGGAAAGAGTTCAAGATTTTCCTATCTTTTAACTTTGTTACATCTACCTTTCTTGGTGGTTTAGCTCTGCTGTTTCGAACAGGTTTCCTTACATGCATGCCAGTGCAAGCGCTAACAATCTTGTGATCAGAGCAACATTGCCCAACAGCTTTATGTCACGACAATCACGACCACAAACTATAATGTAGTCAATGAGATGGTCATGGCCTGATCTAGGATGTCGCCAGGTGGTTTTGGTTTGGTTTGGTTTGTTTTGTTTTACGGCATATCAACCTCAGTGGGTCATTTCATGCCGATAAAGTTTTGAAATAAATTCTTAATGGATAATACAATTTATTTATAAATACATTTTTCTATTTAACCCATAGATGGGACCCTAACAAAGATGGGACCAGGGAGCAATGGTGATGAAGGGGTGCTCCACATTCCTGGAACCTCACCATCAGATAGAGTTTAACATCATTCCCAGGACATGTAGACCCGCAGCCACCGCCTTCGAGCACCCATATGATAAAAAAGGGGCTGGGGCTTGCCATAAGGGCAATGGGGTTTGGAAAGGTGGTTTTGGAACTGCTCCATTGTATATATATACACATATATACATACATATGTGTATATACATTTATACTATGTATATATATATATATACGGTTAACCAAGAGTATTAACATTTCTAAGCACCCTGCTGTTGGTATCCATCTGTCTACTAAAGACGATGGCGTAGTCCCCTTTTTCTTTTAATCTGCAATTGCACGAGTGGCTGAACAGACCAATTTTTGAATGGCAATCTCTGGAGCAGTGATTGCAAACAAACGGTGATGTTTGCTGGAGATGCTGTTGTCTCTCCTTCCTTATGGCTCCCTTTTCTGCGGCGGCTTCTCTCCTCTTTTTCACTCCTTTTCATTCCTTGTTTGACAAGGAGGCACCAGGTCGTACAGTCTTCTGCATAAGCCTCCCATGTGTTGGTGTCAATGTGGCATGTCTTCATGTCCCTCTTGCAGACATCTTTAAAGTGCAGGCGTGGTCTCCCTACCGGTCGGGTGCCCTCTGCTAATTCAACATATAGCAGGTCTTTGGGGATGCGGCCTTTGTCCATCCTCCTGACGTGGCCAAGCCAACGCAGGCGTCTCTCGCAGATGATGGTGGGCACCCTGTACAATTTTAAAAAAAGAGAAGAATGTTGAGAAGTTAAATATTTCCACTTACCTTAATGAATTTATCAACTCTAACTGGTATTTTATGACAGAATTGTTGAATACTGGCTTGAGGGGTAAGGCCAGATTGTGGAGATTGTTTAACTAGAAAGAAAGAAAGAAAAACAAATGATACAAGTCGAAAAGAAGAAAAGAAAAAAAAGACATGTCTTCATCTAAGGTTGGTTGGTTGGTTGGTTGGTTGGTTGGTGTTTAATAGCCCTCTTCACCTTGCCAAACGCCTGGTCACAAATGACAAACGACACCGATCCTGTTTGTTCAACTATACGGTAATAGGGTTCCCGCCTTGGACTAAGTGGTTATTTCCTATAAGTCCAACCGAAAAAAGGGGAACCACTCTGATTGACTGATAAATTATCTATTTATTTATTGATCTACTAGGAAAAAAGAAGACGGGGTTAGGGTTAAGTGTTAGTTTAATGGGAAAATAAATAAATAATTTATCAGTCAATCAGAGTGGTTCCCCTTTTTTAGGTTTGAGTTACAGAAAATAACCGACTAAGTTTACCCTCCCTCAGGTGAACTTTATAATGAACCGCACTCAGATCCACTTCACCTCTATCTTTATTTATCCTATCATTTCACCATTTCTGGTCGCGTTGAGAAAAACAAATGATACAAGTCAAAAAGAAGAAGAAAAAAAAAAAGATATTTCTTCATCTAAGGTTGGTTGGTTTGGTTTTACGGCATATCAACCTCAGTGGGTCATTTAATGCCGATAAAGTTTTGAAATAAATCAATTCTTAATGGATAATACAATTTTTTTATAAATACATTTTTCTATTTAACCCATAGATGGGACCCTAACAGGTACTACCAATCCAGGTCAGAGTGGACCAGGGAGCAATGGTGATGAAGGGGTGCTCCACATTCCACAAACCTCCAAAACTGGAACCTCACCATCAATTAGTACTAAATGATAAAACACTAATTTTCGAAAAAGCATTAAATTCGAATTACCCTTATGGAATCTGTTATATTTAAACATAGCAGGTTTTACAACATATCAACCTCGGTGGGTCATTTAATGCCAATAAAGTTTTGAAATAAATCAATTATTAATGGATAATACAATTTTTTTTTTAAATACATTTTTCTAGAGGGCCGGGTTAGCTCAGTCGGTAGAGTGTTCGGCTAGAAACCACAAGTTTCCTAGTTCGATACCCGCCCTCGCCAACTCAGCGTATGAGTAGCACATGGATCTGTGCAGTAAAGTAAGGAGCTGATGGTAGGTGCGGTGCTCCACCTCAGACGCTAAAATAATCTCCTTGGTCTAGCGCTAGTGAAAAGGGGATAGACTCTCTCACTGCATGGCTGATACCGACATTAGGCCGCCCTGATGACTTTACTTTACTTATTTAACCCATAGATGGGACCCTAACAGGTACTACCACTCTGGGTCAGAGTGGACCAGGGAGCAATGGTGATTAAGGGGTGCTCCACATTCCCCAAACCTCCAAAACTGGAACCTCACCATCAATTAGTACTAAATCATAAAACACTAATTTTCAAAAAAGCATTAAATTCAAATTACCCTTATGGAATCTGTGATATTTAAACATAGCGGGTCTTAACAAAAATGCTTTTTTTTACTTACTTATGAAAACCTGTGAAGATTGATTTTTAATTATTGAATTATATCAGTTAATAATGTAAAAATCAAAACTACATTTTGTACTTTTCCTAATTATAAACCTATTAAAGTGTATGTAAAATTTTAATGTTCAATGACATCTCTTTTTTCTGAGTTATAAGTTGACATGTCAATACCAAAATAGACAAGATTCCACTTCATGTGTATCAACAAATTGGTTGAAATAATTTCATAAACTGGTTGTTAACCCTCAGCCACTGGATTGTTTTGGATAGAATTCAACTCTGTGTGTATCATGGCACAATCTTGATTAAAATACATGAACTCTATTTTATTTGAGTTAAAATCCTCCCAATTATCGGTTAAATAGTACCACTACTTTTATTTTATATATATATATATATATATATATATATATATATATATATATATATATATACGCCTGCGCTGGCTTGGCTATGTCAGGATGATGGACAAAGGCCGCATCCCCAAAGACTTACTGTATGGTGTCTGCAAGAGAGACATGAAGACATGCCACATCGCCATAAACACATGGGAGGCTTGTGCAGAAGACCGTGCGACCTGGCGCCTCCTCGTCAAACAAGGAACGAAGGGGAGTGTAAAAGAGGGGAAAGAAGCCGCCGCAGAAAAGAGAGCTAAAAGGAAAGAGAGACAACACCCCCAACACCTACAAAAAGCATCACCTTTTGTTTGCAGTCACTGCACCAGAGACTGCCATTCAAGGAACGGTCTGTTCAGCCACTCACGTAGCTGTAGATTTTTAAAAATGGACACTACGCCATCGTCTTAAATAGACGGAAGGTTGCCAACAATATATATATGAGGAAAAAATGAGTAAAGAAAAGAAAAGTAGATGGATAAAAATGAATTTTATCGATATCAAAAATAAAAATAAAAATACTACACTGATAAAGGTCGGCAAAATTTCTCTGTGTACGGAACATTTTATACATTTTTCCTATTATTATTATCATCATCATTTCAACTCCATCTGATTATTTTAATAATAATAATAACGTAAATCCGTATACATTTTGATAAACAGATCGAAACACATGTGTAAGTGATATTGATTAAAAGTGATATCGATAAAATTCATTTTTATTTACAATAGCTCTTTAAATAGTATTAAAAATGTCTTACCCGCATGTTTTGAAAATAAACTAAGAATTGCTATAAAAACCCTGTGCAGCACTTTAACAATAGTTAATTACCCTGTTCACCTTGTATCTTTGATTAGTAAACCTTTTTCCTCTATCCCTAATACTCATTGTGTTTCTTCCTATTATCTCTCTCTTTACTCGGATATTGGAATACAACACTATTTAAGATGGCACAATCTTGATTAAAATACATGAACTCTATTTTAAATCATCCCAACTATCAGTTAAATAGCACCACTACTGTTCTTCTACAAGGATGGTTACAATAGCTCTTTAAATAGTATTAAAAATGTCTTACCCGCATGCTTTGAAAATAAACTAAGAATTGCTATAACAACCCTGTGCAGCACTTTAACTCCTTCTAAGAGGTAACAATCAACCACCCGGACCTGGAAAGAAAAAAAGAGAAAAATACATATTCAATCTGAATATACAGTTGGTTTGTTGGTTGGATTTTACAGCATGTCAACACTTTGGCTATTTTACATCAAAGATACATTGTTTTATTCATTCTTGTTGGGTATTAGAAAATTTTTTGGTAATTTATGAGGAAATGCGTCCCAGTCTCCTGCCTCAGAAATTGCTACCCGGTGACTATTAAAATAACGTCCCCAGCTATGTCAGTGTTATTTGAAAGAAAACAACCAACTTAGGGCGTTAAATGTATTTTAGAGGGGGGCTTCTCTTTTTTGGCGTAATTCTTATTTATTTATCGTAATTGTCATAATTCTTGTTCATTTATAGAAATTTGTCGTAATTCTTGTTTAGATATGGAGATGGATATATAGTTTGGAATAGACTGAGATAGATAGATAAACAAAATAATATAGATAGATATGAACAAACTAAAAACAAGACATTAAACAAACATGAATAAAAAAAATCTGAGACGACATAGCTGGGGATGTTATTTTAATAGTCACCGGGTAGCAATTTCTGAGGCAGGAGACCGGGAAAAAAAGAAAAAAAATACATATTCAATCTGAATATACGGTTGGCTGGTTGGATTTTACAGCATGTCAACACTTTGGCTATTTTATGTCAAAGATACATTGTTTTATTCATTCTTGTTGGGTATTAGAAAATTTCTTGGTAATTTATGAGGAAGTGCGTCCCGGTCTCCTGCCTCAGAAATTGCTACCCGGTGACTATTAAAATAACGTCCCCAGCTATGTTGTCTCAGATTTTCTTTTATTCATGTTTGTTTAATGTCTTGTTTTTAGTTTGTTCATATCTATCTATATTATTTTGTTTATCTATCTATCTCAGTCTATTCCAAACTATATATCCATCTTCATATCTAAACAAGAATTATGACAAATTACGATAAATAAACAAGAATTACGACAAATTTCTATAAATGAACAAGAATTATGACAAATTACGATAAATAAATAAGAATTACGACAAATTACGATAAAATAAATAAGAATTACGCCAAAAAAGAGAACCCCCCCTCTAAAATACATTTAACGCCCTAAGTTGGTTGTTTTCTTTCAAGTAACACCGACTTATCTGGGGACGTTATTTTAATAGTCACCGGGTAGCAATTTCTGAGGCAGGAGACCGGGACGCACTTCCTCATAAATTACCAATTTTTTAACTCATTTTTTTTTAAAGTACATCTTTTAAAATTCATTTTTGATCTGTTTAACCCATTGATGGTACCTCAATAGATACTACCACTCCAGGTCAGGAGGGACCTGAAAGTAATAGTGATGAAGGGGTACTCCACACTTCCCAGAGGTCCAGAATTGGAACCTCACCACTAGATGAAGTTTAACGTCATATTCAGAACAACAAAACCCACAGCCACTACCTTCAAGCACATATATGAAAAAGGTTGGGGATTTGCCAGAAAAGCAATATAGTTGGGACAATCATATAGGTGCTATGGCTTGACATGACCAGCCAATTGATCAGAGGGGGCCTCTCCAACCATCTCTCAAGCCTATATGGGCCAAAGTGAAGTGTTGCATGACATGGACTGCTCAGCCACCATAATTCTCTTAAGCATCACTGGTTGCCAGCTCTTGCTAACAGATGCCCCCCCCCCCGGGTGAGGGAGTCTTACCCCTCTGCAGTGGTATAGTCAGTGTATTCTACATCCCCAGTTGACAGGGTTACTGAATAAAAAGGACAATCAAAAAGCTATCAGCATCACTGGTAATCTACGCACCAGTCAACCACTGCTAGTGTGTGGATGGTTGGTTGATTTATTGATTTTAACGGCATATCAACCCATCTGGGGTTATGCCATGCCTAACGGTTAGGAGGTTATACATATTGTGTATTTATATTCATACTTTTTTAGTAATTGGTTTTAACAATGTGTTAGCACCATTGGGGATCATGTTGTGTGGTATTGATTAAGTTCATGCCTATATTCTATGGTATAATTTTATTTCCCTCAAAAAGGACAGAATGTCCTCAATGTTGACATTTTCAAATAGATCTTTCATGTTTGCTTTAAAATAACGGTTTCTGATGTGAGCAAAAAACCTGCATTCCAGGAATAAGTGTTTGACATGTTTCACATTGTGGTTGTTGTTCTTGTTTGAGTAAATAGGAGTGTGTTAGTCATGTGTGGCCAATGCGTAATTGGGTCACTATGACTTGTTCTTTTCTAGACTTTCTTAGAATCATTAGAGCCTACTTACAATATCACCCATAAATAAATACACCCTACATGTATAAAAATTATCTTCTAAACAAAAGACACCAGGATTGTATTATTTCTAGTGGAACATTAAACAATTAGAAGGAACATTAAGTATTATTTATTTGCAAACTCTACAGCATTGAAACTCTCTAACTAAAAATATGAAGTCCAAATATATTATCTATATTTTCAAACCGAACTTCATTTTTTCTTCTTTTTTTTTTGCCAGTTTTTTCTTTCACAGTTTCAGAGCTGTAAAGTTTAGTAATAGATAATACCTAATAATATCCGTTTTGATAGTCTAGACTTCCACAAGAAATAAAAACCCTCCTATCCTCATATATATGTATATATATATATATTTATATATATTTATTTATTTATTTATTTAAGTCACCAATACAAAGTTTGTCTTACCAATGGTTTCAAATTTTTATCCGTCATCAGGGACGTTGACTTTTTGAAAAAATTGAAAAAATTGGACAGTTTCAATTTTTTCTAAAAATTCAACGTCTCTGATGACGGATAAACATCTGAAACCATTGGTAAGACGAACTTTGTATTGGTGTCTATAAATAAATAAATAAATACAGCTCTTAAAGAAATAATTGAGCACTTTATAATCATTTCTCCAATATTAATAACAAAAAATTAATTATATATATATATATATATATATATATATATATATATATATGAAAATACACACATTATGTACAAAGAAAGAAATAAACAAAACCTCCAAATACTAGAAGCTTTATACATAAAACAATACAAACCATCCTTAAACAAAATTAATTTCCAATGCAGTACACACATTTTAAAATGCCTATAACACCTTTCTCATCAATTCTCCTCCTTCCAGCCTCCACATCCATTAACATAATTTGAAAAACTGGAACACATCACTCCTGATGATGGCACTTCGAAGTGCCGAAAGTACTCGTGACATGAACTTTGGTGGACTAATCCACGAATTCCACCCAAATATCAAAAAGCTGGCCAGAAAACTTGAAAAAAAAATCACAAATAAAATTGTTAAACAGGAGATGTGTCTTTTGTTTAATTCAACATGCATAAATGAAAAAATGCTGCCCAAATACACATATGTGTGTATTTAGGCAGCATTTTTTCTTGTAGGCATTTTCTTGTTAAATACATCAGCCAATTTTCGCCAGATATTACAAAAATAATCCGGCAATACGAAAAAACAAAGGACAAAACTTGCAGACAGAAAATGGCTGCATTATTTAACAATATATATATATATATATATACATCCAATTTAATTCTACTGACCAAATATTGGAAAGGTAAATCCCTGAATATCCACCATAGCCAATCATGAAATACTGTTTCTGAGCTGCTGCTGTTTCGCTGGACATATGAATAACTGGATCTCTGAAATAAAATTAGAAAAATAAAAAAATGAAATTCATCAAAATATTATGCAATTTGGAAGAAAAAAAAATAGGTTGCCCTTCTTTGCATCTAAATTCTATATTTGACCCACAGCAGATACTATTACCCCAGGGGTCAGAGTGGACCTGGAAGTAATGGCAATGAAAAGGTAATCCACTTCATCAGATGTAGTTTAGTGTCATACCTTGAACATCCTTTGTTTTTGTTTTGTTTTATGGCATATCAACCTCAGTGGGTCATTTAATGCCAACAAGTATTTGAAATAATTTATTTTTAATGGATACTCTATTTTTCTTATAATCACATTTTTCTATTTAACCCAAAGATGGGACCCTAACGGGTACTACCACCCCGGGTCAGAGTGGATCTGGGAGCAATGGTGATAAAGGGTTTCTCCACATTCCCCAGACCTCCACCATCAGTTAGTTTAACGTCATTCCCAGGACATGAAGACCCTCAGCCACTGCCTTCTAGCACCTATATTATAAAAATGGAGGGCGCGTGGTCTAATGGTTAGAGTCGTAGGAAATGGACTCGTCAACGCGAGTTAAATTCCTGGACGAAGCTGTTGGCATTTCACATAGCGCTAATACCCTTGGGAAAGGTATGAATCCAGTTCTCCCTCCAGCTATGGGTAAATAGCAGGGCAGACTGGACTCTTTAACCTTGGTTAGGTAACCATTCTAAGAGAAGGAAAACTCTAAATTCAAACCTGTTAAACTCCGCTTAAGAAATTGACCTTGTGACGCATCCTGCTCGTGTGGAGGGGTTGGTAAATATATATATTATAAAAATGGTTGGAGTTGCCAAAAGGGCAATAGTGTTGGGGCAATCATATAGGTGCTAGGGCTTGACATGTCCTATCTGACCGCCCGTCTAACCACTCTAAGGACCAAAGTGAAGTGTTGCATGTCATAGACTAGCCAACATGGAGGGGGGGGTCTTACCCCTTTGCAGAGGTGCAGTCGGGCTATTCTCCTCTATGTAGGTGATACTGAGTGGACTGTAATTGAAATTGTATTTACAAAGGCAGAATTGAAGAAGGCATGAAACGTCAATTTTCATTACATTCGTTTGTAGTTGTTTCTTTTTGGTTAAATCGAACTTAACGGACCTAAATTCCACCATCGTATGTCACCCCGCCGAAAGAAAAAAAAATACCAAAAAATCAAGGAATTAACCGAATTTAATGAAATTTTCAGTGTTGATATATTAATGAATAAAAGATATAATACACCAGTTATTTTATTTAAAAACTTTTACATTTTTTCAGGTCAGTTAACTTTTAACCACGTATCTTTGAGAATCTGTGTTACACCTCAAAGATATGTGGTTCAAAGTTAACTGACCTGAAAAAAATGTAAAAGTTTTCAAATACACTAACTAGTGCATTATATCTTTTATTAATTGATATATCAACACTGAAAATTTCATTAAATTCGGTTAATTCCTTGATTTTTGGTATTTTTTTTCTTTCGGTGGGGTGACATATAATGGTGGAATTTAAGTCCGTTAAGTTCAATTTAACCCATTTTATTTGTACAAAGTTTAACATTGAAAAAAAAAAAAAAAAATAGATCTATGCCACTGAAGCATATAAACTGGTCTACTAATTTCAAAGACTATACTTACCTGGCCTTTGGATCCTGTGTCCAATGGTTTTGGCCATTGGACTGGCAAGGAATATAATATCAGCGTGAATCCCAGGGGAAACACTTGTCCCATCGATTTAAAGGGGTTTATTACCTACTGCCTGAGGTGCCTCAAAAGAATGCCGAAGGGATACATGCAATTTTTAACACTGGCCCCCACACGAGGTTTGTGCATGGCATGACATTTTTTTCATTTACACCGTCAAAATCCAGCTGCTTGTTAACAGAAGATTTTTAAAGTTTTTTTTAAAATTATAACCCTAACCCCTAACACTAACAAACAACCAGATTCTGACGGTGTAAATGAAAAAAATGTCCTTATGAATCGAGATCACAAAAGGGGTGCCTAAAGGTCATATAGTCCAAAAAATCTTTGCAGTCATCATGGCAACAATGATCCTACACTGAAAAGCCGGAATACAATCCACGGGTGACAAATTCTCATCCAACACCGAAAATCACATTCAAACACACCATTTTTCGTATTTGTGCAACTGACTATATGTAGTGTGAAAAGATCTACACTTATCTATTTTAGCTTTAACTTGTACTTATGGTATAAAATTTGTGCTGCTATTGATGGAGATTCCCTTCCTCATTTTAGGTTTCCTCTGCACATCCATGTCCATGTCAATTCTTGCACAATTTTAGTTTGTCTCTTAAAATGTTCATATAGGTGTTTGTCTTCCAGTTTTTGCTTTCTTGATTTGATAATTCTGGTTTTCCCACGGTTTTATTATCATTTCTACTACTGTCATTACTATTGTTATTGTCATTATTAATATCATTTTTATTACTGTCATTACTATTATAATTTCTATTACTGTCATTACTATTATAATTTCTAATATTGTCATTACTGTCATTACTATTATAATTTCTACTATTGTCATTACTATCATTACTATTATAATTTCTACTATTGTCATTACTATTATAATTTCTACTATTGTCATTACTATCATTACTATTATAATTTCTACTATTGTCATTACTATTATAATTTCTACTATTGTCATTATTATCATTACTATTATAATTTCTACTATTGTCATTACTATCATTACTATTATCATTTCTACTATTATAATCTTTTTACAATTATTAAATTATTTCGTTTTTATCAAGACAAATACAGAAAATCCCAAAAAAATGAAAATCAGTCATAAAGCATAAAACAAAATTAAAATAAATTTATATTACTTACTAGACGAACCATGAATCTATTGGGTTCCTTTTGTAACAGTGGTCCATGATGATATTGATGCTTCTATTTAGGAAGGAGTGAAGGATTCTAATTAGCATTTTTATAGTTATCACCATTATATTGTACATTTGGATGATCAAAAAATAATATTCAATGCAGACCCCCACAAAATTATCATTCAGTTCCAAATTGACTGGAAATTGCTTTATTCTGTTAGAAAAATTCACTCTACGTGCTCTATCAAAAGTCTTGCTATGATGTGTCGTTTTTGAAGGGTTGCAATTATATAAAATCTAAAGAGAATTTTAGTTGTCAAATATTTGAAAAAAATCAAACATTAAATGAAATTAAGATTTTTTTTTTAAAGTCTGTCTTCAAATATTGATTTTTAAGTTGTTGCTTAATATGGCCAAACGAAAAATTAAATAAGCTAGCATGCATATTAACAAAAAACTAGATTGATGTGCTACAGAGGTGGGCTAAACATAGACAGGCTGATTATAGAGGCAGTCTAAAAAAATAGACAGGGTGATTATACAAGCAGTCTAAAAAAAATAGACAGGGTGATTATACAAGCAGTCTAAAAAAAAACAGACTGATTAGTTATATAGACTGGCTAGTTATACAGGCTGGCTAAAAATAGACTGGCTAGTTATACAGGCAGACTAAAAATAGACTGGCTAGTTATACAGGCAGACTAAAAATAGACTGGCTAGTTATACAGGCAGACTAAAAATAGACTGGCTAGTTATACTGGCTGGTTATTAAAAATAATTGGGGTAAAAATAGACTGGCTGGTTGGCTTGTTAGGTTGGCAGGCTAAAAATAGATGGGCTGGTGATTTTAGCAGGCTAAAAATAGAAGGGGTGATAAGACTGATCGACTAAAAATACACAGGTTGGTTAGATTGGTACACTAAAAATAGACTGGTTGGTGAGATTGGCAGGCTAAAAATAGACTGGCTTGTTAGGTTGGAAGGCTAAAAATAGACTGGCTGGCAAGATTGGCAGGCTAAAAATAGACTGGCTGACAAGATTGGCAGTCTAAAAATAGACTGGTTGACGAGATTGGCAGGCTAAAAATAGACTGGCTGACAAGATTGGCAGGCTAAAAATAGACAGGCTGACGAAATTGGCCGGCTAAAAATAGATTGGTATATTGTTGTACATACAAAAGGATAACTGCTAAATATCTTATTTTACTTTTATTGAATTAAAATAAGATATTTCAAAATAATAATCATCACAGTCAACAATCAATAAATAAAATGCTGACATCAGTTTCATGATAATTTGATATTTTTAGTTGCTTTTCATTGCAGCTTATCCCACTGTCTGCAATTGTCAGGGTTACATAGGGCAAAATTCGTTTTGTAGTAGTTGTCACTAGTAGTAGTAGTAGTCATTGTTAGTTCAGGAACAATATACGCAAGTCATATAGTCACAAGGGGGCTGTTTATTTTTTTCTAGGCTTGTGGGTTCTTTTTCAGAGAGAAGGAGAGAGAGAGGGTAAGGTCAACTTATTCTATTGTAAATCATGTAGAATAGATTTGTCTCTTTTGGAATACTTTGTTTTCCCATTTTCTACATACCTAGGTAGCAATATCTCATCGACAGAAAACAATGTCAATATACACATCGAAAAGAAATGGACTGCTATTGACAATTTATCAAGCATATGAAAATCTGATATCTCTGATAAAATACAGCAAGAAGTCTTCGAAGCTGTAGCCGTGTCAATGCTACTGTATGGCTGCACCATTTGGACTTTAACAAAACAGAAATAGTTAGATGGGAACTACATAAGGATGCTACATAATAATAATAATTAAAAAATTAGTAAACCAGGTCACATACCTAGGTAGTAATATCTTATCTACAGAAAGCAATATCAATATACATCTAAGAAAGGCATGGACTACTATAGACAGATTATTGATCATATGGAAATCTGATCTCTCAGATAAGATAAAACGAGAATTATTATATATTTACCTAACCCATCCACACAAGTCAATTTCTTAAGCAGAGTTTAACAGGTTTGAATTCAGATTTCCTTCTCCTAGACTGGCCCCCTAACCAAGGTTAAAGAGCCCAGTCAATTTATCTATAGCAGGAGGGAGAGAATTTGGATACATACCTTTTCCAAGAGTATTAGCACGATGTAAATTCAAAGAGCCTTGTCCAGGATTTGAACTCGGGTCGCCGAGTCCATTTCCTATGACAGTAATCGTTACACCATGCGCCTCCATAATAATTACTAACAAGAATATGCACCCTCCAGGTGTAAGTATTTAAGTTTTAACATAATGAAATATATTAAATTAGAATGACTAATGAAATTAAATAAAGTAAGTAAAGTCATCGGGGGTGGCCTAAAGTCGGTATCAGCCAATCAGCGAGGGAGTCTATCCCCTTTTCACTAGTGCTAGACCAAGGAATTTTTGCATCTGAGGTGGAGCGCCACACCTACCATCAGCTCCTTACATTACCGCACAGACCCCTGTGCTACTCGTACGCTGAGTTGGTGTGGGCCGGTATCGAACTAGGAACCTTGTGGTTTCTAGTCGAACGCTCTACTGACTGAGCTACCCAGCCCTAATGAAATTAAATAAGAACGCATATAAAAAGATTACACTTATTTTAATTATATCTTAATTGGTTTCTTTATAAAATCATTCATAGGATTGATTTTAAAAGTTGGAGAATGAAACAATAATATTAAAGATCAATAACACCAAGTAATTTTTATCAAACCCAGTTTTCTTAAAACCTGTATGCAAATTAACCACACCATATATTATGCAAACCTTTATTTCTTTATATATAAAAACACATTGCAGGATTTTAAACGTACTAATAACATGGACTGTTTTGAGGCGAATCTAAGATTACCATAGAGACATCGTTAATAAATAAGATTTATTCTATGTATAAATGATTTTGACTATAAATCAAATACTCATTGATAAACTTATGCAATTCCTGAGGATATTGTGATGTAAGCAATGACATGTTTTCGTTACAGACACTGAATTTCTAGAATAATTAGATAACATACATGGTTATTTCCTATAAGTCTAACATCAACAAAGGGGAACCACTCTTGACTGATAAATTATTTATTTTCCCATTAAACTAACCCTAACCCTAAACCCTAAACCAGTCTTCTTTTTTCCTAGTAGATCAATAAATAAATAAATAAATAATTTATCAGTCAAGAGTGGTTCCCCTTTGTTGATGTTAGACTTATAGGAAATAACCACATACATTCTATAAATAAGATGTGAGTCAACGCACAACTTAATTGACACCAAAGGCGTCCTGTAAGCAAATGATATTAAAAAAAAAAGAATAAGGAATAATAAAAGAAAAATTTTGAAAAGAAAAAACAAAACAAAAAAAAAAAAAAAAAAAAAAAAAAACATACTTACAGCGTACTTTTTGGAGAGATCTCGCATTACTAATTTTGATGTATTGTAGGAAAGTTTGTTTAAAGTTAGGAAGGAATCCGACTTATTCCGGAAAAGTCCATAAACTGTGTTGTAACACTGAGAAGGGTCCATGTAGTGCAATAGGAGACTAATCAAAGACTGTATTATTGGACTGTACGTAATATCCGGATTGGTGTGTGCGATTATGGCGAGGATCTTCTGCACCGTTTCAATTCCGTGCGGATTCAGAAAATAATAACTGGAATTCTTGTGATCTACTAATACTGACACTGGTACTGTGTTTTTGCCACCTAGAACAAAAAAAAATGAGAATGAGAATAAAGAAAATATATATAGTGATACCTTGACTTATATGACACTACACATGCTGCACGAATGCAATTGGGTACACGCAAGTGTGTGTGTGTGTGTGTGTGTGTGTGTGTATATATATATATATATATATACACACATACACATTTTTTTTTTTTTTTTTTTTTTTTTCAAAAGTCAAATGCCTCTGAAGACGAATAACACCGAAAAAGTGTTATTCAGAAACCAATGGTAGGACTGACTTTATATATATATATATATATATATATATATATAAATAAAGGTGTGTGAGGAAAAAGTGGAAGTGAATCTAACAGTATGTAATATTATGAAAAAATTGAAAAACACAAGTTCATAAACGAGTAATGTTTATTTTGCCTATGCTGCAGTGTTTCAATCTGTTTCAATAGATCTTCATCAGGGCTTTCATTAGTTTGAGTGAAAAAAAATAAAGATAAAAATAAAAGTATCACAGAAAATAAGAAATCTTCAATACATACACAGATGTACGCACACACAAACACACACGCACATTATATATATATATATATATATATATATATATATATATATATATATATAGTGGACTCTCCTATCGTAAACGATAAATGAGGTTCATTTCCTTCCACGTGGTGCATGTTATCAAGAAGACATTTTATTTGTGTTTTCTCGAGTGTGATACTAATCCAGCTTGCTGCAAGCTACAAAGCCACACTAACAGATAATATACACAAACACACACACACATGAACTTTATCAAGACAACCCAAATAGAAAAGTAATAAAAATAATTAAAAAAAGTTATAAAAAAAGCTATAAAAATTCAGCTAATGAATTTATTACCAAGTCACCCAAAAAACAAAAACACCTGTTTAAAAGACTAATGTTAAAAATGAAATTCCATTCCACTCCCACAAAAAGAGGGAGAGGAGGTGAAATACTCATGTGTATGTATATATATACACATGCATGTAAAAATTCATTTTCATATTATCAATCAAAGCCTGAAGAAGATACCAGAAGATCTGAAACACGTGTTGCATATGTAAAACAAAAAGAATTTTTTTAAATTTTCTGAGAACAAAATACATTTTGCGGACCTTCCTTTTTTATAAAATATATATATATATATATATATATATATATATATATATATAGTATAGTGAGAAATTTGAAAAAACACAGGTTTAAATAAAATGAGTGGTACGTTTATTAGCCAACGCAGCAGTGTTTCGATCTGTGAAGTAGATCTTCTTCAAATTTTCAAATTTGAACAGATTTGAACCATTAAGATAGTCCTTATCACAGTCTCCTCATTATTCTGTGATAAACATTTTTTGTAGTCGGTCTATTTTAAATTGTTGATGAAAACGCGAGCATTCATGGATTTTTAAAATGTATACAGAAACCCCAAAATAGAATGTGTTGTAGATTTCAAAAATAAAGGTGTATGAGTTAATTATATAAATAAGTAGTATGAGATTAAGATAGCCCCATATAGGTACATGTATGTGTATATATGTATATCTGTGGGTGTGTATATATGTGTGTATGTATATACATAAGTCAGTCAGGAGGACCATTAAAATAAGGTAGAGACAAAATGTCTGGCTTTTGGCAAAGTTGGAAATTAGTTGGAGGTCAAGATGGCAATAAATTGACCACTGTCGGTGGTCTTAGACAAAGGGATTTTCAAATCCCCAGGAAAACGAGAATGGGTGAGATTTACAAACAAGAATTGGCAAGGGGTGTAAAATTTGAAAGGAACTAGTCAGTTTGAAAAGGGGGGCCCAGTTAGTCAGTTAGAAGCAGACAGTTGACTGGACAGTCAGGATCCAGGAGCCGAGAAATACAGATCACCTTTTAGCAGAGACCAGTAGACCAAAAGTAGAAGTCCTAACAGTGGAGAGAGAGGGGGGGCCTCTCTCCCCTCCCCTCTCTCGGCTCGACAGAACAAAGCAACAGATAGGAAAGATAGGACAGGATGACTGAATGAGAATGAAGCATTGGCGTTCTGTATCTCTCTCTGACCATTTTTGAATGTTCACCTTACTCTGTCTTTATCGCACTATCTCTCTTTTTATTATTGTTTCCCTTTTGGCGGGGTTGCCCCAGAGGACATTATGATTACGGACACAAGTGAGAGTCCAATTTAAAAAAGGGTAACACTTACAAGGTTAATTCATTCTGCTTGTAAATCAAATTTCCTCGTATATCAAATCAATTTTCCCCACTGAAATAAACTGAAATGCCATTAATCTGTTCCATCCACCATAAAAAATAAAAACACCCTGATTTTTAAGAAAAATCAGCACTTTAATCTCATTGGCTAGTTGGTTGGATTTTATGGCATGTCAACCTCTTGGGTTATTTTATGCCAAAAACGTTTTGTTTTATTTATTCTTGTTGGGTACTTAATTTCTTTTTCAAACTCTTTCTTCTTTTTTAAAAAAAAAATAAGATTTTTTGTAAATTCATATTTTGATCTATTTAACTCATAGAAGGGACCCTAACAGGTACTACTACTCCGGATCATGCTGGACCTGGGAATAATAGCAATGAAGGGGTACTCCACACTTTCCAATGCTTCAAATTGGAAGGTTACCATTAGATGCAGTTTAATATCATACTATCTTCTAGCACAGTGGTCCCCAACCATCGGGTCGCGACCCAGTACTGGGCCGCAGGCCATTAAGTAACGAGCCGCACAAAACGTTTGAATTTTTCTTTTTTTTTTATTGATTATCATTCTAAATGTTGATGTTTTATTTTGAAATGTGATTCATTTGTTCACTCTTTTGTATACTAATGATCAATATGCGGATGATTTATTATTAGATTACATCATTAACGATTATCGAGCAAATGTAGGCTGGAGCATGTGAAGGCCAGTCCGTGAAAATATTGTCTTAGATGAAACCGGTCCGTGGCGCAAAAAAAGGTTGGGGACTGCTGTTCTAGCATATATATGATACGAGCCACCCAAAACATTTTAATTTTTTTTTTTTTTTTTTTGATTATCAGTCTAAATGTTAATGTTTTATTTTGTTCACTCTTTTATATACAAACGAGTCTTTTATAATAATTATTTCTTATTAGAAAGGATTTTCGTTCTAAAATAAATATTTTCATTTACAGAGATGTTGTTGATTATTAATTCATGAACAAAAAGCCGATTGATTGGAGAGGGCCTCTCCGACCGCCCGTCTAGCCCAAGAAAGTACCAAAGTGGAGTATTGCAAGTCATGGACAGCTCAACCACCTGGGTTCTATCCTTAAGCATCACGGGCCACCCACGGCCCACAGGTGGCCCCGTTGGGGGATTCTTACCCCTCTGCAGAGATGCAGTCGGTGCATTCTAATGCCCCAGCCAAAAGGGTGGTTACTCCATTGTGTTCACATGTTTCTCGAAATTCAAATACTAAAAGAAATATTAATCCACAAGAATATAAACTCTTTCCAGTTGGTCATTTGGTAGGTTGGATTTTACACCATGTCAACCCTTGTTGGGTTATTTTGTGCTAAAAACATTTGGTTTATTTATTCTTGTTAGGTATTCAAAAAAATTTTAAAAAATTTTTTTTTAAAACTCTTATAGATGGGACCCTAACAGGTACTACCAATCAGTGTTAGAGTGGACGGACTATATTACCTTAAGGCACCCCTTTTCAATTTCGGGGTTATTAGGTCATTTTTTTAATTTACACCATTAATATCCGGTTGTTTGTTAGGGTTAGGGTAACAACCCTTAACCCCTAAAAAACAACCGGATATTAACGGTGTAAATTAAAAAAATGACCTAATAACCCCGAAATTGAAAAGGGGTGCCTTAATGTAATATGGTCCGAGTAATAAGAAAGAATGGGTACTCCACCTGCCCAAGAGCTTCAGAATTGGAACCTCACCACTAGATGCAGTTTAACATCAAACCCAGGACACTAAAACTCTCAGCCACCACCTTCCAGTACATATATGATAAAAAGAGTTTAGGGTTTGCCATAAAAGCAATACAGTCGGGACAATCATATAGGTGCTAGGGCTTGATGTGATCAGCCGATAGATCAGAAAGGCCTCTCCGACTACCCGTCTAGCCCAAGTAAGGGTCAAAGTGGAGTGTTGCATGTCATGGACTGCTCATGCTGCTAGGATTCCGTCCTTAAGCATCATGGGTTGACACTCACAGCCAACAGGTATCCCTTTGGGGGAGAGGGTGGATCTTACCCATTTGCAGAGGTGCAGCTGGTATATTCTATAGTTTCAGTCAACAGGGCAAAACTCTTTCCAGATTAAATTTTATATATAAGTAAATAAAAGTGAATCCGACAGTATGAATTAAACATTTTTAGAAAAAACAAACAAATGATGTTATAGTTCGCTGACAGAAATCTGTTTCGACCTTTTATTAAAGCGGTCTTCATCAAGAGCGAAATATTTTGCTCTTGATGAAGACCTCTTTAATAAAAGGTCGAAACAAATTTCTGTCAGCAAACTATAACATCATTTGTTTGTTTTTTCTAAAAATGTTTAATTCATATATATATATATATATATATATATATATATATATATATATAAGGGCAGTTTGTTGTATGTATGTCTGGAGTAAACTATGAAAATAAAACAATGACAAAGTAAATATATATATATATATATATATATATATATACACACATTCACTATCGCCAGATCTTGATTTTTGAACAAAAATAATGAAGATTTGATTTATATTTGTGAAGATAATTAAAAAATAAAATTCAAATGATAACAGCATTGAATTTTGTTTTGCATTTAATATTTTAAACAGGAGACATTAATTTTACTTTTCAGACTGGCTGGATCAATGTAAGGTCTTTTTTTTTTTTTTTTTTTTTTACATAGGAATTTTGAACCATATGACCTCTTTTGCGATCTTGTTTCATAAGGATATTTTTTTCATTTACACCGTCAAAATCCAGTTGTTTGTTAGGGCTTAGGGTTAGGGTTAGTTTTATAATTTTTAACAAACAACCGGATTTTGATGGTGTAAATGAAAAAAATGTCCTTATGAAACGAGATCACAAAAGGGGTGCCTAAAGGTCATATGGTCCGGAATTTTAATGGGGCACCCTGCGAGGATCCAACTCGCGATTCAACAATAATGGATCTGCAAGACTACTTTTTTTTAACCCTCTCGACCCAGGTGACGCCGGGTAGCTGCTTCTAGTATCTTATAAACAACAAATAATAAACATACTTACCATCTCCAAATAATTCTTTATCCATTTCTTCGTAAATGCTGCTATAGGCTTTGTGTAAGTGCGAACTGAGATGGTTCCAAAGTGACTTTCGCATAATATGATCCATTGGCCAATGGTTAGTTCTTAAGAACTGTTTTAATGGTTTTTGGTCATGTGAGTTCAACAATTGGAGAAGCTGTTCCTCGGAACCGGATGGTGTCCGGAGCGGAGACGAACTTGGTTGATTAGCCTTTAAAGAATTAACATTCTTACAGTATTCCGTGATTTTGGCCAAGTCCACGTACTGGGTGAAAACGGTTTCGTTATCCTCCATTGTTATTGTTTTGTATTGTTTTGTTTTGTTTTTTTTGAAGGGGTCTTCGTTTTTTTGTTTCTTGTGGTTTTGGGGTTATTTTTGGAGATCTTTTTTTCTTTTCTTTTTTCTTTTTTTTTTTTTCTTAAAGCAAAAATGTGTACACTATAGATAAATATAAGATTTGTTTATATATATATTATCTATATAGGTGTGTGTATGGTTTGTATCTTGGTTAGCTTTTTTTTTGTTTTTTGTGGGAGGGTCTTTTTTGTTGATGGGGTAGAAAGCAAGAATGTGTACACAACAGATAAATATAAGATTTGTATAAATTATCTATAAATGTGTATTTGTATGTTTCGTCTTTTTTTTTGTCTTTTCTTTTTTTTCTTTTTAGTTTTAAGCAAAAATGTGTACCCAATAAATATAAGATTTGTATATATATATATATTATCTATATATATATATGTGTGTATGTTTGGTGGGGGTTGTTTTTTTGTTAATTATACAACAATATCCAATCAGTTTACTTGTTTTGAAAGTTTTTATAGTTATGTGTGACAAACGATGGAATTAAATAATAATGTAAGATGGAACCAGACAGGACTTTACATACAGTTAAATATTATATGAACACTAAGAAGTTATAGCTGTAAAAGACTAAAATATATACCAATTAGTTTCCTGTTTTAAAAAAAACATATCAGTGTACTTTCAGTGATACATATAATATATACATTTATATATATATTTATATATTCACAGCTATTTTT
>CM042162.1:67655120-67657620 GCA_023376005.1 Doryteuthis pealeii | reverse complement strand
ACTCCTTACACCTCTATATCATGGAAAAACATTAAACCTTGTCGTCGTTGCAAACTCCTTACACCTCTATATCATGGAAGAAACATTAAACCTTGTCGTCGTTGCAAACTCCTTACACCTCTATATCATGGAAGAAACATTAAACCTTGTCGTCGTTGCAAACTCCTTACACCTCTATATCATGGAAGAAACATTAAACCTTGTCGTCGTTGCAAACTCCTTACACCTCTATATCATGGAAGAAACATTAAACCTTGTCGTCGTTGCAAACTCCTTACACCTCTATATCATGGAAGAAACATTAAACCTTGTCGTCGTTGCAAACTCCTTACACCTCTATATCATGGAAGAAAACATTAAACCTTGTCGTCGTTGCAAACTCCTTACACCTCTATATCATGGAAGAAACATTAAACCTTGTCGTCGTTGCAAACTCCTTACACCTCTATATCATGGAAGAAACATTAAACCTTGTCGTCGTTGCAAACTCCTTACACCTCTATATCATGGAAAGAACATTAAACCTTGTCGTCGTTGCAAACTCCTTACACCTCTATATCATGGAAGAAACATTAAACCTTGTCGTCGTTGCAAACTCCTTACACCCTCTATATCATGGAAGAAACATTAAACCTTGTCGTCGTTGCAAACTCCTTACACCTCTATATCATGGAAGAAACATTAAACCTTGTCGTCGTTGCAAACTCCTTACACCTCTATATCATGGAAGAAACATTAAACCTTGTCGTCGTTGCAAACTCCTTACACCTCTATATCATGGAAGAAACATTAAACCTTGTCGTCGTTGCAAACTCCTTACACCTCTATATCATGGAAGAAACATTAACCTTGTCGTCGTTGCAAACTCCTTACACTCCTTACACCTCTATATCATGGAAGAAACATTAAACCTTGTCGTCGTTGCAAACTCCTTACACCTCTATATCATGGAAGAAACATTAAACCTTGTCGTCGTTGCAAACTCCTTAACCCTCTATATCATGGAAGAAACATTAAACCTTGTCGTCGTTGCAAACTCCTTACACCTCTATATCATGGAAGAAACATTAAACCTTGTCGTCGTTGCAAACTCCTTACACCTCTATATCATGGAAGAAACATTAAACCTTGTCGTCGTTGCAAAACTCCTTACACCTCTATATCATGGAAAAACATTAAACCTTGTCGTCGTTGCAAAACTCCTTACACCTCTATATCATGGAAGAAACATTAAACCTTGTCGTCGTTGCAAACTCCTTACACCTCTATATCATGGAAGAAACATTAAACCTTGTCGTCGTTGCAAACTCCTTACACCTCTATATCATGGAAGAAACATTAAACCTTGTCGTCGTTGCAAACTCCTTACACCTCTATATCATGGAAGAAACATTAAACCTTGTCGTCGTTGCAAACTCCTTACACCTCTATATCATGGAAGAAACATTAAACCTTGTCGTCGTTGCAAACTCCTTACACCTCTATATCATGGAAGAAACATTAAACCTTGTCGTCGTTGCAAACTCCTTACACCTCTATATCATGGAAGAAACATTAAACCTTGTCGTCGTTGCAAACTCCTTACACCTCTATATCATGGAAGAAACATTAAACCTTGTCGTCGTTGCAAACTCCTACACCTCTATATCATGGAAGAAACATTAAACCTTGTCGTCGTTGCAAACTCCTTACACCTCTATATCATGGAAGAAACATTAAACCTTGTCGTCGTTGCAAACTCCTTACACCTCTATATCATGGAAGAAACATTAAACCTTGTCGTCGTTGCAAACTCCTTACACCTCTATATCATGGAAGAAACATTAAACCTTGTCGTCGTTGCAAACTCCTTACACCTCTATATCATGGAAGAAACATTAACCTTGTCGTCGTTGCAAACTCCTTACACCTCTATATCATGGAAGAAACATTAAACCTTGTCGTCGTTGCAAACTCCTTACACCTCTATATCATGGAAGAAACATTAAACCTTGTCGTCGTTGCAAACTCCTTACACCTCTATATCATGGAAGAAACATTAAACCTTGTCGTCGTTGCAAACTCCTTACACCTCTATATCATGGAAGAAACATTAAACCTTGTCGTCGTTGCAAACTCCTTACACCTCTATATCATGGAAGAAACATTAAACTTGTCGTTTGCAAACTCCTTACACCTCTATATCATGGAAGAAACATTAAACCTTGTCGTCGTTGCAAACTCCTTACACCTCATATATCATGGAAGAAACATTAAACCTTGTCGTCGTTGCAAACTCCTTACACCTCTATATCATGGAAGAAACATTAAACCTTGTCGTCGTTGCAAACTCCTTACACCTCTATATCATGGAAGAAACATTAAACCTTGTCGTTGTGCAAACTTGTCACTCCTTACACCTCTATATCATGGAAGAAACATTAAACCTTGTCGTCAACTCCTTACACCTCTATATCATGGAAGAAACATTAAACCTTGTCGTTGTTGCAAACTTCTTACA
>CM042162.1:67645120-67650120 GCA_023376005.1 Doryteuthis pealeii | reverse complement strand
GAGGTTGTAATATGAATGATTCACAGATAAAAATAACAATTAACACCTATCAATGACTAACACACTCGGACTATATGACCTTAAGGCACCTCTTTTGCTCTTTCGATTCGTGGGGATATTTTTTCCATTTATACCATCAAAATCCGGTTAATTGTTTACAGACGATTTTTAGAGGTTTTTTTTAAATTATAAAACTAACCCCTAACCCCAAACAAACAACTGGATTTTTACGGTGTAAATGAGAAAAGAGTCCCCACAAGTCAAGATCGCGGAAGGTCATATGGTCCACACACTCCTATACACTCAAACAAGAACAACAACCACAATATGAAACGTGTCAAACACCTTTGACAGTTAAACACTTATTCATGGAATGCAGGTTTTTTGCTCACATTAGAAACCGTTATTTTAAAGCAAACAATATGAAAGATCTATTTGAAAATATCAACATGGAGGATATTCTCTCCTTTTTGAGGGAAATAAAATTATACCATAGAATATAGACATGAAACAAATCAATACCATACAACATAATCCCCAATAATGCTAACACATTGTTAAAACCAATTACTAAAAAGTATAAATATAAATACACGATATGTATAACTTTCTAACCGTTAGGCATGACATAACCCCAGACGGGTTGATATGCAGTTAAAACGAACCAAACCAACCTATCAATGATATGGTTCTTTCTACAAATGTAAATATGTCAAATTATTAAAATCGCACAACACTTTACAGACTTAATTGGACCATATCACCTTTAGGCACCCCTTTTGATCCTGATTAAGAAAGGACATGTTTTTCATTTACACCGTCAAGATCCGGTTGTTTGTTAGGGGTTAGTTTTTAAACTTTTTTAAAAAATCTAAAAATCGTCTGTTAAAACAACCGGATATTGACGGTGTAAATGAAAAACATGTCCTTTCTTAATCGATATCAAAAGGGGGTGCCTAAACGTCATATGGTCCACTTAATTAAATCTTATCAATTGTAATTAGAACACAATTATCAGTAGATAGGCACTCAAATATGAAGTGATAACTTAATACAAGCGGGACCTGTGGATATAATACATCATGATAATTTAATTATTACTTGATAATTTGTTTGAAGCCTTGTTAAGTAAAGTATATTATTATTTATTAGGAGGTTGATTTAGAAGGCTATCACAATGCAGGTGTAAAGAAAAAAATAATAATACGGTAACAATGATGTTGTGTGTTAACCTGTATTTAATTCTTGAATTTTCGAGATAATATCTCTTTTTCAAAAGATCATTGGAACTGAAGGACTCATTCATAGCAAATATGTGCGTCCCAGGATGTACGGAATCAAAAAGCTATCAGCATCACTGCACGAATATTAATATCTTATTATAATGGAGATTGTATGTTTTTCTGTCTGTAACCGAAACTATATTACTATACAAATCACAATTCCCTTTGTTATCTGCATCCCATTCTCCATGATTTTATTTTTATTTAAACCTCAATTATTAATAAAATTGTTTTACATCATCTATTTATGGCATTTCTTTTTAAATGAATTTTTTTTTTTTTTTTTTTTTTAAAAATGACGGTATTTTATATAACTGTATTCTCGTGTTGTATGTTTACGTGAATGTGGGGTTTTTTTGTACTTGTGCGTATGTTGTCATGCACGTGTCCATAAAATGTGTGCCGGTTGTGACCTTATGACATTATTATTTATATTCTAAAAGCAATTACAATGCGTATAAAATAGTGTCCAGTGTCTAATTAATTTTGAAGTATCTTCATCTTCAGAGACTGTTTTTGAAATCGACGTGGTCTTGTGTGTTTATATATATATATATATAATATATATATTTTTTTTTTTAATATATATAAACACACAAGATTGCGTCGATTTCAAAAACAGTCTCTGAAGATGAAGATACTTCAAAATTAATTAGACACTGGACACTATTTTATACGCATTGTAATTGCTTTTAGAATATAAATAATAATGTCATAAGGTCACAACCGGCACACATTTTTATGGACACGTGCATGACAACATACGCACAAGTACAAAAAAACCCCACATTCACGTAAACATACAACACGAGAATACAGTTATATAAAATACCGTCATTTTAAAAAAAAAAAAAAAAAAAAAAAAATTCATTTAAAAAGAAATGCCATAAATAGATGATGTAAAACAATTTTATTAATAATTGAGGTTTAAATAAAAATAAAATCATGGAGAATGGGATGCAGATAACAAAGGGAATTGTGATTTGTATAGTAATATAGTTTCGGTTACAGACAGAAAAACATACAATCTCCATTATAATAAGATATTAATATTCGTGCAGTGATGCTGATAGCTTTTTGATTCCGTACATCCTGGGACGCACATATTTGCTATGAATGATCCTTCAGTTCCAATGATCTTTTGAAAAAGAGATATTATCTCGAAAATTCAAGAATTAAATACAGGTTAACACACAACATCATTGTTACCGTATTATTATTTTTTTCTTTACACCTGCATTGTGATAGCCTTCTAAATCAACCTCCTAATAAATAATAATATACTTTACTTAACAAGGCTTCAAACAAATTATCAAGTAATAATTAAATTATCATGATGTATTATATCCACAGGTCCCGCTTGTATTAAGTTATCACTTCATATTTGAGTGCCTATCTACTGATAATTGTGTTCTAATTACAATTGATAAGATTTAATTAAGTGGACCATATGACGTTTAGGCACCCCCTTTTGATATCGATTAAGAAAGGACATGTTTTTCATTTACACCGTCAATATCCGGTTGTTTTAACAGACGATTTTTAGATTTTTTAAAAAAAAAGTTATAAAACTAACCCCTAACAAACAACCGGATCTTGACGGTGTAAATGAAAAACATGTCCTTTCTTAATCAGGATCAAAAAGGGGTGCCTAAAGGTGATATGGTCCAATTAAGTCTGTAAAGTGTTGTGCGATTTTAATAATTTGACATATTTACATTTGTAGAAAGAACCATATCATTGATAGGTTGGTTTGGTTCGTTTTAACTGCATATCAACCCGTCTGGGGTTATGTCATGCCTAACGGTTAGAAAGTTATACATATCGTGTATTTATATTTATACTTTTTAGTAATTGGTTTTAACAATGTGTTAGCATTATTGGGGATTATGTTGTATGGTATTGATTTGTTTCATGTCTATATTCTATGGTATAATTTTATTTCCCTCAAAAAGGAGAGAATATCCTCCATGTTGACATTTTCAAATAGATCTTTCATATTGTTTGCTTTAAAATAACGGTTTCTAATGTGAGCAAAAAACCTGCATTCCATGAATAAGTGTTTAACTGTCAAAGGTGTTTGACACGTTTCATATTGTGGTTGTTGTTCTTGTTTGAGTATATAGGAGTGTGTGGACCATATGACCTTCCGCGATCTTGACTTGTGGGGACTCTTTTCTCATTTACACCGTAAAAATCCAGTTGTTTGTTTGGGGTTAGGGGTTAGTTTTATAATTTAAAAAAAAACCTCTAAAAATCGTCTGTAAACAATTAACCGGATTTTGATGGTATAAATGGAAAAAATATCCCACGAATCGAAAGAGCAAAAGAGGTGCCTTAAGGTCATATAGTCCGAGTGTGTTAGTCATTGATAGGTGTTAATTGTTATTTTTATCTGTGAATCATTCATATTACAACCTCGTCCTCCTCCTTAATCAGAAAAACTGTTTTTTATCTTTTGTTTGTTGTCACTGTTCAAATTTATAAATAGACTCCCCAATTTACTGGACAGATCCAAGTTGTGCTACTCATGTGCTAAGTTGGCAAGTGCCGGTATTGAACCTGGAACCTTGTGGTTCAGATGTAGATGTCCTACCAACTAAGCTTATGAGAACTATTTAACACAAGCAGGTTGGCCCCCTCCCCTTATTTTCGGGGGTTGGTATTATTGTTGCATAGCGCCTTCTTTACCGGCACTAAATAGGTATATGTTATATACTGGTCTTTTCACGATACCAAATCATATAATGTTATATACCTTTCTTACTTCTTACTCTGGTCATCTATTCTTCTGGCCGGCTTTGCTTCTGATCGTCTATCATCTATCTTGGTCTGGTATATCTTCTAATGGTCTGGTCTTTCTTGTATGGGGATTTCGGGTCTGGTTTCTGTTGGGGATCATTCCTTATCAGAAGCCCTGTGTCATTGTTAGTTTTTAGTAATAAACACAAGACTTCGATTTAGGTAGATGTTACTTTATTCCAAATCCCCGCCCAGACAATCTGCGCAGATGAGGCTTACATGTTGCTAGCTCGGCTTCTAAGTTCTAACTGACTAACTGAGTTGCTTACTCCTTAAACCGGAAGAGGGCCTTCTATTGCCTTCCGGTTCTCATGATCATCTCCAGAACGCAAGGTCAGAGTGAGGTCAAACGCTGTCACTCACTCTCAAGGCCATCAGCTATACTAATCGCCATTATGATTTCTACAATACCTTATAAATGTATTAGGGATCCAATAATTATGTAACATTATTATTCTATCCTATTTTCACTGGTGCTAGACCAAGGAGATTGTTTTTGTGTCTGAGGTGAAGCACCACACCTATCATCAGTTCTCCACTTTACTACACAGATTCAAGCTGTGTTACTCATTTGCTAAGTTGGTGAGCACTGGTATTGAACCTGGAACCTTGTGGTTCCTAAGTGGATGGTCTACCGAATGGGGACCATTTGCCCTCCCTGGTTGTGGGTTCGGGGTAGTATTCCTTGTTCAGTAACCTTAAATTTCTAACCTTACCCTTAGACTAGCCCTGTTGGCTGGGGCTTTAGAATATACTGACTGCACCTCTGCTGAGTGGACCACCTGTTGGCTGTGGGTGGTGACCTGTGATGCTTAAGGATGGAACCCTGGTGGCTGAGCAGTCCATGACATGCAACACACCACTTAGGTCCTTACTTAGGCAAGACGGGTGATCAGAGAGGCCCCTCTGATCAAT